>JAHTMQ010000425.1:0-63883 GCA_019327925.1 Leucocoprinus sp. KB1807203
AAAGAGCCAACAATGGAGAGATAGTAAAGATCACCAGCATAGTTCAGGTATTTAGTCTTTTTGTCATTTGTTACTAGTGATTGCACAGTTGAGAGATCATATTTTACAGCTGGTGGTGTTGAGACAAGTGTTGTACATTCTATGCCAAAGCATACAAGCATCTTGTAGATATAGACTGTCTGAGAGATATGAATAGTCTTCTCAGATCTGTTTTGAGTAACGACAAGACCAAGAATATGCCTGAGTTTACCTAGTTCAGTAATCTCAAAGTAATCACCTAATTTCAGTGTAAACTAGTGTATCTTTCCAGAGCACCAGGGACTAGCAACTGCCATATCATCTATATAGACCAGTACTATCAATATAATCTTCCCACTTTTTCATAGCAAATACAAGCAGTCATTGGCAATGGACTTAACAAAGCCAAGTTCAACAAGGACTTTATTCAACTTTATCTTCCACTACCTTCCTGTTTGCTTTAGCCCATAAAGTGCCTTCAGGAGTTTCTAGTATATCTTTCTACCACCAAACCTTTTGAACTCCTCTGATACTTGCATATAGATCTTCTCCTCCAATTCTCCATTCAAAAAAGCAGCAATAATATCAATTTGCTCCAAGTCCCAGTCTAGGTAAGCCACTAAAGCCAAGAATATCCAAAGTATAGCAAATTTTGCAACTGATGCAAACATCTCAGTGAAGTCTTCACCAGAAATCTGTGAGAAGTCTCTTGCAACAACACAGATATGATACTTCTTGAAGTTCCCATCTTCATCTAATTTCTCTTTGTAGATGACCTTTCCAGAGACTGCACTTTTGTTCTCAGGTAGTTTATCAACCCACTCAATGACATTGTTTTTAACTAAGTTGTTGTATTCAGTATTAATGGCTTTCTCCTACTGCTTTGAGCGAGAGAACTGGTAAGCTTCAGACCATGTCTTTGGTTCTGCAGATACTGCAATAGATGCAACAAATGCTTGACCACCCTCAATGGCAATTACATCTGGACCTAGAGCATTGAACCCATACCAATCTACTGGTTTTTTGATGTGATTTAATAGGGTCTCTCTTTGGTAAATTTGCCTACTTCAATAGTTTTGATATAGTAGGAGGCTATTTAGAGGACTCGGCAGGTGAAGGTGAAGGTGGTGAATCTGGTTCAGGTCATGGAGGAGACAACAATAGTAGTATATGGTAAGTTAAAGTGTTATTAGTGGCAATTGGTATGATGTTGTCTGAACTTTGTCTTGATATAGTTGATGTAGCTGTGTCTTGATTGTTATTGATGGCATTGTCCACCAATCTGTCAACATCATTGGTAGATGGGTATTTTATGTTAACTTTAGCTATAGCTAGGTCACTAGGTATCTCATCTTTGAAGAACCAAACATTGTGCAAAGTTATTAGCTTGCTGTTTTCTAGATCCTCTAGCCTATAACCTTTAGTCTCATCAGACCACTATCCCAACATCTTAACTTTCACTGCTCTTGACTCTAGCTTCTCTTTTCTCACTTCTTTTGGTACCCATGCCCAACCAAGCAATCCAAAGATCCTTAAGTATGATATATCAGGTTTCTGCCCAGTCCAGGCTTCAAAGGGAGTAATCCCTTTCAGGCCAGAGGTGAGAGTCATTCTCCAAATATGAGCTGCATACATGAAGGCTTCACCCCAGTAGTGCAATTCAACACCTGCTGTATGTAGCATGCACCAAACTATCTCAAAGAAGACAGCAATAGTTTACTCTGCAATACCATTTTGCTCTGGTAAGTAGGGATTTGTTGTTTCATGAAAGATACTATTTTGATAACAGAATAGGTTCATTGTGGAGTTCACAAACTCTGAACTGTTGTCACTCCTGAACTGTAAGAACTTAGACTATGATACCTTAGAACTACTCCTAGTCTGAGTTGACAAGGAGAACTTGATAGAGTTTCCATTTGATTCTTGTATACTACTTATATACATTCTTGTATTTACTTCTATTTATAAAGTCCCACACATCTCTTTTGAGTAATTCCTTCTTGCATGTCCATTGATTTCCTAATTAAAAGAAAAGAAAATGAAATGAAATATAAATAATGACTTAGCTGTTTGGCTGAGTCATAACATGAACCACTAAACCTTCTTCCCAGATTGTCTCTCTAGCAAGGCTACCATGTCTCTCATAGTCACTCTAGCCTTTTCCTTTGACTTTAATAGCCTCTTCACAGGATAGTGGCAGCTAACCTCCACCACCACCAATGTATAGACATAACCATCCCAAGTTGTAACTGATATTGGACTAGTCAAGTCTATCACAACAAGCTCTATTTTATCATACTTTGTTGAACTCTGTTTGAATAGAGGAAGTTGGTATGATTCTCTATAAGCACAGCTGCTGCACAGATGATCAAAGGCCAAAGAAAACTCAATGGTAAGTTCTTTTACAATTCCTTGCTGACACATTGTATCAATCATATTAGGATTCAGATGACCAAGGACAATGTGGCCTATAGTGCTTCTGTGTAATATCTGAATTGTTTCTTCTTAGTTCTTGGAGGTGTATCTATCAAAGAGAAAATGAGTAAGAAGGACAAGGGACATACTTGAGAACAAGAGAATACACCAGAAACTTGGACTAGCAGTACTTCATCTTTGCCAAGCCCAAGATTGTAAGGGCAACATCAGACAGAAGGCTGGAAGTCATACTAGAAAGCTAGGTAAGAATTCCCAGAAACTAGAGTTGTTATCGATAGGCAGTGAATGCTCTTAGTGATCACCCTAGGTGGATATTCAAGAAGAACTCAATGGAGTTCTTCCTTGGATTGGACTACTACTTATACTATTTTACAGTGGCTGTACTACTACTAGTCCATGATCACATGTTCTTCCAGAATGTTCTATGGTCACTTGACCTTGTCACATGATTTGGTTTCCTAAGTTCCCATGCTATTTATACCTTGACCTCATTGTATGACTTGAGATTTTGGATTAAGTGTTTAAATGCATGGGAGACCGTTTCCTTCTTGGGGCTCTCATAACAAGAGTGATATTTGAGTAAGGGTAGATCTACAAATACAGGCTCCTATATATACTACAAGAGATAGTCTGTGTGCAGTCATGTGAGCTACAGTCCAATAATAGCACTTCCTAATTAGGGTAACAAATGACTACAACAGCATATAGACAGAGAAGTAAGGAGTAGATGGATATACATTATAAGATAAGATCTACTAGATAGATTATGAATTAGACACTTAGCTAAGCCTTATTCTAAGGTGACCATTGTTCTCTTACAAAGATCTACAATTTCAGCCCCACCCATAAGTTCAACAACTTGTTCCTCATTGAGAAAGTTAATTTTAGAAAGATGTTATTATAGCACTTTCCTGGGTTGGATGGACAAGAACATAGGTTCCTTACACCACCAAACAACATCAACAGCCTTGACATTCTCTAGATAGGAATATTGTTTCTTAGTGGCTCTCTTTAAATCAGCAATGTCTCTGACTTCCACTTTATAAGGTACACCAAGTAATTCTTTCACATTGTTGAAGAGAAGATACCAGGTCATGATAGCAAATGAGAAGTTGAAAAATTGAACAAACAGCTATTTGATTAGCTAGTTACAAGTGTGATATCAGCATTTTTTTAACTTTAAATTATCACTTTATTATATAGGGCTTGATAGCAGTCTGTAGCAGTACACAAGATAGGGATCCGTTATTCTGCTCCAATGTTGTGTCCTTTTTTCTAACCAATTTCCTCAGAAAGAGTGGTGTGAATATATGCAGAGGGTTCAGTAGGAGAAAGTTAATTGGGAGAATAAAAAATAGGAGAAATTCTGTCAGCAGAAAAAATATTGGAGGCCCAAGCCAAAGCCAAAGCCAGAGAAGACTTTTGGTTACAAGCCAGCCAGAAACCTAAGAGACCATTGCATGCTGTAAATCTATATTTTCACTTGAAGTGTTATAAGCCACCCTTACCTTTGAAGGAAATGACAGTTCAGTGGCATGTCACAAGTCTTCTGTTCCAGTCTTACCATAGATTATTGCCTTACTCAGATGAAGCTCCAGATTATAATCCTAGAGAAAAGAAAGTACATCCAATGCTCAGACATTGTGCAAGTCATTATGCAGACACACAACTTGCAAGAAGAATGCTTTTCTCCTAGAAGGCATATCAAATGGAATTTGATGGATTAAGGGATAAAGATAAAAATAAAAAAAGAGAAGAGAAAAGTACAAAGGTTCAAAGCTCTATCTTTAGTACTGGAGGACATGAGTATAAAGGTAACAGAGGCTCAGCCTTTAACTTCAACCAACAAACAATAAGGTCAATATAGGAGTAGTGAGGGTTCTGTCTCCAATATAAATACTTATAAATGTAGTTGTACAAGTAGTGAAGGCTCAACCTTCAATTCTATTGATCAATGAGGTCAAGGTAGAGGCAGCAAGGGCTTAGCCTTCAACTTTAGTGCCTAATAATGTAATTTCAGAAGTAGCAAATACTCAGATTCCAGTATCAGTATCTAACAATATGATCATAGAAGCAATGAGTGCTTGACCTTTGTCTCTATTGCCCAAGGATATATCTGTGGAATCTGGTTAGCATTATTCCCCAATATCTATGAAATTAGTAGAAAACATTCTGCTTTCACCTTCAATATCTATGGGGGTCCCCCCACCTATTCAAACCAATTGTTTTTTTGTTGCTTCAGATCCATTGTGTGGAAAGGTTTATGAGTTTAGAAGAGAAAGTATCTCAAAAGATTGGTTTTAGCTCCTAGAGTAAAAGAGTGAGGAGAAGCAAAGAAAAACCAAATCATTCTTTTTTTTTGTTATGCTATTTCTACTAGTTTATGTAATTTTTCTCTTAAAATATAGAAAATATAATTAATAATTGAGCAAAATGAGAAATCAAAAGAGAAATAACTATGAAACACACCCCCTCTGCCAACTTCCCCTCCTTTCCTCAACACTATGCTAGTAGCCCAGTTGTTATCCCCATACCTCCCTCTTTCTTTCTAAGGACAACTGTCCTCAGTTGTCACTATTGTCCTCTACCATTTCTAAAACTCCTATTTCATCCTCTTCTACACTTTCCAATGCCTCCAAGTCCACAAACTCTGTGATTTCAAGACATTTTCAGAAGTAAGGGTAGTAAGGAATAAGCCAAAAAGCTACAAATTTGAGAAGTAATATAGCATCATCAACTTTTACCAAGATGTATGCTTCATTTCTCAACTGCTTCACAACTACCATGGGCCCAAAGTAGCAAGGCCTGCATTTCCATCCAACTTCAGGTTCTATCCACTTATTTAAGACCAATACAAGTTCTCCTGCCTTGAAATTGAAGTCATAGATGCAATTGGCATTCTTCTTTTTGAAGTCTTGAGTTGAGACATATCTGGTAGTGAGTATATGGTCATGAATAGTTACCAAGTCCTTATTACATTTCTGGAGCATATGTACATGAATAGAAAGTAAGCTAGCTGTTGATAGATGGGAAATTTATCCCTGCCATGAAGAAAGTTACTTCAGTGATGTTAAAGGGATATAATGGCTTGACTCTATAGACAGCATAGTATGGTATCATTCCAGTAGACCTGCAAGTAGTCACATGATCTGCCCAGAATATTTATGGTGCATACTCATACCATTTCTTGATATCTCCTGTACATATTTTGATTAGGCTATCTCTAATTGTTTGATGTATAGTCTCCACTACTCCATTTGACTGGGAATTGTATGCCAAGATCCTAATGTGACATATGTGGTAGCATTCTATGATCCAATCCAGGGCAGCCACAAATGGAGTCCTGTTGTCTATGACAATTTCCTCAAGCCCACTCCAGCAACACAAATTTTATTAAATATAAATTGCCCTATTGTTCTACCAGTCTCACAAGTTAAAGCCCTCTATTCTGGCCATCCAGTCAGTGAATCCCTTGCTTGTACAATATATTTATGCCCCTGGGAAGGTACATATGCATTGTGTTAATATATGCCTTGTAAAACAGCAGAGCTAGAATTTGAACTGTTGGAGGGAGTACAATATGTTTAGTGGACTGAATCTGGCATTGGTGGCAGATAGTAATAAACTATCATACATTACTGTTGATAGCCGGCCACCAGAAGTGGTTGCATAAGATGTGTTGTGTAGTATAAATCCTCCCAGTGACCTGATTGATCATGTGCTTTTCTCAATAGCCAATAATGTTTCTCTTTTTCTTCTACCACCTACTGATACTGTCCATAATGCTCTTGCTACCACATCTTGTCTCCTTGGATGAAAAACTTGCCTGTGTGTTGAAGGAAGCATTGTTTGTCTTTTCCAGTGAGTTTTTCTGGCATTTTCAGTATCTCCAGAAATTTTCTAATCTCCATTAATTCTTCTTTCCTCTTCTTGGTCCTTTCATCCTTGACTCCTTGTCATCTGAACTCCTTTACCTCTTTTAACCTATCCTTCTTCTTCTCTCTTTCTAAGATGATGTTCTTGTCATATTGTACATCCTCTCTTTCATTCAAAGCTACTTTCTCATCTCCCTCATGTAACTGACTTACTATCCATACCCCTACATCCTATAACTTCATCTACCCATTCTTCTACCTCTTCAACCCCCTCTCTCTCTTTTTCACTCTCTGCCACTCTCCTCTTCAACAGTCCATCTGGCCCTTTATGCTTTACTCCTGGGACATGTACCAACTCAAAGTCAAACATCAAGATTACTACAATCCACTGGTTTATGGCAGCGTTAGGGTGTAGATCAGGTTTGTTCAATATTCCCTTTATATACTAAGCATCTACCTCTACTACTAGC
The DNA here is from genome assembly GCA_019327925.1 of Leucocoprinus sp. KB1807203. Classification (NCBI taxonomy): domain Eukaryota; kingdom Fungi; phylum Basidiomycota; class Agaricomycetes; order Agaricales; family Agaricaceae; genus Leucocoprinus; species Leucocoprinus sp. KB1807203. Next base: position 6,800 of record JAHTMQ010000425.1, read on the forward strand.
TTCTTTGCTCTAATTAACCAAAGCTTTGTTATGTTCAGGGCCCAAAATAGTTTATATAATTCTAGCTTTGATTGTGAGTACCTTGAAATATGTTCATTCTATGTGATTGACCTGAATCTTGCTGATCATCATCATTCCTTTGTATCCAATTGTACTAAAATAAACCCTACTGCAATAACTGATGTGTCCACAGATAGAATCACATCAAATGGCAGGGCATGATCAATGGGTCAGATCACTTCACAGGTAAATACTCTTTTCTTTATCTCCTCCATTGTTAACTTCTGTTCCTCTCTCCAATTAAACTCACTTTTTGTCACTCTTGTTAACTTTGTCAATAGATCTACCACCTCTGCAAAACCCTTTATCCAATTCCTCACTTTCAATACACTTCTACACTCTAGCCACTTTATCACTTTCTCCACTGTTGTTACATCTAGCTCCTGCCCCTCATACATACACTTTCTTCCCACTACAATAATTTCTAGCTGACATAATTGTAATTTCTTAGCTGACACTGTTGCTCCTGTATACACTAGCCAATAGAGAGCTTGGTTCAAGTCTGCTGTATGTTCCCAAACAAATCAGCAGATTCCAGAATTCTCTGAGAGTACTTTGTAAGTGTTGTTTTTCCTTTCATATTATGTTTTTGATTCCAATAGTGTGATGTTATCTAGGAAGTTTGGTGCTCTGTCCATCTCATACTGGAGAATAAAGACTACATTGTTGTGGAAGATGCTAACTAATCTTGTCCAACCTTGGGGAAGCACTGTAAGTCACATAGTGCCAAGAGGGGTATCAAAGGTAGCATAATCTCTTGACTCTTCTGCTAATGTTCAATGATCATATCCAACAAACAGGTCCAGTCCCAAATAGATAGAGCATGTAGAGCATTGTTTCTGCATACAAGTAGACTAGCAGAGATTCCTGGGAGTCTCAAATAGTGACTGTATTAAGTGGGGTGAGGTTGTGTACTATACATACATTCCTATCTTTCTTTGCTACTGTAAACCACCAATGCCTGTATGAGCTATAGAATGGCTCATACACTCCTGACTTGGCCTTTTTGCAAATGAGATTGATGATCTTTTCATAAATTTCCTGGGGGGATAGGTAGTGTTTTCTGAGCCCATGGGACATGCTCCTGCACTAGAATTTTCACTAGTGAGAAATATTCATCTCAAAATCTTTCTTTTTCTATTTTCTCCTATACTAATCCTTTCTCATTCACCAATAGTACCTGTGCTACCAATCTCCTTTTCTCTGGCCACAAGAACTCATTTTTCAACAATCCCAACTCTTCCATTCTCTCCCTTGTCAAGTGAACCCCTAGCAAAAATGCTGGTGGATAAGGAGAGATATGTGGTAACATTCTCAATGGGTCTTCTGGAAATTGTTGAGTAATCCTAATACCTTTATATATAGTACCAGGGACTGGGTGAACCTTATTGACAACCTTCTTATAGACTAGACACTGAGCATTACCATTATGTAAGGCCTTAGACTGTGATGACTTAGGTCTACTCCTAGTCTGAGTTGACAAGGAGAACTCAATGGAGTTTCTATTAAATTTCCTACACTACTTATATAACTACTACATGGTCTGTGCACTTTTTTCCCATGGTTCCCATGTGACTTAGTCATGTGCTGTCACCTGACTGTGACTCATAACCCTGTGACTCTTGTGACACTTAGTCACATGATACTTTCTCATGCTCCATCCTTGTGTAGTAAGTCCAGAAAGGAAAAGAAAGAAAAAAATAATAACTTAGTCGTTTTGCCAAGTTATGACACATTATAAGTAAAGGATGGTGAAAGAATAGCCTCTGTAAGAGAGTTGTCCTCCTCTTGTATCACTCTTTTCTTTCCCTCCTCACTCTTCAACACCAACATTCTACTCTGTAACCTTTCTTCTATTCTTTTTCTTGTTGGCACTACTACTCACTTTCTACCTTTCCCTGGGTCTGAGATCTCTATCTCCATACTACCATTCTCCCTTTTAATCTTCTCTAGCTTTACTCCTTTTTGCCAGGATCTCCCCAATAACAACCAATATAGTGCTGACCATACCACAAATGCATGCGCATATATCTTCACTCTCTTCACCTCTAACTCCAAATACTCTATATACCCCTATATTTCCTTCTTCCCCTTATTTGCTGTCTGCATTGTTAACTTCTGCTTTCTGTTCACCTCTAACCCAAGCTCATCACACAGATCCTTCCAAATGATTACAATTTCTAAACCTTTATCCAGTAGTCCCAGCTCACAACATTGTTCTATAACTACCACTTCTATCTCTTGGAGAGATGTTGCAAACTCTACTGGCCTTTCTAGTGAGGCAACTAGTATTGCTCCAACTGCTGGAGGTTTATTTTATGTATATATTTGGTCCACTACCTCCCTTTATAGGTTTCCACTAATTGTCAATAGATCACAAACTCTAATGTTTAAAACCTCTATATCCAAGATGCATTGTAACAGTTGCTATAGTGCTTCAGAGTTTGCAATTCATGGCTCTCAATGGTATACTGGCTAATGTGTCTCTGCTGTCTTCTCCCCTTGTTTGCTAACCATCCTGTTCCTAGCTTCCTTATTCTTATCTGTTCTCTTTTCTGCCTCTGTTTTTTCTTATACTCGCATCATCACTAATCCTTCAATATTCTTCACCTCCTCCTTTAACTCTGCTATTGCTCCCCACACAAATTCCTTCTCTTCCTTCTGTACTGCTTCTACAAATGAATTCAACCTTGCAGGTGCTAGTATTGTTCCAGATAGGTGTAGTGGTAGATCTTGGAGATTCAACTTGATGTCAATTGCTCTCTTGAGCCCTCCTGGGTACTGAACATTTATCTGTGACCTATCCATGTATGAGTAGTACCCATTTGGCTGTCTTAAAACTCATTGCAACTGAATATATTCTTCTACTATTAGATATGTCCTCAACCAACAGTTTGCTCTCTTACAGAAATAACAGGAAAAATTACAGGGCATAGGAGTACTAGACTGAGGATATCTAGAATATGAGGGCATTCCAGTAGTACTTGTTACTGCTATAGTGGAGGCTCCAAAATGAATGGGTGGTGGTAGATTGTCTGTCATATTTGGGGCTAGAACAAACAGTTGTGCATAGGCAGTTGCATATGCATCATCCTTTATATTCAGCTGCAGGAGCTTTCTAGTAAGTTCATCTACCTTTCCCGCCCCTCTCTTTCTCTGTCTCCTTCATCCTTGAATCAAACCCTTCTTGTCCTCACTTCTTTCTTTATAGCTCTTTTCTTCTTCCTTCTATCCTCTCCACTACTCAAGTCTGATCCTGTTTTCACTCCAATTACCTCTTCCTCTGACTCATCTTCACTTGACTCTCCTTTTCTCTTTTTCTTTTCTTTCTTTGACAGCCTACTCTATCCTCCTCTTGCAGCTGCCTTTCTCAAAACAAAGCACCCTGCTCCTATTGCTATTTTCACCTCCAGTATCTCATCACTTTCAAAATTGGCATCTTGAGCCTCTAGACAGTCACTAATTGCATAACAAAGCTCTTGGGGGAGTTCTTTCCAGAAATATTTATCATGCTGTTTCTTATTGATAATGTCTGCTTCTACTAGGTCAGCAGCTATAATCCAAAATTTTTGATAGTAGGTGTCTAGATCCTCTTCATCTTCTATGACTCCTTTAGCTGACCTTTTAATCAACTTGACCAGTTGAGCCACTGTTAGCTTATCTTCCAGGAGGGTTTTTAAGTAAGCCCCATGATTTTTCTCTTCAATATTGTATAGTCATCTCCATATCCTTCTAACCTTTTCTAGAACTTTTTTGTCTCCTTATCCACATACTTCACTACCATCTTTGCCTTTTCTCTTTCCATTAACCTACACCTTTCTACCAACTCCTCAAACTCCTCTAAGAACTCTTTTAAATCTTTAGGATTGCATAAATCAAAGTCTGGGGCTCATCTAGACCTTGGGGCTGACATTCCCAAGACTCCAGTTGTTGTTGATATTGACATAGGTAAAATTTTTGGGTTGGTTATACTTTCTGTATAATTTAGTAGCTCTTTTCATGCATGTTCCCTTAGACTTCCTTCTTCAATCTGGGGTCCCTTAGGCTTATTGCTATCTTTAGCTGCTTTCTTGGGCCTTGTAATGTCTGCTAGTGGTTGAGGTTTTTCCCTTAGGTGTGTACACCTTCTTGTCCTTAATGGGCTTGCACTAAGACTGTCTTCTGACTGATTATCGTTAGACATTGTAGTAAGAGGGATGAGAGGATAGACAACTATCCCCTTGTGGTGGGCTCCAATTTGTGGGAAGGTTTATGAGTTCAGAAGGGAAAGTGTCTCAAAAGGTTGGTTTTAGCTCCTAGAGTAAAAGAGTGAGGAGAAGCAAAGAAAAACCAAATCATTCTTTTTTTTTGTCATGCCATTTCTACTGGTTTATGTAATTTTTCTCTTAAAATATAGAAAATATAATTAATAATTGAGCAAAATGAGAAATCAGAAGAGAAATAACCACGAAACACACCCCCTCTGCCAACTTCCCCTCCTTTCCTCAACACTACGCCAGTAGCCCAGTCGCTACCCCCAAAATTGTCAACGTTTGATGCATCTTCCTTACGAGTTGGTCGTGTGAAGTCACGAAACAATATTCCTGCACCTTATGCAATTCACTCTAGAGCTAGGTCCCCAGCAGAAGGTGATGGCTTCATGCCTGACCGAGATAAAGAAATGGCGATGCTTGAGGAGGCCGCCAAGAATGTACCTGTTTTCAACCTTCCAACAAACTTCAACTTTACCGAAAATGTGGGTCATTCTTCAACCAGTGATTTTTTTAACTGGCATCTGTTCCCAGACGCAGCCTACCGAACACGATGCCACGGCTGCCAAAGAGTCCTACACCAGATCACTTCCACACTCGACATCTGGAGTACTACCTGCCCAGGGAAGCACCACTTTTATCTCAAATCCTGCGCCTTTACATGCTGCTTCATCAATATCCTCTCCTGGTATACCGTTTAGTTATGATACTCCCAGTGCCAATTTCAATGTAAAGGGTCATGTCAATCCTCCCGTTCCTAGATCCTGCAAATCCATGATGGGACGGTGAGAAGAAGACTGAAAACGCTCAAAAAGACCAAAATTTGTCGCTCGGTCAACAAGCTTATGCTCCAGCCGGTTCTATATCTTATGGTGGTAAGTCTCCTGTGTCTGATTTCTCAGTATTGTATTTACCGCCTAACAGTGAACGACACCTCATTGTCCCATGCTGGAGCCTCTGGACTCGCTTTACCCAATGATAGCGATCAGGATTGCCAGATGGATGTGAGCCCTCCAAATAATAGATCTACTTCCAGCGGCTTCGACATTAGTAATCCACCCGTCATCGGATCGCAGCCCTTTGGCCAGTCATTTGGTCAAACGTCCCAGAGAGCGGAAGGCTTTCACCCATCCATGTCGGGTCCTTTGGGACAGCATTCTGATGGGCTTGCATCTAGCAACTCTTTCACAGCACCAGGCTTCTTTGCCTCAGGTTCAAGTTCGAACCAACCACTCCTATTCCCCCTCCTGTTTTTGCCAGTCCCAGCTCGGGGGTAATCAGTTCAATCCTAATCAATTCAATCCCAATCAGTTTAACCAGTTCAATCCCAATCAGTCCAATCAGTCCAACCCTACTTCGTTCAATCAGTCCAATCCCAATCAACCCAATCCCAATCAATTCGATCAGTCGACTCCTAATCGATTCAACCAGTCCATACCCACGCAGTTCAACCAGTCGACACTCAATCAGTTCAACCCATCGGCACTCAGTTTACCTTTCAGCTTTCCTGTTCCAAACACATCTTCTGCGTCTCTTGCAATTTTACTTGAAAAAAAGCACTCCTTAGATTTCAAAGAAATTTTGGCCAGGAAACCACTCAATGCTCAACATGGGTATCACTGCATATTGCAGTTGGTGAAAAACAAAAGTAAGCCAGCTTTGAAATAAAGATAAATAACAGAAAAGAAGCTCATAAAAAATAACCAAACAGCGAGCCCCCGGCGAGACTCGAACTCGCAACCTCCAGATTAGAAGTCTGACGTCATAGCCATTAGACAACGAGGGCCTCAAGTTCTGTTTTTCCCAGAAAAATTTATGACCCTTTTTCCCTTTCTTTGAAGACACCCACCTCTCAAATTCAAATGATTGGATCAAATTGCAGGTGCAAATAAGTCGGTGGGGGGATGCAACCTTGTTCAGCACTCAACCATGCTTGTTTATCTTGCTATCGCTCTGACAGTTCAATTTATACAAGCTGATCAGCAACAAACACCATCACCATGTACTTTTTCGTGCCCTACTACTAATACCCATGACCAACCCCTCGTGAAACATGATTTTGCAATCCCTTATGATTCGAGCTTTTATTCCATCTTTGAATGCGTGTACGCTGTCATTTCGTATTGAGTGTAACCTCTAATTTCAATCAGCTATGGTGAAATAAACACAAATCCAAGAACCCAAAGTTGTTTCTACAACAAAGTAAGTCTGGGGGATGTCCGTGTGCTCAGTATATGTTCATAGGTTTTCACAAGGTGGATGGAAAACAAGCATTAACTTTCAAGACCAGTGATTGCCATTCAGAAGCAATATCATGTCTCAATAACCCAGATAACCATTTTTCGTCTTCAGGAGATCATAGAGTCCCAGCCTGGGTCGAGAATGGGAGATACTTGTTGTACCTGAAAGAGAATCATGCATAAACTTCTATTACTTTGACTTGCTTCATCTTCTTACTCTGCTCGAAAAGTGACATGTAATAAACCAAACCGTGTTTCTACTCCATTCACACTCAAAAAAAAGTCTACATGTAACGTACTTTCAAAAGGTAAGTATGACAAGTCAACGGAAACAACGAAATATATGAGTAAAGTATATAACGTACAGACAGCACAACATGCGGATTCAATTGGGTTTAGCATGCAAAACCCGATTATGAGCACCAGAAGCAGGAGCAGGAGAGAGTAATGGGGGCGCTTGTGGATGACACTGAGGCTGATTGAACTGGTCATCACCCTCGCCCTCGTCGTCATCGTCATCACCATCATTGAGAGCTTCAACAGGTTTCATGGCATCGGCTTCACTCTGCGAGAATTCGTTCTCGAGAGTATGAGCGGGTGGCTTGGAATTGAGATCACTACGGGTGCCGTTGGGAGCAGTATTTCTGTCCTTCTCCTCCCTTTCAATCCTCTCGGCTCTCCTTACAACATCAATCTCGCCCTGCACAACAATGCCTTCAAGCCAAACATGATGGACCAAATCGGAAGCTTTGGCCCTTCTATCTGGGTGCAACCTGAGCATAGGGTTGAGGAAGGAGGCTATAGCGTCAGATTCAGAGCGTGGAAAGAGGTATTTGTCGCGCAAGACAGCATCGAGTGGCCAGAATCGGAGTTTATTAATGTTTCTGAGTTCACCTAGGAGAGTGGGTCAGAGTGAAGGAAAGGACAAGACGGAGAAGAACAAACCTTTGCGGTTGAGGAATTCACGAGAGTATTTTCCAGAACAAACGAGGCTGTGGGGGAGTTCACCCATGAGTTCCATGATTTGGGCAATGTGATCGTCGTCTTTGCTGTAGCGTTGGCCTGATGCAGGGTCGAAGAGGTAATCGCCGCCTGTGAGCAGCTCAAAGATCTACAGGAGAGATGAAGGATGTGACATGGAGAGAGGGAGGGGAGACATACAATGCAGGCGACACTCCAGATATCGGCAGTAGAGCCCCATTTTGCACCGAGGATGACTTCGGGACAACGATACTGCCTGGTTTGAATGTCGTCAGTAAAATGGTGATCTACCCAGGTGGCATTGCCGAGATCAGCAATCTTGACGGTGATCCTTTCGGGAGAGTCGTCATTACTGTCGCTCGAGTCCTGATCAGAGTGGCGATCTACGTTGGAGATGGACTCTGAGCGGCCCTCATGGGGGATGAGAAGGCCATTGGAGTCTGGGACGGAGGCGGGACGGTCTATCTTGCTCATGCTAAAAGCCCACTTGTCGAGGGCGGGGCTGGAGGAGGGAGAGGGGAGGGGCTGTGAGCCGGTGATGAATACGGACTCTGAGCGAGGGGTTTGGTTTCCGCCGCGACCCTTGGAGGGGGGAACGCCGATGAGCTTTGCATTGTGGTCGTGATCTGTGGCAGCTATGGTGGACTCGACGTCGTCGATGACGATGAGGATATTCTCTGGTTTGAGGTCAGTGTGGATGACGCCACAGCAGCGATGCATGTAATCGAGGCCGAGGAGAACCTGCTTAGCAATCTGGCGGACAAGGGGCATCGGGACGCCTTTGTTCTGATGTCGCCGGATCAGCGCCAATAGATTTTCGCCGAGCACCTCAAAAACCATGCAGACATGCACTCCGTTCGGTCCCCGATGCCGGAAGTGGTCCAGAAACGATATCACGTGCGACCGCCCCCCGTGCGCCCCCGACACCGCCGAACCCGACATGATCAGCCGTTGCAGGAGCTTGATTTCATCCAGCGCAGTCTCCGTGTAGCGCGGCGCAGACTTGACGACCTTGAGTGCAACATGACGGTCCATTCTGGAGGCGTTGAGCACCGGGAAAAAAAGCAGGTAAGGGGGTGGGCAATACACACTCAGTGTCTCGTGCAAGCCATACCGTGGAGAAATGGCCCCAGCCTAGTTTCCGCACAACGACATACCGGCCGTCGGAAAAGTGGTCCCCGATCTGCACGGGGTGGTATCCGCCCTTGACATACTCCTGCCAGTCCTCCTCGTCCTCGGTCATCATGGAGGGAGAGTAAGCCATGGTCACGGTCACTCGCGTGATGATGATCACATTAATAATAATAGTAATGATAATAATAATGATAATGATAATGATGATAACGATAATGCGGGTCAACGGCACCGCCACGCCCCGAAAGGATGGGATTGAAACTCCGCTTTGTTCCTGGGAAGTTTAGATTCAAGCGGAGAATAAGGCACCTTTGTTTCCTTCCATCCTCCCTCATGGACCTATCTCCTCCTGAAAATCCTGAAAAAAATCCTGTTCCTGTTGCGACAGACCCCCAGCAGCAGCAACAGCAGCAGCAGACACAGGAGGAGCAGCAGCAGCCCCAGTCTGGCTTGAGGCGCTCCCGGCCTGCTCCTGCAAAAACTTTCCAGTGCAGGGGCTATGGTGAGTGTCGCATGGTATTTTCCAGGAGCGAACATCTTGCGCGTCACATCAGGTACGCTCTGCCTTCTACTTTCTATTGTTTTCTTCCTCAGCTCTTTTCATCACAGAAAACACACTGGCGAGCGCCCCTTTACTTGCCACTGCACCAAGCAGTTTTCGCGCCTTGACAACCTCCGTCAGCATGCACAGACTGTTCATGCCGACAAACAGGATCAGAATGAACGCATGATGCGCGATCTTGCTACTCTTCATGCCTCTATGACTGCTGCCAATAAAATTTCTTCAATTCGTGCCCCTCGTCGTAACCCTGTCCTCAATTCCATAGCCTTGGCTACTGGTTCCGACTTGATCAAGGAGGAGGATGTCCCCGTCGCTCTTAACCATCGCCCCGGAACCGCTACCGGTTACGAGGGTCGTCACGATAACTTTCCATATCATTGGCATCCCTCTCAGTCTAAACAAAACACCAGTCATTCCTTTCGTGCCTCAAACCAGTCCTTTCTTGCCCTCTCACCCCCTTCAGCTGCCGACGCAGCCCCCGGCCAGTCCTTTCTCTCCTTCCCCTCCTCCTCTCTCAACTTCGGTTTCTCCGACGCAGTCAGGGACAGTCGCCCACGAACAAACTCCAGTCGCCCACCCACTGCAGGCCCCATTGCCGAATCAACCAATCTCTCGCTCCCTCCTCTCTCTCAAGTCGTCTCCGCGTCCCTCTCCTCTACCCCACACCAGTCAATCCCCGCCCCACCAGGCTCCTCACACGGACAACTCGGAGGCAGTGGCCTACTTTTACCAAACTCATTTGCCCATCGAAGATCATTCCGTCCAGGAACAGCTCCCGCATCCGCAACTTTCTCACCAAAACCTCTTTACACAGGAATGGGCATCTCTCGGCCAGACTTATCATTACGCTCCTCCAGCTCCTTCCTGGGACCTCCAGCCCCAACCTCCTACGATCTCGAACCACCCTCTCCAGGAAACGATAACTCGCCATTTTTCTTCTCCCCACCAGGTCTCGAACCACAACCCACCTCACCGGCCTCAGTCAACTCTCGCAGACGACCTCTCCCAGGATCAGATGCTTCATACGATGATCCAACGCGTGACTTCGCCCACGACTACGATGGTGGCTCACAATCACGACCTCACTCTCGGCGACTCTCTGTCATGGAACTCTGCAATGACTCCAATGACCATGGCGGATCCTCTACATTTCCACCATCCAGAATCGAGTCGCGTCCAACAACCACTTCTGGACTTATCTTTTCCGCGTCAGCGCTTGCACTTGCCGATCGTCCCTCCCCAACCCTCCCCAGCCCCTCAGTACAATCACGATCATCTCCACCATTCGCAACAACTGCAACCCCTTCACGTGGGAATGGTGACGGCAGTCAGGCGGGATTCGAATCCCGAGGCAGAGTATCTTCAACATTACGGCGCAATGTACCATCACCCTCGTCAATATTACCTCTCCGATCAGGAGCAGGAACAGGAAACAGCGGTCCCACTTTCCTCCATTCACCCACCATTTCCACCGCATCAGCAGCTTCCTGTAGCCCACGGTCTTCAGGGTCAGCCACTCCTTTCTCCCCACGATCCCCGATATCTGGAACAGATCTATCAGGCTCGATTCCTCGTCGAGACGAACAACACGAACAACAATTTCGATTTTCCGGTGCATCACACACCTCCCCTCCTCTTGGATTAAGGGTGTAGCGCTCTTCCATACTATACAGGTTAAATTGCTCGATATTCCCCATGGACCTATGACTAGCTGATATCTTTCACTGACATACCATACTTAATTTACCTCTCGTAAACGTTCGTTCTGGTATACCTCAATTTATATTCTATCGCTCTGGACTGGGTAAGAAAGGTTGATCCGAACCAAACTCGGGAAACGGTCTGCGAAATCCCTTTTTGGGCGTTCTTCATTAAAATGATGGCAGGCACAGTCGACCTTTTCGGCCGAACGTTCTGATTGTTCCCTGATTGTTCTTGGTTTCCACGAAAGGATGTGAGTTCCTTGTTTATCGTTTAGTTGGTATAGCCACCCCCTTTTTCTCAACATCAGAACATTCCATACGTGTCAGCATCAATAACGTTGGTCAATAATAGGCAGGTCCCTGCACATGGTGTGACACAATGAATGTTTGTATCGTGATTCGAGATCGAAAACGTTCCCAAGGCGGAGGAGATGCAAGCTAGGAAGTTTTCAAGTCTAGCATCATCATCTATGTTCACTACTATTGGCGTATGCTTAACATCTCACTTGAGCACATTCAATCAAAGTGAATAACACCCGACGCCTAATAGTAAAACCATCACATAACAAACCGAAGTCTAAATGCTGAGCATGGAACCATCAAATGTAAAGTTCGAGCCCAACACCTGTAAATAGCATCCGTAATACGGAACTGTATCCTCTCAAAAAACTGAGAGAAATAACTTTGTGCCACAATTTTTGGTAGAGCCCAATTAAGTTAATCTCATTAGGATACATCTACTTTAAGTAATGTGTTGTGTTTTTCCATATACAGATAAATTGTCTTATGCAGACATGCCGGAATTACCATACTTAGTTAGTTTATTGCATAGGTACCAGTGTTGTTGCGGCCTAGTAACAGACCGCTCAATAATCATGTTCCGGTTACCGTGGGAACAAAGCATCGATGACGCTTCAAACCTTTCTCAAGGGTCAGTAATATTAAAAACAATTCAATTAGGCTTTAATACCAGTGACATAGAAAGACCGTTGCCATCCTTCAATGAAATGTCTCGTAACTTATAGGTTGACTCTGGGTACTCTCAGGTGATGGAATAATCAGGGAAAACCATTCAAAACTTTCTTTGAGGTACTATCTTTGATCTTCCCCAAAAGCATGGTCTCCGGAGCAAACGAACAGATGCGACCATTGATTACTGTGATATCAATATTGTCATTGCTTCCAGCTGAGCGTTTATTACCAATTATACACCTCATGTCCTCAAAATTACTAGAGTGTTTAGAATAGACGAGGACTCAACAACTTGTATTTTGTTCCTTGGAATGACGGCAATGAGCCGGGGGAAGGACGCGGCAAGTTTTCGAGAGCGTATCCGTTCCCGCAAGCAGTCTGAACCGAGATGCGGAGCATGAATTTCAGGGTGTCACTTTCTCAGATGTCTCCCAGACTTCCCTTTTTCAGTTAGATCAATGGGAGTGCTATTTATATGTGGTATGTCCTTTCCATTACAGATCAAGGTCGCACATTACATACAGATGTTGTCTCCGATTTAGAATAAAGATTTCCTCAGACTAGAATTTTACACATGCACTACATCCTCAGAATTTCCTAGGGGAAGTCATTGATTCAAGTTTCTATAGGTCTAAGCCAACAAGAGGGGTAAATTTTCACCCATAGCGCATACCATCCTGAGAGCACGGCCCGCTGTCAAACCTGAGAAAATATTTACCCTCGAGGGTCAGTAAAACATCTTGCACTTCAGCTGCTACTTGCGTGTCTCCGGAAAGGCTAGATGGAAGATCCAATGTTGAGTGTGCCTTCAAATATCAAACTGAGAAAAGGTGGCGCGACAGGCAAACATAATTACATCCCATTTCTGGTACGAGTCTAGCTCAGACATTTTCAAAATAATATTTTCGCGCAGAAATCCCCATCACAAAATACCCATTTATAAATATAAGTATTATTAGAGAGCCGCAGCCGCAGCAGCGCCCACAAGACCAATGGCGACACCCCAGATGTTGGCAACAGTAGAAGATGCCGCGCCCGTGCTTGTGCTAGCAGGTGAAGCGCTAGTACTGACTGCAGTAGTGGAACGTGTAACAGGTGAACTGAGGGTGTTCAAGACGCTGGTTCCGGAAGCAGAAGTTGAAGAAACAGAGACTGGGCGAGAGGAGGAGAGCGACACGGAGGGCGACAGGGAAGAGGAGGGCAAGGCTGATGTAGAAGCCAAGCTAGAGACAGCTCCACCTGTTAATAACTTAGTTTAAGAACTCAAGTAGCTCAAAAGAAAAAGGGTCATACCGCTAGCACACTCGGCTGCCTGAAGGCCAAGAGCAGAAGTTACCTCAGAGCTTGTACAATTGGCCTGGAGACAGGTTGTAGCTGCCTGTTGGAATTGGGTAGAGTTGCAGATACAAGCGAGATCAGTACTGCATGAAGAGTATTAGTAAATTAGGTGACTGGAATTGGAGAAAAGGCCTACATGGAAGTGCAACCAGCAGCAGTAGCAGCAGGTTCAGTGCAATTGAGGATACAGGTACTGATAGAGGGCAGAGGACCGCTCGCGGAATTAGTCCCAGAAACACTGAAAGAGACAGAGCTCTGAGCAGCAGCAATGGCGGCAAGAGAGATTACCACGAGGTAGTTGTTGAAGATCATCTGAAGATGGAGGTAGAGGGGGGAACCAGGTTGAACCTGTCTTTATTTTTCTTTGGCATCATTGCCACGGTCATGCTCTTTCCTTTCTCGGCAACCCGTGGACTGTCCTCGGCTGAGATTGACTTCGCGTAAGCAATCTAAGAAAATCTGAAGTCACGAGATGCCGAGCATTTCAGGGCGTCCCATGTGATCTGAGAAAAACGCCAGACCCTCTCCTAGACTTCCCTAGTTAGTTAGAGATATCAGAGTGCTATACCATATCCTCTCCATTACAGATCAAGGTCACATACCATATTACATATGTTGTCTCCAATATAGAATGAAGTTGAATTAATTGTTTTTCTTACATGAGCTGCCGAAGGTTGTATGACAAAATCAGAGGGAGGCTTCAAAAAAAATCTACCACAAAGAGCTGTTGCACAACATGTAAGCAGTGACCTGTCTTCAAGACATGATATTATTGTGTTGCATTCAACACGGCGTGACATCACACCTAGAAACTCGTTACAGGAATCAAATTCATCCCAGACTGGAGTTTCACACGTGCACTACATCCTCAGAATTTTCCAGATCCTTACGGGAAGTCACCCAATTGCAACGTCCAGCGAAGCCATCCCAGACTTGACTTTCGCCATCTGCACAGATATCCACAACGACGTCATCTTCTAACTCAAGTTACCAGGTGATTACGGAAAAAACTCGGATGATTCTCACACGCTTAATCCTCGGGAGATCTCCTCAACCTACTCTACCATTATAAAAATGCGGAAGTCGTATTTCAGTTTCAATATTCCACTCTATCTTGGAAGAATACTGTGTCATGCCTCTTTCTGATTTTGCGAATGCCGATATCGACAAGGTCGTTGATGCACTAACCACCGACGAAGCTATTCTTCTGACTGCTGGTGTCGGATTCTGGCACACACATCCCGTCGAACGATTGGGTGTCCCTGCTATAAAGGTTATAATCTCATTCTTCTCTCCAACTTCAGAGATCAATACGATCTAGGTTAGCGATGGTCCAAATGGTATCCGAGGAAACCATTTCTTTATGGGAACACCAGCCAAATGTTTGCCGGTTCGTGCACACATCTACAACGACATCTAGTCCCTGAAACGTCAGTGGTCTTAATTAACAGTCTTCTACGGCCATGGGTGCGACCTTCGATCGCGAATTGATGGAGCAAGTCGGCCTTAAGCTTCTCGCACGCGAAGCCAAGTTACGAGCAGCTTCGGTTGTTCTTGCCCCTACTTGTAATATTCAACGCGTGAGTTTTTCTTTTGAGACCTGTGAGCTAGAAATATTTCCTCAAAGCAATAACCATAGAATCCGCTCGGTGGAAGGGTGAGCACTTTGAATCGTACCGATTACAAATGGTCCTAACTTCTCAAAGAGTTTTGAAAGTTTTTCAGAAGATCCTTACTTGTCTGGCATTCTCTCTGGCGCTTACATCGACGGTGTTCAAAAAGGGGGTATTGGAGCAACTATCAAACACTTCGTGTACGGTTTATGTCTCTATAAATTACTTCATCTCTGACGCTGCCAATACAGTGGTAACGACAAAGAAAATGACAGGCTTGGATACAACAGTATCATCGATGAAAGGTCTTTGAGGGAGATTTATCTGCTTCCTTTCATGCTCGCCCAAAAGCTGTCTTCACCTTGGTCCGTGATGACATGGTATGTGAACATCAAATTTGAACTAGTATATACTAAAATAGTTCATACATGTAAGCTACAATCGTGTCAATGGCATCCATGTTGCGGAAAACCCTGAGATAATTCAGAAAATCCTCCGTGAAGAGTGGAAGTCCGACGCAATGGTATGCTCCGGATACGTCCACTTGATCTTCAACTAAAAAGTCTTTTCTGACATTTTTAGGTGATGAGTGACTGGTAAATAGCTTCACTCAGCCGTCACCCACATGACCAATCAGTAGTATCAGGTTTGGAACCTACAGTGTCGATGTTGGCCTGAACGCCGGTGTAGATCTTGAGATGCCCGGTCTCAACAAGTGGCGCACCCTCGAGCTTGTCAATCGATCTATCCAAGCCCGAAAAGTAACTACGAAGACCATTAAACAACGTGCTCGCAAAGTCTTAGAATTTGTCCAGAAATGTGCCAAGAATGCACCTGAGGTAGGTTGACTTCGGATGAAAGGATTGATGTAACTCATGATATAATTACTTCAATAGATTATCGATGGGGATGGTGTCGAAAGAACTGATGACTCCGATGAAGATAAATCTCTCATGCGCAAGTTCGCAGCAGAGACCATTGTTCTT
The DNA here is from genome assembly GCA_019327925.1 of Leucocoprinus sp. KB1807203. Lineage (NCBI taxonomy): Eukaryota > Fungi > Basidiomycota > Agaricomycetes > Agaricales > Agaricaceae > Leucocoprinus > Leucocoprinus sp. KB1807203. The sequence goes on from JAHTMQ010000425.1 coordinate 22,639, forward strand.
CTCAAGAATGAAAAACAGGTTCTTCCGCTTAACCCCAAGAATTTAAACAAGATTGCGATCGTCGGTGGTAACGCAAAGGCAGTTGTCTTGTCTGGTGGAGGATCAGCTGCATTAAAACCTTCCTATTTCGTTACCCCCTACGATGGACTCGTCAGAGCGTTGAAGGAAATTAATCCCGAAATTGATATCACTTACAGTGAGGGCGCCAGAGGTCAATCTCAGTAATTCATGTTATTTGCGGTCGCGTTCACTCAAATGATACTTCTAGCATTCAAGACGACGCCCACCCTCGACTATGACATATTCACTGAGTCTGGCGAACGTGGTTGGATGGGAACATGGCATGCCCATGAAAGTGACGATAGTCTCGTCCCTATTGAAGCGCCAGTCAAGACTCAATATATTGACGAGACCCAAATGTTCATCAGCGCTTCCTATCCTGAAGGAATCACCAAGAAGTGGAGTCTTCGTTTGAATGGTTATCTAAAACCGCGTGAATATGACTGCAAGTTCGAGTTTGGATTGATCGCTGCGGCAGAGCAAAGGTACGACCGTTGACACCGTGACAGCAAACAAAATAAATTGAGCCACATCCTTACCAGTTGCATGTTGACGGCGAGCTCGTGATTGATAATTGGACGCGCCAAAGTCGTGGTGAAGCCTTCTTTGGTAATGGAAGCAAAGAAGAAAAAGGTATCGTTCAGCTGAAGGCCGGCATCAAGCATCGTGTCTATGTTGAGTACTGCAATGTTCGTGGACCTGCTGATGGTGATGAAAACGAAGCCGTCATGGACAGGTAATTGATATACACGAAACTCTTTCAGCAGCTCAATGGTTTCTTGGCTAGCAACCCTGGTATTCGCCTCGGTGGTGCTGAAGTTCGAGATCCGGATGAGCTCATGAACTCTGCTGTCTCACTTGCCAAGGATGCCGATGCGGTCATCGCTGTAGTTGGTCTCAGTGCCGACTTTGAATCCGAAGGCTATGACCGTACCACCCTTGCGCTCCCTGGTCGCACTGATGAGCTTATCTCCAAGGTTTCTGCTGTAAACCCTCGTACGGTCGTTGTTACTCAATCCGTAAGTTTTTCTACCATTGAATCCTGATCTTTTCAACGACAAATTATACAGGGTTCATCCATCACTCTTCCTTGGGCAGACGAAGTATCTACCTTAGTTCATGCATGGTATCTCGGAAATGCCACTGGAGATGCTATTGCCGACGTTGTAATTGGCAAACATAACCCCTCCGGCAAGCTTTCCTTAACTTTGCCCAAGAGACTAGAGGACGTTCCTGCACATGGGTATTTCCACTCAGAGAACGGAAGGGTCCATTACTCCGAGGGTATCTTCGTGGTACGTACAGACAGATTCTGGGTTGTTCTTGCCTTTCTCAATTTGAGTACAGGGCTACAAACACTACCACCACCGTAACATCAAGCCCTCATTCCCCTTCGGGTATGCTCCCCATGATTTTAATATATACATTTTTTGCTGAACATTGTCCATTAGCCATGGCCTATCTTATACTTCTTTCACGCTTTCTAACCTGAAAATCCCCGAGCCTACTGTTTCTGGTGACCAATTTAACGCGACGGTCATTGTCACCCTCACGAACACTGGCTCCATTGCCGGCTCCCAAGTTATCCAGCTATATATTGGCCTTCCCGATATCTCTGAGTTCACTCATCCACGTTGGCAACTCCGTGCCTTTGAGAAAGTTAGAGACATGCGACCTGGCGAAAGCCGTTATATCACACTGGTCTTGGACAGATTGAGTGTCTCGTATTGGGAAAAGGCGTGGGTTGTAGAAGATGGAACCTATAATGTCCGAGTGGCATTTTCGAGCGAGGAAGGTGCAGATGAAGGCCAGGAGATTCTCGGAAAGTTCACGATCAGTAAAGGGTTTGAGTGGACAGGCATTTGAGTAGAACAGTGTAAAGGAGTCATTTAAGCCATGGAAGACCTTGGTAGGAAATTAATTGGACAATTGTATTCAATAGAGAGGATCTGAAGGTATCTCAGTCAAAGGGGTAGGTGCATGAAGAAAAGCTGAAGTGTTCAGCCTGAGTGTGGCTATCAATGCATATGACAGTCGTCCTTACTTTTGAACTAGTGGACCGTAAGATCAAATCTATCTACAGATGTCTTAGACTATCGCTCTTGATTGTGTGGGGTGTCGAGGGAGTCGCGAGGTGAAGTCAATCTATTAGCAGAAAGTTCATTAGAGGGTAACACAACCAGGTGGTGCAGTGGGAGGCCCAAGAGATAACACAGTCTCGTGCAGAAGTAGTGGAGAGACAGTAAGGTGTAGAAATTAGAAAGACGATGTACTACAGACCTGTGTACGCATTGTAGGGAAAACATATGTTTTGACTGCAAGATACCTGCTCGTATTCCGCAATGAAAATCAGATAATCATTCTTCTCATTTGCACACTAAAATTTCCCCTTCGAATCCGCAAGTTTGATAGAACTGGCATATCATGGAATTCAGTAGCCATGCATCCCTCCCATATCATAGTGAACTCTGCACAGTCCCAGCATATCCATAAGCTGCCTGTCTCTAACCGTGATGCTAGCAAGAGTGGCATGGTCAATATCCCTCCTTATGGAACATCTCCAATTATCTGGAGGACCAGTACAGGGACAATGACTTTTAGAAACTGGAGTGCTGCTCTTCTAGGCGCAAAATTTCGCGACACAAAACAGGTTTCATTATGATGAAATATACAAATCCAGGTTCCAAACTAAATCACAAGAAGCATTTCTGAATGAAAAAAATACCAAGTTTCCCTATAATCATGAGAAAAAGAAATTCTCGACAAGGGAACGGAAAACAGCAAAAAAGCCTAGGCATAAGCAGCAGCGAGATATGAATAACAGATATGAGAGACACACAAATAAGAAAAGGAAGGTGGGGCAACGTCCGCACAGCGGTTTACCAGTGGAGAAAAGAGTGGACGGTTACAGAAAGATTTAAGTATTATAAGGAAAGAGAAACGAGCAATCACAGATGGATTGCAATGTCAAATAAGTGACCAAATGTAGAGAAAGGTGGATCCACGCGAAACTCGAGTCAGACTGTACTTATAGAAAGGAGGATTGCACAGCCTTTAAATTGATGATCGACACTTGTTCACTCATTCGCAACCTATCACCAAATCAGTCGTCAAACAAATGAAATAGGTCTCGAAATCAAACCAACTTTGAGAATTCTTTTTGGCTGTTCAGCTTCATCTTCATCCGTCTCATCATCGTACTGATCATTCGCTGAAAATGGGTTTGGCAATTGATCGGGTACAGGATGCGCTGTGTTTGCCTGATGGGAATTCTTCGGTTGGTCGGACTCGTCAGCGACATACCCATCATAGGCTGAGTTTAAATTCTCTTCCGAAGGTATCGGTGGTAAATGGCTATCTCCACCCGTGACGCCACCAGAATAAGTAGCAACTTTATTCCCATAGATTCTGAAGCTACTGGGATATCCCTGGTATTCATCGACTCCTGTGTTGTTAGGAACAAGATGTGAGGGTTCCGAATGATGCGAGTGCGTCGAGGTAGGTAATGTTCCAGTTAATGATTTAGTCTTCGAAAATACAGTTGAAGAATAGTCCGATCCGGATTGCTGGGTATACTGTGAGGGTCGTCTTTGAAGATCAAACTCGGGCCCTCCAGTGCCTCGAATCATACCGGGGGGATATTGAGGCCCATTGTCAGGGTTATTACGAGTATTGGGATATGCGAATGCAACGTAAGGCGAGGCACCCTCCTGTAAACCAGCCGCGTAAGAACCGTCGCGCATGCTTCGGGCCCGGGCAACACCAATGCCAGCAGCCCCTGCGGCTGCTGCATCAGCACCGTACCCTAGCCTTCCTGGATCAAGATATTCACCGGGTGCAGGTGCAGGTCCATGTCCATGTGGTAATTCACGCATGCCATAGCTCTCAGGGATGGCCATCGGTGGTTGAGTGTACGTTCCATGAGAAATATCCGAGTATTTTGCTCCATTATTAGTGCCGTAAGAGGCACCACCGCCTGGCTGGAACTCGTCTTCGTAGCCAAAGTTAGGTACTTGGGCATTGGCGGCATCATGGGCGGCAGCAGCTATTTCGTCATCAAATTTCTTGGCGCGGCGACGACGGATACAGTTCGTGATGAGGGCGATGAGGACGGCAAAGACAATCAAGCCAACGACAGTAAATACACCTGCTACTGCACCTTTGTTGTGAAAGAATCTAGGATAAAAAACAATGGGTAGGGAGTTGCAATTGAAGCAGTAGATACTTACCCGCTACCACTATTCGAGCTCTGAGGCGAGTTTGATGGTACAGCGGAAGAAGGGCTTACGACAAGTACGGATGTAGTGGTAACTGCACTATTTGAGGATACTTGCGTGATAACTGTGATAGTACTGGGATTGGTTATCGGGGTGGAAGGCGTTGTAGTTGTGGGTGAAGTGATAGGTGTAACGGGGATACCTGTAGAGGAAGAAGTGGACGGGGTGGTGGTGGTAGTAGTGGAGGTGAAGGAAGTGGAGGTGTCGGTGGAAGAAGAAGTGGAGGTGTCGATGGGAGGAGGAGCTAGAGTTGTTGAGCTGGTTGTGGTAGTCGGTGGCAAAAGAGTGGGAGGACTGGTCGACGATGTTGTAGTCGACGGAGGAGGAGGATCTGGACTCGAGGCTGAGGTTGTGGTTGGAGGAACGGAGGACGGTGGGAGAGATATTATTGGCGATGACTCTGTCGGCCTGGATAGGCTTCAGCATCAGATAAAAAAAAACATATATATAACATACAGAGAACCCGAAGATGCTGTAAAAAAGTGTCAGCGCTGTCCATTGTCTTGGAAAAACATACACACAGCTCGCCATTCTCGCAGACAAGAGAAGTAATAATGCGTGCCTATCACAACCGATTATGTATTATGTCATCTCATTTCTCACGTGGTAACGTTACTTAATCCCCATTAGGAAGTCGTCCGACAGCAGGACGAGCATGCCTAGAGTACATTCCAGAGATTCAGACGCGTTGATTGCTCAGTCGATCGCTGTGTGCGACCAAATGTTCATTGACAGCAACAAGTAGCAGGTCATATTTCAACATATCCGAAACTACACGGTCAACTGCTCAACAAATAGGGAGAACAGTAAAGGGGACAAACCGCAAACTACCCAAACATCCAAAATGTTTTTCATGCATAATCTCGAGCAATGACAATACTAGCCCACTCTGCAAATCCGTACACAGGTACTTGCGTATGTCCGCTCGGGAGCAAGGGCTATCAAACGTCGTTGAGCAGTAATTCTTTCGAGGATCGTAAGAAGCTTACAATGACCGATGCATCGACCGCTCTTAGTCCACTCGTACCTTTGACCCTGAAATCTGGGTCAACGACTCCCCATTTTGCATCTTGAGGGGACATAGAAGCAGAACCAACTGCATGGGAGAAAGTAGTTCCCGCGTTTCTTAAGAAGTTTTCCAAGTCTTCATCAGACGTCACATTCACGGGTGGGATGACGGAACCAAAAACGGATCCTTTGAAGGCAGGACCAGAGAGTAACCTGCGAATGCTACGAACTCCTTCGCGCAATATTGAAACATCTATCTTCTCTTCAAGGAGACCGAGGTTGATCAAGGGATAGTTGAACGGATTCGAGCTATTGATTGTTATAGAGCCGCCTCCGCGATATGAGATGAGAGCCTCTGACCAATACACAGATACTCACGGGAGATGGGATGAAGGTTCACGGCATCTGCCTGCAGACCAGACCTACTATCGGCAGAACCTTGACCTAGATCACCTATCATGTGAAAGGAGAACTCAATATGAGCCGAGCCTTCTGGTGGTGATGGATCTTGAAATCCTTCTTTCTTGAACGGTGGTGCATCTTTCGGAAGTCGGACGAAAGTCAAGTGGTCCATTTCGAAGGGTCGACTAAGCGGCCCAGTACGCATCGTGTTCCATTCCTTCAGAGCCGCATCCTGGTCAAAACTGAATGATACTGAGCTACATGGACTATCAGACACACGAGAGACATTATCGCACCTTGTCTTTGGCATGCTGGTGGAAAATAATAATGCCACCGACACATGGTCGGACAAGTTCTTCCCTACACTCGGGTTGTTGACCAGGGTTTTGACACCTACCGCCTCGAGCTCTTCCTTGTCCCCGATACCAGAGTGCAGAAGGATGTGAGGCGTTCCGACTACGCCACCCGAAATAATCACTTCCTTCTCGGCTATGATATTCTTGCGTTGACTTCCAGCTTCAGAGCCAACTTCGACCACTCGGAACTCATTGGTATTCGGTCTGATGGGCATCACTCTAGTCACCTGGGTATTGAGAAGTATGTGTACGTTTTCGCCTGTATGACTCAAAAATGCAGTTACCCCACTACTGCGCTCGGAATTTGAATCGATGGTACACTGGGTCCAGCCTGTGGGCGAAAATCTCTGTCAAAAAACATGACAAGTGATAGAATTTCCCTACCTATCCCAACGGTCGAACCATCATTCCAATCAGGGTCGAAAGGAAATTCCTTGCTCAATTCCTGAGAGGCTTGAATGATCAGATCATTAAATGGATGGTCGGAATATGGCGCCTGTGTGAAAAGTTGCCCTTTTGTCCCATGGAACGTCGGGCTATAATGACCCGCATCGCGATAATTTTGTCGACCATGTGTGAATCTCTCTTCCTATTTTTCATGGTGAGAATTATTCGTACTTCTCGATAGGACATACTTTCTTTAGCATTTGCAACATGTTATCCCATCTCAGACCATCACTCCCGCCAATCTCCGCATAGCGATCCCATTCACCCTTCGATCCTCGGGTGTATACCATAGAATCTCGGCACATCGTTCAATATGTCTATATACAAACAAGTTCTTCAAACTTACTGTGGGAGCTACATCCACCTAACATTTTAGCCCTCGGATATTCTACCGGTCGATTGTTGAGGCCAATCTGGGGTACTGTCGTGAAATTCCAGTCTACGCGTGTTTTGGTAAGATTTTTCCAAAGTCCAGGTACGCGTGTTTCCCAGACATCATCATTCCTATTAGAAAATTTATGCTCAATAGCTCAATTGTCAGACATCCTTTAAGGCATACTTACGAGCCTCCGGCTTCAACTAGCAGTACTGTCCAGTTGAGGTTTTCGGCGAGTCGGGATGCGACTAGTGTGCCACCTGTACCACCTGATTACGACATGAGTTTGACAAATTTCTAAATATTAAAAGGCTGTGTTGACCTCCAGCGACGATGAAATCAAATCTGATGTCCGTAGGCAGTGCATTTATATTCTGGTGTACGACTGCTGCCAACGAAACCTGAGAGCACAGCAAGGCAAGCGTCACCAGCGGCCGAGTTACAGAAGAATTCACCATCCCAGAGAATATCAAGCTAGCAAGTTAACGATAATAGGTTCCAGTACACATTTTATACCATATTCAAGCCATTTAATGTGTCCAGGGCGTTCCCAACAACAGGCTTCTCGCTGATCAGATTACCTCCCTGAAGTTGTTTTTCGGCGCCAGAAAAAATTTCTACATCTGTAAGTTCATTTCTCTTAATATAGCTTCTCCAATCTTGGAATTTGATGATGCAACTTCTCGTCTCTCAGTAATGAGCGTTATATCTCCATATCTCACGGTCAAATTGCAAGGTCATGCCACCTACCTGCCTTCTTAACCTCGTGTTCTACATGAGTATTCCTATATCAGTTCATCGTCGTTTAGATGGCTTGGACAATTAACGATGAGAATTGGAAGAATTCCCCACATCAAAGTACTCCACCATCTTGACATTAAATCATCCCTCCTGAAGAACATTCTCAAAACATGTCAAGATGGTCAGCTGAAAAGACACATATCAGTATTTGTGAAAAAAAGTACACGACATGACTCATCAGCAGTTAGAGAAAATCTGGGACCCTAGATTTTCTCAAAATGATCAGTGCCGAGATGCTAGATACAACAGGTTTCCCAGGTAGTTCTAGATATTGACGTGTAGGAAAACCATGAGACCATCTTTGAGACTTCCCTGGGTACCCATTCATGTTTTTTCGCACACCATCATGAATCAATGTTCTGATAAGTTGTGTGGGAAAACAACTCCTATTTCAAAAATATCAAAATATCATTTGTAAGATCAACAAATAATGACAATGCTTATTAGAACCTGAATAATCATATATTTTTGATAAGTATTGAGTTTGCCTCAATCTGTGAAACAAGGCTTTCACTATGCCTTTAGCTTGGCCTCCAACCTGTACTAATTTTGAATGGTACTGAGTATATTCATATTGTATTCTTCCATCTTGTTGTGTCATTGTTATTGATAGACAGTGAATGCCCTTAGTGATCACCCTAGGTGGATGTTCAAGAAGAACTTGATGGAGTTCTTTGTTGGATTGGACTACTACTTATACTACTTTATAGTGGCTGTACTACTATTAGTCCACAATCACATGTTGTTCCAGAATGTTCTATGATCACCTGACCTTGTCACATGACTTGATTTCCTAAGTTCCTATACTATTTATATCTTGACTCCATTGTATGTCTTGAGGTTTTGGATTAGATGTTCAAATGTGCAGGAAACTCTTTCCCTTTTGGAGGTCTCATAACAGTCATAGACAGTGTCACAAAAAGTGACTACTAAATAGTGACATAGAGGTATAACAAAATACCTGTTCAAAGAACTACATAAATAGCTGGACCCTCATCAGCAAGTAGTCTTGCTAATGTTGCCCTTCTGGTGTAGTGGTAAACCATACAGTATGTGACTACTGGTCCATAGTACAACTGTGACAGACAGTTTACTTTGCTCACTGCTTGTGTCAAGCCCTACTGAAGATTTGTTACCAGCAACTAGAACTCAAGTTTTTAGCCAAGTTACAACTTGAATCAAACCTTAAGGTTATAACAGTTGAAGTCTGCAAAGTAGAGTACTAGTACTGTGTCAGAGTAGTATGGGAGAGATAAATTGTAAATAGACCCTACTACTACAAACTTCATTCAGACCTAGGTCCATGTAAGGGAACAGTGGTCACCCTAGGGTAGGGCTTAGCTAAGTATCTGATTTGCAATCTATCTAGTGGATCTTATCTTATAATGCATACTGTTAGTGCAAGTGTCACAAACTTCATTCAGACCATAACTCTAGGAATACTTGACCGATTTTGACGATCTAAATGGCCACCAAAAGCCCTTAAGAAGACCTTTCAAACGGTACCAAAAACGTCTCAAAGCGATCAGTATTCACTGAGTTATCAGCAGATCAGTCAGTCACCAGACACTAAATTGCTGATATCTCAGGAACCACTTAACGTAATTGTTTGCTTCAACAACCATCATGAAGCTCTCTTCAATGCACTTCTTTTGGCCATAAATAGAACCTGAGGCAATAAGATCCCATAGAGATACAAGGTCCTCAATGTTTGTACATAACATTGATCTTTATTAATAGATTATCATCTGTCCTTGAATAGAACAAAGAACTGCCCTAAGATGGTTAGGTTATCTCTATTTCAAGAAAAATAGCACTCCTATATGTAGAACAATAGGTAGTGATCATGTGGTAGGCTGACCTGGTACACAGACCACCACAATCATATATTTAAGGACTGTATGTCTAAGGATAAACCTCAGACTTAACAACATCTTTTTCTGCTTGTCTAACTTTGCTTTTTTGAGCACTTTGATTATCAAATCAAGCAATCACAAATCAGTAAGTGGCCATTTGTAATAGCAAGGTTGTAAAGACTTAAGGCTCAACTAAGGTGGTTGTTCAGAAAGAACTCAATAAAGTTCCCTATTGGATTCCAGTAGTTACTTATACAAGTGTTGGTTAGTTTATGTACCTATCTTCCATGATCATATGACCCTTACTAAGAACTATAGGATCCACTAGGCCTACAGGTCTGTGTGATTATGTCAGGAAAAACTAAACTTAAAATGGAAGAGACAATTACATAATTCCAAAAATTCAGTTATTACAGAGAGAGAGAGAGAGAATTCTGTATTTGTATACTACAACAAGCAAGTGCTAAAATGTGGTAGGTGAGATACATAATGGTATACTACCAACTATACTCTAGCTTTGGGAGGGGGGGAGGGATTGGCTGGTGTTGTTCTAAGTTGGATGTGAATATTGGTGCAGTTATCAGAACCTCTAACAAACTATCTATGTACACTATGTGATAAATTGCTGAATTAGGGGAAAAAATCAGAATCTTGGCCTAGTACCTGTAAACCAAGCAGCTTAAAGCTCACTCCTAAGGATAAGTACAAGTGGGAGCCCAGTCACTTTGAAGTAGTCAAGGACCAAGGTTAAGTAACCCAGTGCAAGACTCCAAGCCAATGTAATGCAATGAGGACCACTAGGGCATGCTATCCAGATAGTACTATAACTAGACTATATAAGCTATTGTAATCAGTGCTGCACTCGACATTGCAGTTGGCATTACAGTTGATTTTACAGGTGCTGGGATTGAGGTTCTGATATGTATATTCAGCAATTTATTACATGGTGTATGTCCAAGGTTCTGATATTTTCTGGGATTATGTAATAGATTTTACTATTTCTAGTTTAGCTTGTCCTGACATAATCACATGGACCCTATGGGCCTAGTGGATCCCTAAGAACTATCTATATCTTACATAATCCTTTCCTATACTATTTATATCTTTTGCACATTGTATTCTTGGATATTTTTCAATCAAGTTGATGAATATGCAAGAAATAGTTTTTGTAAGGGGAACATACAGTTTCTAATCTACTCTAAGTACTCTGATGAGAGCAGACTTAAGTTGGAACATTGAATAGCCCAGGAGTTCCAATCAATGTTGGGGTAAGGTATTCTACTATACATCCACTAATATATATACTATACTAGGCAGTCTGTGCATGTTGCCAAGTAATCACATGTACCACACATTAATAACTAAATTACCTTATAAGGCAACCTAGTACTAATGGGAAGATACAAACCAGGGGGAAGGGATATAGAGAGAGTGGTTGCATAGATTATAGAGCAAGCTAGACAATACTCACCTATACTGATGCAGACTAAGCTCTTCTAGATATAACTACTAAGTGTCCCCTTACAGTTTTTCTCTTGGGAGTTGTCTCATAACATATACCCATCTACTTTCTTATCTCTCTGTTTACATACCATCTTGATCATTCTATTTATCCAAATTAGAAAGTACTATTATTGGACTATAGCTCATATGACTGTGCATAGACCATCTTTTATAGTATATATAGGAGCCTGTATTGGTAGATTTACCCTTACTTAAATATCACTCTGTCATAGTTGTGCTATAGACCAGTAGTCACATACTGTATAGTTTATCACTACACAAAAAGGGCAATGTTAGCAAGGCTACTTGCTAACAAGAATCTAGCTATTTATGTAGTTCTTTGAACAGGTATTTTGTTTGTTATACCTCTATGTCACTATTTAGTAGTCATTTTTTGTGACACACTCTAGCTTCTAGGACTCTTACCTAGCTTTCCAGTGTGACCTCTGGCCTCCAGTCAGACATTGCTCTTGTACCTAGTATTAAGACTCTAGATTACAAGAGTGAATATACACTTCAACCTTGTGTTAGGTAGGTGAGGAGCAGCATGGAAAAAGCTAGGAATATACTGTAAATTACTGTAAATGCACACTCTGGGTTCTGGAAAGTGATGCAAGGGATGTATCACAAATGGCCACTTACTGATTTGTGATTGCTTGATTTGATAATCAAAGTGTTCAAAAAAGCAAAGTTAGACAAGCAGAAAAAGATGTTGTTAAGTCTGAGGTTTATCCTCAGACATACAGTTCTTAAATACATGATTGTGGTGGTCTGTGCACAAGAACAGCCTACCACATGATCACTACCTATTGTTCTACATATAGGAGTGCTATTTTTCTTGAAATAGAGATAACCTAACCATCTTAGGGCAGTCCTTTGTTCTATTCAAGGACAGATGATAATCTATGGGTAAAGATCAGTTGTCATGTGCAAACATTGAGGACCTTGTATCTCCATGGGATCTTATTGCCTCTGGATCTATTTATAGCTGAAAGAAGCGCATTGAAGAGAGCTTCGCGATGGTCATTGAAGCGAACGATTACGTTAAGTGGTTCCTGAGATATCAGCAATTTAGTGTCTGGTGACTGACTGATCTGCTGATAACTCAGTGAATACTGATCGCTTTGAGACGTTTTTGGTACCGTTTGAAAGGTCTTCTTAAGGGCTTTTGGTGGCCATTTAGATCGTCAAAATCGGTCAAGTATTCCTAGAGTTATGGTCCGAATGAAGTTTGTGACAGGATGGAGTTGGAGTGAAGGACATACTACTGAGAGAAATAAGAGACATCACTTTCTGGTCCTGTGGTTTTACAGCTGGTCTGGAGGGAATGTAGTAATAACAAAGGAGTAGAACAACCTTGGCCTTTGCTTGTGCACTGTGTCTTGATCTCCTGTCACTTGTTGTGGTTGCATATCTTGGAGTAGTGGAATATTGTCTAAAGAAGAGGTAATTCAGGAGTAATGGAGTTAAGAGGTATATAGCAAAGAGAAAGAACACTAAAAGACTATAGAGAAAGTGACTTTAATCTATGAACTAAGGAATTATAATATACTGATAGAGTACTTATACAAATCCTGGAATAGGAGTTGTGATATAAGTTTCTGGTCTATATCATGATCCTATAGGAGTAGACAATTTAGGAGGTCAGGAGCAGAAATTAGAAAGAAAAATAAAAATAAAATGAATATCAATAATAAATAATACCAAATTTCCAGTATATGACATGAATCAGGGGTAAGGATAAACTATAGTCACCCTTGGTAGGTCCTACACATACATGTATTTAATTCATTTATCATTCTCACAGCTTTGTCGTAATATAACTGTCAGAATGAACTGACACATACACATGTCATAGAGGAATACATAGGGGAATGTAGAGTTCCAACATCTACATTCCACTAATATGAACCCACCTATAACTCCCCCTGTCAACCTGATAGCTCCACCTCAGTTGGACCAAGACCCTAAAGGATCATATATAAGTTGTGTTATCATCTGTAAATTCCCTCAGCCATCCACACTTACTGTGACATCTGAGATATTGATTGTATAGAAATAATTCCCAAGAAAATATTATTATTATTATGAGATATTAAAATACTGTATAATTGTTTTGTAATTTATGGAATGGTTTCTAAACAAGCTACTAGGACATTCAATGTTGATATCAAGATTAAGGTGATCTTTTTTTACCACTGGCAACTTGTGATCATTTTCCCATTGGAAATTAGCATTCTAGATACTTAATCCTGGTCAGCTTCCTTATGACATGGATTGTAGTGTCTTAATGAGTGTGAATGGTAGGTCCACCATCTTCGAAATCAGAATCACAAAATTAGTTCTATAGAAGGGGAAGTATCATTTTGATCAGTAATCGGAATGCCCTGGGAACACATTTAACGGAAGGTCCTCCATTTTATTGTGGTAGGTGATTGAACGGACTTTGTGTGTTCTAGAGAAGAACTAGATGACATATCTCACTTGATTGACCCCTCAAAAATACAGATCACCCGCAGCTCATGGTAGTGGCTGGGAATCTGAAGAGTTGCATAAATGATCAGACAGCTCGAAATGTATCCAAGTTCCTTATTTCAATATGCTGTCTACAATCAAGCTTAGCTCAATTGCATTCACAGTCCACAGCATCCATACTGCTTTTGGTGCCTTATTGGCCCAGAGTGTAGATGATCTTCCTCAAGGAGCCAATTATGATTTCATTGTCGCAGGAGGTAAAGCTGATAGAAAACTTTGGATTTGAGTTTACAGTCTCAAGAAGCTGCACAGGTGGAGTCGGAGGTGGAGTTGTTGCATCTCGACTTGCAGAAAATCCAAATTGGAAGATTTTGGTTATTGAAGCAGGTCCCTCGTAGGTTGACTTCATACTCACGATAGCTTATTCTTATTTTGTGTGATATTAAGTAACAGAGACTTTTTTGCATCATTTGTCCCGGGGCTTCTCGGTCAGCTGCAGAATACCCCTGCGGACTGGAATTATACTACAACTCCAAGTCCAAATGGGATATCTCCTCAATATGCAAGAGCACGGATGCTAGGTGGCTGCAGTTCACACAGTAGGTGTCGACTCATCAGCATTACATATTACTGACTGTGCCATAGATGGGATGGTGTTTACACGGGGATCGAAGGATGACTGGGATAACTGGGCTAATATCGTCGAAGATGATGACTTAAAATGGGACAATATGATCCCTTACATGCTCAAAGTCCGTCCACCGTTTAATCGGAGTTCATTACCCCTGAACCCTAAGAAAAACTAGGCAGAAAGACTGGTTCGAGACTCTGAAAACCAGACAGAACAGGGACATGTGGACCCTTCCCTCCACGGTAGCGATGGAAAGCTGTTTTTAACATCCGGGTTCCGAGATCATCCCATCAATGATATGTTCCTTCAAGTGACAGAAGAAATCCCAGAAGGGTTCCCATTTTTATTGGACATGAACGATGGAAGGCCAATTGGAATTTGTGAGTGCTATTATAGTCATATATATATCAACTAACAATTTCATCCCTTCTAGCATGGAATTTATTCTCAATAGATAGCCATGCAGAAAGGAGTAGCTCTGCCACCGCATACGTGGAGACGAGCAAGGATAACCTCCATGTTCTCCTCAACACATATGTGACTCGTGTCCTGCCAATAGGAGACGACAAGGACTTCCGTGGGGTCGAGTTCGCAACCGATGGACAGAGTGCAAGAAAAAAGCTTGTGGCGAGGAAGGAGGTGATTATAGCAGGAGGGTCCATCGGTTCACCACAGATCTTGTTGAATTCTGGGATCGGAAATCGCACCGAACTAGAAGCCATCGGCATCAAGACATTGGTCGACAACCCCAGTGTAGGGAAGAACTTTTCAGATCAACAATACTGCCTCGGTCTCTTCAACACCACGCTTCCAACTACTGAGTGCGTTGGTCTTGAGCTTTTTGCAGAATTTTATGAGTTGATATAAATCCATAGTTTTGATCTGGACACTGCACTATCCGAGTGGAATGTAACACGCACAGGACCGCTAGCGATGCCAGGACGCTTGAAGAATCAGATCATGTGGATCCGCCTCCCCGATGATGCTCCTCCCTTCAGCGAACATGGGTTTTCTGATCCATCTCCAGGACCTGGTTCCCCACACATTGAAATCTATTCAGCGCAGATAAGTACTTCAACGCCAGAAACTAATGTATTGGTTCCTGCGCCTCCGAACTGTCAGTATTTTGTTCTACAGAGATGTGCTACTAAACGAACGAACTTTAGTTGGGGTCCCTACCCTTCAAATTCAAATAATTAATCTTCATCCCAGCTCGCGTATGGATACAATACTGCACTTGAGTTAAATTCTAATATTGATCTTTACAGGTGGCTCCATTACCCTGGCTAGTTCAGATCCCTTTGCACATCCAATTATCGATGTAAACCTGCTCTCTGAGCCTGTCGACATCGCAATCATGCGAGAAGCTCTCAGAAGTGCACGAAATTTACTTTCAGCACCAGTATTCGAGGGTTCCGTATTTGAATCTTTGTATCCCCCCAGAAATCTGACAACAGACGATGAGCTGGATTCGTTCACCCACTCAGCATTGGGTCCTTACTTACATAGTGTGGGTTCTGCTGGGATGTCACCACGAGGGGCGAATTGGGGTGTCGTTGATCCTGATCATCGAGTGAAGGGAACCAATGGACTACGAGTCGTTGATGTCTCGGTCCTGGTGAGCAAATTTGTCTATGGTCACTCAATTAATTTTATTTATGTTGCTCAAGCCGAATACTCCAAGTGGACATACCCAAGCGCCTGGGTATGCGCTTGCGGAGCGGGCGAGTGCAATAATCAGAAAGGCATGGCAATAAGCATGGTTGAACTTGTAAGTCAGTGAGATGCTTGGAAGCAATGAAGGATCATGTTGAGACGGATATATTTCTGGGCGAATCACTTGCGTTTACAAGGTAGATTCTGGCATAAGATTGGCACCAATATGACACAGTTGACTTTGAGAAAAACTATTTCTATAATAGTCATAACCCATGGATTTTCCCATCTCCCAAGTTGAGTTTCAGCTATCTTAGAGTTAACTGTAAACCTGCAAACATCTTGCAAACATTGCGTCAGTTGATAATTATCTGATACTCATAGCAGCACCAATCGACATTATATTGGAAAGCTCCAACACAGCGGAGAACTCATAGTCAAGGTAAAACAAAAATGAGTAAGCCGGATGGATGATCGAGAAAATTTTTAGGGACATAGCGGATGTTGCGACGTAGGATGTCCTCCAATACAAGAGCGTCTTTCCTACCCTCAGTTATCTACAACATAGGGTGACGTCTGAGGCAAGACTTGACTCACCTTGCAATATTTTTGGGTAAGCTCCCCCACCACATAAGGCGATGCCTGAGTTACATTTGTCTTTTAGTTTCATCTTCTCTTCTCGTCAGATTCTCAACAATAAATGAGGTGGGGTGTCCAGACCTTTTGACGACGTGTAAAAATAGTGAAATAGAGTCCAATGGCAGTCAGGTCTTGTTGGATATAGCTACGACAAGGCTAGACCGCGGCAAACGCGCACCGGTCTTGTAACATTTCGGTACTGTATATGTAGTATTTACAGAACAATAGCTACGTCGTCCATTGTTTTAATACAATAAAACATGACAACCCAGAAAACAACAAACTAATTATTGTTCGGTATTTCAACAATGTATTCTCTGGATCAATGTTGAGATCGCAAACAAACGTATGGTCTGGCAAGTACACAGTTGGGAGGTTAATGGTATGCATTTAGAGCATCACTACATGGTTAACACGAATATCTACTTCACCCATCAACAGGTAAAGTATTGTACCAGGCACATCATCTTAAGAATGAGTCTATGGTCATATGAGTGGGACAGCCAGAAAAACGCGACCAATCTGCGACCAAAATTGTCCTCCTAATACTCAAACAGCTAGGTGATGACCCATGGACGGTTGACTACGTATAATGGACTCAATGTTGATATTCTGTCTTAGTTTCCCTGCATTTTTGGCTCCATTGCATTCAAGGTCAATTCTCATGTACTGCCTATAACTCTCGAAGACCAAAAATGATTCATGGCAAATTCAAGATCTGTTGCAACAACATCCATCTGTTGATGCTGGAGAAACGTATGAACCCCAATCAGAACATGCAAGACGGTATCTGGGTAGAGGGAGTGCAGCAAGGATTGCCAGGCTCATGAAATACAACCCTTATAAAGCTTCAATATAATTTTATTTGGGGTCAGCCTCAAGGTGTGTCCTAGCGAATACAAATTATGGAATGGCGCGGGAAAAATGATCTTTGATAGCCTGATACGCCAGAAAATCTTTTCGGCTTGTCATGATGTCGGGCTTGGTCTCCGTTCCTGGTCTGTCCTTCTCACTCTCTACTCCACCTGCAATTCGTTTTGGCCCTCGCCTTGGAACGATATACTTCAGTGCACCCGAAGGCAATCAAATCCGAATCCAGACGCCTGGTTTTCTAACCTCGACTTCACGGGGCGCTATCCCGCACCTCTCACGCGATCATTATTTATCAGGCAGTATCTGTTGGGTAAATATTCCATTTGAAAGTTTGTGAGTGATGCACTGTACTCTGGTAAGGATCTTACTTGACCCTCCTGTATTTTCATCTCTTAGTTTAGACGTTCACCCACCAGTTCCTACGCTTGCACCTGGGAAAAATCCTTTACATTCGTTTCTTGGGTTCTCTACAGATAACCATGTTATATCTATGTCTATAAGAGATCCTATGGATGGGAGAGAGATGCCGGCGAATGGTAAACTCCATGTTTGTGCGTACAGTCTACGAGGTGTACGAAAGGTATGTCATCATAGAATTTCACTATATTAATTCAATACGAAACACTGAGCCCTAGTAGGTTGGGCCTGCAGATTGGAGATCGTATGTCGGGGCATGTAAGCCTGACGTCGTATTCGCGCTTAGTGATATACCATTCACAAATCCTCCATATTCACAAAAACGACTTACGAAGAGCATTGAGCGATCTACGGCATGGCTAGCTGACATTATCTCTCAATTCGTTCCTACATCCACTTTCAATATCCCTCAAGAAGCGGAATACAAACCCGGCATCCTTGTACACATGGCCGGTGCAGCCAGTATTCCAGCTAGACGTGCTTTTGCAGAGAGTCTTGTTGAGAAACTCTTCGGCCCCGAAGCAGAGGCTATAAAGCCACTTCAAACGCTTGACCAGGGTGTTCTAGGCTATACCTTTGACCTTGTACCCATTCGTTTGTCCCTCGAAGTCTATCGTTCTAGAGGATCCATGGGCGAGACACCACCTATAACTACTGTTCCTTGTTCTGGCTCTACGCCTGCTCCATCCCAGGAAGTCAATCTGGATCATGTTAGAGCCATGAACATTGATCAGCTTTCAGCACTCTTGCGTGCTTCGCTTGAACCATTACCGGTTGAGAAACTCAGGCTTGTGAACGCGATTCAGACGCCACATGAGGTGCTCAGATTAATTTCGACAGTTGGGATTGATTTGTTCGATGCACATTGGGCACAACGTGCTGCTGATTTTGGTGTTGCGTTTGATTTCAGTTTTCCTGCGCCCTCCCCGGTTTTGCCCGCAAAAACACAGGACGATCAAAAGCACGATATCGGACATAATCTTTACTCTGATTTATATAAACTCGATTTCTCGCCTTTCAGTTCCTCCACTTGCTCGTGTCGCGCGTGTGTACCTGTCGCGGCTTCTACCAGGATATCTCATGGTATTGATGACGCATCCTATTCGCTTATGCATGAAATCTCGGTAACACACGATCTTGCACCCCCATTCTTGCAGGAGAGGACAAAGCCTGCAGTCACGAAAGCATACATCCACCACCTACTCCACACACACGAAATGTCCGCACATTCCCTTCTCGTACTTCATAATCTCTCAGTGTTGGATGCCTTCTTTGCTTCTGTCCGGCAGTTTATCCGTCGCTTTGATGTGATAGGAGAGGAATGGGAAAAAGAAGTACAAAGATTTGAGGAATATTATGATGAGACGTCAGCGGTATTGGATGAAGCGAAGAGGGCATGGCGGGAAGTTGACTTGACTAGGGGAAAGGGGAGATTGGCAAGGGAGAAGAAGA
Source organism: Leucocoprinus sp. KB1807203 (assembly GCA_019327925.1). Taxonomy (NCBI): domain Eukaryota; kingdom Fungi; phylum Basidiomycota; class Agaricomycetes; order Agaricales; family Agaricaceae; genus Leucocoprinus; species Leucocoprinus sp. KB1807203. The sequence continues at coordinate 41,868 of JAHTMQ010000425.1, forward strand.
AGGAAGGATGCTAAGAGCCAATGCTCCATGAGGTTGATGGTATACAATCTTGCAATTATCCAAGGGTCTTTAATACAACCCAACAGTATAACATCACGTCTTCGAGCCCCATTGCTTCTTGCTATCCTACTCGGGGTACTGTGAGCTGACATGTTCGATTGGGATAATAGGAAATGCCCATGGCGAGGAACGCGTTCACGAGTATCGAAATTCAGCAGTACCATTTACTTGGGCTTTAGCATCGACATCACTGCTCAGTGAGGCAATCCCACCACATAGGCAAGGGTCTGCAGTAGATACCTCACTTGAATTCTTTGTAACTTTGTTGGACGGTTCTTGCTTAGTAGTATTTGGTCATACCTGGCTGCGTCACTACAATCTACACAATTGATTGGTGACAAGGTACCATTCAGTTTTCCATTACTAAACCTGAAAAGTCCATCTCACCCACTAGCTCCTACATCGGCATCTCAGAGCTAGTTATTACAATTCCTGATCAATCCGAACACATGCTGCGAGCAGACCGGAGTTAATTGTGAATTGACTTTCAGTGTGCAGTAAGAGCTGTCAGCGCCCATCACTCAATGTTGATAGACAGCTCGGGTATACTTCAAGTAGTCCTAAATACTGGCACTGTGAAATCCAGAAGGATGAAATTTTCGTCGTCTTATGATTGTATGTTGGACGCCATCTGCTGAAAAATTTCGTCCACTCGCATGACACAAAAGAATCCATCAAGTATTCGACTATATCGTCAAACCAAATTTGCTATAGACATTTTTCAAAATCTTTTGACACCTGCGGATCACGATTCGACATTTGAAAATATTACCTCTATCCTATAATCTATTTGATACGATTCTTGCGCCCATGCGTGGCACGTGGACTGTGTTTTTTTTGGATCCAGCATCTCTATTCCGCAACAACCTAGTACTCAGGCCTAGATAAGGCCGAACGTGAACTATATCTCACGGTTCCCACCATATCGTGGAGACCATACGGACACTTCACTAGTCTGAATGTTCAGAAATTACCTGGGTACGTTTATAATAGCGGCCACGGAACAACCATTTAAATACTAAAACAATGAGGATGGTAAGTCAATTTCCGCTTGTGTACAATGCGGTATAACTTACTTGCATTCATCCTCTTAGGCACCCAGGTCGTGTCTGGCGTCAAGTTTTTCCAGAGCTCTGATGATATCCCGCAAGACGTGATATACGACTTTATCATTGCTGGAGGTAATTCATGCTAGAGGCTTGATTGAAAACTGGAGTCTAATAAAAAATATTTAGGTGGTACTGCAGGTGGAGTTGTCGCTGCGAGACTCGCAAATAATTCCCAATGGAATATTTTGGTCATAGAAGCGGGTCCCTCGTATGTCATTATGAATACTACTTGTTCGATAGACCCTCAACGCCCAAAACTGGTGATTCCTAGAAACCTAGATGTGTTCGAGACACGGGTTCCGGGACTGGATATCGACCTACCAGGCAGTCGCGTAGACTGGAATTACACGGTACAAAATCCCAGCGGGCAAACTGTACTTTATTCCCGAGCGAAAATGCTGGGTGGTTGTAGTTCGCACAGTAAGTGTAGGGATATAATTTCCAGAAGGGATGACTTATTTTTGAGGTTAGACTCGATGGCGTATACGAGGGGATCGATAGATGACTGGAATAAATGGGCTGAAATCGTCGAGGACGATGCCTTGAAGTGGGATAATATGATGTCTTTCATGCTCAAAGTTTGTTCATCAGCGGCTCAGGTCATCTGTTGCTCATTCACATGTTCTCTCCAGACGGAAAAATTAGTTAAAAATGCAACAGGACAAGATCATATCGACCCCTCTCTCTATGGTCATGATGGAAAGATATCTTTGACGTCTGAATATATCGATCACCCACTCAACGATATGTATCTTGAAGTAACAAAGGAGTTGCCGACGGAGTACCCATATTTGAGGGATATGAATGGTGGGAGGCCGGTGGGCATCTGTGAGTGACGATAGTAACAATTAAGTTGATTAGCTGACCAGGTGTCTACTCCCAGCGTGGAACTTATTCTCAATCGATGACCATAAGGAAAGGAGTAGCTCAGCTACTGCATACGTGGAGACAAGCTCGGACAATCTTCATGTTCTTTTGAACACTTACGTGACGCGTGTGTTGCCAGTGGAAAACGGTACTGATTTCCGTAGAGTCGAGTTTGCTGCCGATGCGCAAAGCGACAGAAACATACTGCTCGCAAAGAAAGAGGTGATTGTTGCTGGAGGAGTTATCGGCTCACCGCAGATTCTGCTGAATTCCGGTATCGGCAATCGTAGTGAACTGGAAAATCTCGGTATCGAGACGCTGGTAGACAATCCCAGCGTGGGAAGGAACTTCTCGGACCAAGTATATAATCTTGGTATCTTCAACACAACACTTCCGAACAGCGAGTGCGTTTCTGGATCTACTCAGATGAAGCACCTTTAAACTTTCATGATATAGCTTTGATTTAGACGCAGAACTGGCTAAGTGGAATACATCACGTACTGGGCGCCTGACAATACCAGGTCCTCTCCTCAATCAAGTAATCTGGATGCGCCTTCCCGACAACAGCTCTATCTTTGACAGCGATGGCTTCACTGATCCATCCCCGGGGCCTAATTCTCCGCACGTTGAGGTGTACACGTCACGAATAAGCGCCGATTTGCCTTCGCCTTTTGGAGAAGTTGTGGTTCCCGATTGTGCGTGTTTCCTTCTCTCCGTGAATATGAACGGTCATTCATACGTATTTATGCTTTAGTGAATGGGACAGTGACCCTTCAGCTATCAATCGTAAACCTCCATCCTGTCTCACGTACGTACATGATACCAAGGTGTTCTAGGATCTGACAGTGTTTTAGGTGGCTCTATAACACTTGCAAGTTCTGATCCATTTGCCGATCCAATTATCGATATGAAATTGGTATCTGAACCCTTGGACGTGGCAATTCTACGAGAAGCACACCGACATGTACGACGACTATTTACAGTACAGGCTTTCAACGGATCTATATCAGAGCCACTTTATCCTGCCAGTAATGTGACGACAGATGAAGACTTTAACGATTTCATTACGAGTGCAGCAGGCCCTTATCTCCATGGTGGAGGCACTGCAGGAATGTCACCTCAAGGTGCGACTTGGGGGGTGGTCGATCCTGATTATCGAGTGAAAGGAACCTCTGGATTACGAATTGTTGATGCATCGATTTTTGTGAGTACTATCTTCTATGGCTATTCTATGTGTCTTACTGATGGTCATCTAGCCTCGTGGGCCCAGTGGTCATACACAGGCTCCCATATATGCACTTGCCGAACGTGCGAGCTCAATGATTCGTAACGATTATATAAGGGTCTAGTTTTGATGTTAGGCAAAGGTGTTACATGGAAAGAAAAGTGAAAAGAGCGGTAGATTCCTGATTGTTATGTCATTACGACAAATGAAAATGCCTTGGACTTTTCTGAAAATGAAATGAAAGGAAAAAATGAAGGATCGAGAGAATGTAACCACCAGTAGTCCAAGTTCAGGGTTTGTTAGTGCCTGGGAATGAAGTCAGCCCGAACCCTATCACTTGAACCCCATGCTGATGAGTCGAGTGAACTGTATTTCATTTTTTGGAAACCTGCTCCGGTAGTTGAATATCAAGCACTGTAATGAACGCTATGCTTAGACTTCCAGTGAACCCGATTTTGAAACTGTTTCAACTGTGAACATGGTGTTGAGTGGATTCTTCTTATAATGGTGCGTGATCGATCGTGTCAATGTAAATTGGCCTGGGAAAATGGCCATGTCAGTCACGAGATCCATCAAACATTCCCTTTTCACAAAATGTCGGAACGGGATGGGATTATGCAATCCGAAACGATCGAATATGTCGAGCTCCTCCCCACGGGAACTTATACGGTCCGAACAGTTCCTTCGCTACAGCTCGTCGGCCGAAATCTTGTTGAAGAGGCCTCTTTTGACCCGAAAGGTGTCTATGGTCAACCTATGGGAGTACCCTTGAGCCCCAACACATCGTTCACGTTGCACCATGCTGGTGGGGATAGTTACTATATCACAGTTGGCAGAGACCGGGGGCGTGTTGTTGCTATTGAAGGAAGAGTTGCTGCGGTGTTGAACAGCGAGCAGGACGTATGGGGTCTGCAGGAGGTGGATTTATACGACGAGTTGCCCATGAATCAACGGTGGGCTGTACGGAGACAGCCACAACATGGAGATGATGTGTATACGTATGTCTGTTTCTGACGCTGTGGTAACGCATTGACTGGTTGTACGGACAGAATTGAGTCGGAAGATGGATATTGGGGATGGGTTATGCCGACTGAACATCCGCAGTACACTCGGGTTGCGGTGAGACAGCTGAGCTCGACATTGACGATGCCACCGATGTTTCCGCCGACGATGCTTTGGTTGATTGAGAGAATAAAATAAATTTAGAATGAACAACAAGTCACGAGACTAGACGACTTATGTTTTTCGATTGTGATATGTTGATTATATGTTGATGTTGTAGAAATGTCTGTTGCTGAACCATCGAATACGTCTTCAGGCACGCATCCAGAAGTCTCACTGGGCTCTCTTGCTTCTGGCTTTTCTACTCCTGCGCGACACCTCAGAATTCCTTCTACCTCTTCCCGCACCACCGCCCAATCCTCTGTACCCATAGCCACACCCTCTCCACCAGGCTCTTCCTCCGCTCTTACCTCAAGGCGGAAGACGGGACTACCTTCCAAGCTGGGCGTCTCGTCTACAGATGGTGACGACGACGATGGCGGCGACTTGCTGGATACGCCCGCAGCGGACAAGAAGAGAGATGTTCAGACCCCGAGGAAAGGCGCCGTGCGACCTACGGCTACCACAAACAAGGGCGTGACACTGACTCTCCGGGATCAAGAAAAGGTACCGCCACTCTCAACTCATGGAATCCCAAATTCAATCTTCTCCTAGCACATCGACAACCTCAAGAAAGAAAACTTCAATGTCAAACTCCGCGTCCATTTCCTCGAAGAACGTCTCGCACAGCTTGCACCTGATCAGATTGATGCTGCTCTCAAACAAAATATCAATCTCAAGATCGAGGTCCAGCAGCGTAATATGGAACTCAAAAAGTTCAAAAAGCTCGTCTCGCAGCTTGAGAAAGACCTCGAATCTCAACAAGAGCACAACCGTGCCTCTTCTCGTCTTCAACATCACGAACGTGAAGAACGCGAGCGCGAACTTGAAGAAAGGTTAGAAGAACATGAAAGAGAAATCCACGAATTACGGAGACAGAGAGCCCATCAAGGCGAAGAAAGCGAAGATATTGTACGAGAGCTCGAGGCACACAACGCCCAACTGGAAGAAGAGATTGAAAATATGCGAGAGTTGTTGCAAGACAACATGGATGAAATAGAACGACTCAAAGATCTCATCGAACGCAATTCATCCTCCTTCCCCTCTGATCAGCACTCTACCCGTTCACATCTCCAACGTATACACGATCTCCAAGACGAAAACGCCGACCTCCGACATCGTCTCCAAGACCACATTGCCCTTCTATCTGATAAAAACGACGAGCGTGAAGATCTACTCGATGCTGTCGAATCCTTAAAACTAGAAATAGAGGAACTTCATTCTAAACGTGCTGGAGAAAACGAAGAGCGCAGTGAATCTCGTGCGTTGATACTCGAGGAAAGAGAAGGGAGGGAACAAGTCGAGGATGATCTCAACAACATGAAGGACAGGGTTGCAGCATTGTTGATCGAGATACAGCAGAAGGAAGACGAGTGTGAGCAAAAAAATGCCGAGATTGACGAGTTGGTTGCCGAACATAAGAGAATCGTTGAAGTTGTAGAGGATGAGTGGAGAGGAGAGGTTGACGAAGTCAGGATGCAGGTGGAAGAGTTGAAAGATGTAAGTCTTCACCTTCTCTCTTTTCGCCCTTGCTCATTTTTTAGGTTTTGTCTGAACGAGAAACGGAACTGCGGGATATCAAGCTCTCCCTGGATGAGCACGAAGCGCGACAACACGAACTTCGCCTCGAATTTGAATCTGCCCTTACCGATCTCGAACTTCAAGCCGAGACCAAGGATGCTCAGATTGAAGCTATGAGAACTACAATTGACAAGTTGGGAGAAGAGATCTACGCTCTTGAGGATGAGAATGATAAAATCAAAGAAGAGGCACAGAGACTGAGGGAGGATGAAGGTGCGGAGAGGGAGAGGTTAGAAGCGTTGAATAGTGCATTCAAAGAGGTAAGTTTGTTCCCTCTGTGATTCATCAACTTGATAAATCCTTTTTCAGAAACTCAGTCAAGTTCGCGCTGAACTCCAGGAAACAACGAATGTTTATGAACAATGCCATCACGAACTTCACAATCATCAACTTCGACATGAGGCCCTTTCTCGTCAGCACTCTGATCTCCAGTCTGAGTTTGAGCGTACACTCAAATCCCATACTCGTGCGATTGAAGATTTAATCAGTAAACATGAAGACGAGCTACGAAAATCTCATCGGTCGCTTGAAGCTAAAGATTCTGCGCTTCAATCGACTTTATCTGATTTGACGAGCGTACAAACGTTGTTGGAACAACGTCAGCGCGATTTAGTCGAGGTTCAGAAAGCATTGGAAGGGTTAGAAAAAGAGAGTAAGAGAAGAGGGGAAGTTGACACTTCCACGAGGTTTAGTCTTCAGCTTGAAATGGATCGACTGAAACGAGACATTGAAAGACTCGAAAATGAACTTTCACGCGCTCGTACCGAATTGACTGGTCGGGAATCGAAGATTCAGGAAAAAGACGATCTTGTCGATACACTTCATTCACAAATTCGGGAATTGTCAACGCAGTTATCACAACAAACACAAGCAAGGTTGAATATTTCTGAGAAATTGGACAGTGTACAGGGAGAGTTGAAGAAGAGGGAAGCGGAATGTGAAGGGTTAAAGGGGAGAGTGGATGAGCTGGAAGTGAGGACTGGAAAGGATCAAAAGAGCTTGCAGAATCAGGAGGGGATGTATAGAGATCAATTGACGGAGAGGAACACGTTGTTGCTGACCATTTACCAGTACTTGGATAAGATTTTGGGCGTGGATAAGACTCCCGTAAGTTTTTTACTTCATTTTTTTTTGGTGCTTAGTTCATCGGGTATACTAGAAGAAAAGTGGTTCAGGGGAGACGAAGCCTTTCACCAATTTTAGCGTCTTCCACGATAATCTTATCACGCGCCTCAAAGCACTTTCACAAATTCAACTCGATTTCGATAAGAAATGTAAAGAGGCGGAAACGAGATATGTGGACAAGTTGAATGAAATCCGGAAGCAGCTTGATACGAGATGGAAGCAGATTGATAAATTTGAGAGTAGTGTTAAAAGTTATGGAGACACGAAGAGTCAGTGGAGGAGGAAGTTTGCGACAAAGGAAGGAGAATTAGAAGCTCTAAAGGTTCTTTTTTGCGCTTCTGTTTTGTTTTTGAAGTCTGATTTTTTTTTGTTTGAAAAATCAGAACACAAATCAGGATCTTCAATCTCAATTAACGTCTCTCAAGCGATTTACGAATTCTTCGGATATGTCGACGTCCAGTGAACTTCGGTCTCTTACCACCCGTGCGACCAATGCTGAGCGTAGATTGAACAATGCACAGAATCAGTTGTTGGCGACGGAGGAGAAGATGGCTGCGATGAATCAGAAGACGGCACAAGCGGATGCGAAATGGGATGCAAGAGTGAAGGAGTATGAGGCGAGGTTGAAAGCGGCGGAAGAGAGAGTGAAGAGGGAGAGACAGGGGAGTAAAGAAAGGGTTGCGGAATTGGAAGCGAATGTCAAGTGAGTTGGTTTGTTTGGAGTAATGGGAATTACTTACAATTCCTTTTTTCATATAGGAACCTACAAGCGCAGCTTGAGAGAGCGCAAAAGCGGAACCAACAGCTGAATGATTTAGTTGACTTGAAAAAAGCACTCGTATCATAAAATTTTTTCTCTTCCCTCCCGCTCAACACTCGGTTTTGACATTGTATTTCGTTCTATATAGGACCTCGTTTTAATCTGATTACTTACGCTGTCATACCCGATCCCCCGTATTTTACTTTCTTTCTAGTGGTTTTGAAGTTTTTTTTTACTGTTTGACTGTATTAGTAGCTCCACAAAATTGACTTTTAGCTGCAAGATATGAGTTTTGAGTTGTAAACAAGGTACTCTGTGTTTCCCATCTTGACTCGGCCGTTATTGTCATGTCACACACTTATGTCTTTTCAGAAAATGATGTAGATGACAAATGAACCTTGTTTTACAGGCAGCCCAACAGCCCAGTTGGCTCACATATGTTCTTCTCTACTTTGAAACTTGGATAAAATCAAAAATAGTGTACTTGAGTAGTTGTAAAAATTAGAAGAGCAAGCTGAGCACAGCACAATATGATGGGCCACAGAAAGTAAGCAGAGCAAATTGTGACATAACAGGAATAAAATGAGTTTTCTGCTCAACATTTTACCATCCATCATGCCTAATTACGCACCACACAGGCTCGGATTGATCCGTCAACCGGATTTAGACTGTCGTCGAGTTTCTCGTGTCAAGCTGTTCGGACCTGAGTCATGCAATCTCCGACGATATTTGTGAAAAGCAGCCGATTTCTATTTCTCGAACTCGGGTGGGTCGAACGGGAAAATTGCCACAAGAAGTGACCACATGGCAGAGAAGTGTGGATTTCTTCTATTTAACCATAGCCCACAGAAGGGCGTTTCTCGTGACTGGGCCAGCATAAAGGTAGCGTACTCTGTTCTGTTATTCGTTTCGCATCTTACTTTACTTCGGGGACCCGAAAAATTGATTGATGGGGTGAATGAATTTTGTTCAGGCCCTTAGTTAAAGCCAGCGGTCTCCAGTCGCTTCACTTCAAAAAGCAGCGCCACCCGAAGATGTGAGAGAAGGGCAGCATTTGAACTTCCATCCTGTCATTTCCTGAGAGGCTTTTGTCGATTTCTGCATTTTCGCCTCAAGGTTTTTAGAAAACCTCGACTTTTTCTATCACTCCTGGCCAGAAATGTCTAATATGGATGAAAGGACGCCGTTGCTTGAGAACGACTCTGGCAAGGCTGATCTTTTATATGATAGGTTTTCACCGGAAAAGAAAAGGCTTATTGTAGCGGTCGTTTCTTGGGGAGGCTTGGTTCCTTGTCAGTGTCTTTTACTGCTCGTCACCAACTTGTCCTGATAGTAGTCTATCAGTTTTTACCTCTGGTACCTTCATCCCATCAATACCCCAAATTGCGAAAGAGCTTGGCACCACTGGAGAATCTGTGAGGTATGGCGACTTACTTTTCTGAAAACTTTAATTCATCTCTTTTTTCGTAGTTGGGCTGTTAGTATTTATATTCTCGCTGCAGCCTTTGGCTCCCTCTTAGGTTCTGCATATGCAACCTTCTGTGAATGGTCAGATTTATGATGACAACAAACCTAAAACTTACGAGCTTTGTAGATGGACGGCGACCTGCGTACCTTTGCTCACTTCCTGTAATGATTTTAGGGTCTATCGGTGTAGGCTGTGCCCGGAATGTGCAACAGTTGCTGATGTTCAGGTTCATTCAAGCCATGGGAGCTTCTCCTGGGACATCAGTCGGCTTCGGTGTCATTGGTGATATTTATCGACTAGAAGAACGAGGACGTGCAATGGGTAGCTATTATGGGGTAAGCCCTTACACTTGTACCATGATTATCTCTTTTAACATATCCTTCTCCTAAGGTGACACTGCTAGGGCTGGCTTTAGCTCCGATGATCGGTGGTAAGCGTTGAGTATATGACTTATCATTGAAAGTCTATTAAGAGATCGATCCATAGGATTTGTTGCCTACCACTTCTCATGGCGAATTCTTCATTTCTCTTTGGCTGCATTTGCATTTACAACATTCTTGTGTATTTTGTCCTACTTTCCTGAAACCAGTCATCCAGGCTCCCGTGGTGCTGATAAAGTCCTGCGGCAGGGCGGTGTTTGTCCTAGATGGCGACCTGTGATTCTGAACCCCTTTTCGCAACTGGATATGCTCCGTAGCCCGTCGATTCTTGCAGTGGTAGGTGTCAAAGTGCTTCTCGTTTGTTCTCTCCAATTTCAATATACTCATCAACTCAGTCGCTTGGGAGCTTCTTGACACTTCAATGTGATTTTGGTAAGTTATCGTTTCTTTCATTCTATTCACATGAAACCAATTCAACTGCTTAGTATTGCTTGTGCCTCTTGCATACACTATTGTGAGTCATGGAATGCTAGGTATATGCTTGACTCATTCTGAGATAGGGAAGAAAATACGGGATTACAAACGAGACTGTAATTGGTGCCTGCTTTTTGCCGTGTGGCATTGGCAATGCTAGTATGTTAATCGTCCTCACGTGTACGACATAGTCGGTAAAACTCACTTGGATGTGCTTAGTTGGCGCACCACTGTCGGGATGGATTTCAGATATTGTTATTATCCGTTCCCAAAAAAAGAGAGGATTCTGGTACCCTGAGGATCGACTGCGTGCTACCTTGTTCGGCGCATTTCTTCCCATTGCAGTGATTTTATCTGCAGTAATAACTGGGTATATTCCCGGAACTTGTGGTTTGATTCTCAACCTTTTCTGTCTCTTCTTCACCGGGGTCGCAGTGAGCATCTTGAATACCTCGCTAAGGGTCACCTCATTCACACCGTTTAGGTTGATCTTGTCTTAACGCCATGTGGGGCCTATGTTATTGACATTCTACAGTCCCGAAGTGCTGAAAGTGCTGCTGTCATCAAGTAAGCCTCAATGTGCAAACTTATGAACTACTTACTCAAGGTGATACTAGTGCTTTCCGATATCTTGCACTGTCAGTATCAACAGCTGCCATTTTACCGATGGTAAACACATTGGGACATCTCCCAACGAATACTATATCAGCTGCTTTGGCCTGCCTTGGATTTTTGTGAGGCGCATCAACTTGAAGAGTCCTTCCCTCATGTCTAAGCTCACTTTCCAGAATTTTATGGATAACAATCCTGTTTGGTGATTCGATGCGTGCATGGGTTAACATAGGATTTACAACATAGGAAGTAGTATACATACCAATACTAAAATACGACTCTTTAGATGATTTGCGGCCTGGTCATACCGGAATGTAATTGATTGCTTGAGAGGATCCTTTCTTCTCAGAATTTTGGGCCTGTGGAGACTCAATGTACTCCTTTAGCTACGTCCCTTCTATAGTGCAAAGATCAATATTCATAGAATCTTCTGTATAATAAATCAAAGTTGTTCAAGATCTAGGTCTGCTTGAAAGCCCATGATCTTGCAAAACTATCTATATAAGCATAATTGGTTCCTCATGACCGCAGGTGCCATAAGTTCGCGCAAGGTCAGCATGGATGAGCCTGAACATGTGTGATGAAAACACGCAGGGTCTCTGATTCCTTCTCTAAGGACTCGTGTTTCTTAATGAGTTTGATCGATGTTTTCTGAATGAATTGTATACATTCATTACATGTGCTATAATTTATGCAATGTCTAGGGGCTGATCATTCATTAGATCATAAGACGATCAAACATGTGCAGACCCTTCGTGCTTTCACGCTACAATCACATTGTCCTCATGACTGCTGCCTCGTGTACCATATCATTTTGACAAATTCAAGATGAAGAATTAAAATGATCAAGTGTCCATGAGTTGTGTCTGCTCAATGAGTGCTTGCGCATACTCATTGCATGGTGTAATTGAATAGCTGAATTCTAATGGATGACTGCCAGCGTGAGATAGTCAGGATTTCACTTGAATGACTAGATATTAAATGACTTGCCAAATCATGCCATGTGAAAACCTCGCTTCAACTTGAATGGGATTTCCATGTTCATCTTTACCAGGAGCAATGCAATAAACAGCGAGAATACAAGCAACAGTAATCCACATCTGTGCCTCTGCCATGAAGCGGCCTGGGCAAATTCTGCGACCGTAGCCGAATGCAGCTGACAATGGCTCATAGGGTGAGAGATATTGATCAGTAGGTTTTCTAAGAAACCTTTCAGGGTCGAACTTCATTGGATCTGGGAAGTTTTCTGCGTCATGGAGTATCGCCCTGTTAATTTAATGAATTGTGAGGAATGTGGAGCTCATGTTTGCAACGCACCAGGTATTGCCCATAATTAGAGTATTAGCAGGAATGAAATAGCCCATGTAGGTGTCATTCTCCGTCGACATGTGAGGTAAGCCTGCAAAAAAATAAAATTTTGATAATGTCTCGTGGCGCTGAACATACCCAAAGGCGCAACAGGGTTCCATCTTGGCAAGGTCCAACAATTCGGGTAAAAAATGGAAATTCGTTGTACGCACCTTAGGACTTCTCTGGTAATGGCATTGATGTAAGGCAGAGAATCGCGATCCGTAAAATCTGGAAGTCTCCCTCGTCCGATAACTCTGTCCAATTCTTCGCGTGCTTTTTCCTGTACCTCAGGGTACAGGATCATCGCCAAGAAAAAGGACAAAAGGGATGCAACACTCTGGAACAAACGTAAGTTTTCGTCTCAAGTACACAATGTCAAAACCTACACTTTCAGCACCAGCTGTGATCATATCTCAGCAATAGATCTAGTACAATGATCTCATAGATGCTGACCTGCGTATGCGAGACCGGCGCAGTTTCTAATCTGCTTCATCTCCTCCTGTCCCGGTCCCCTGCTTTCAAGGTCTGTGACAAGGTTGGTTACAAAACTGGAGCTCGCTGTTCCAGCTTTCTGTGAGGATTCAAGAGTGAGCTTCGATTGAATGCTGCAGTAGTGAGACCTACTATGCTCTCTAATACGGTCTTGAAGGGGGCATCGCGCATCTCCATGACAGCCTTCCTCCAATAACGAGCTTTGATCTTAAAACCTGCGCCAGGCACCCAAGTTCTATATATCGATAGGTAAGTACATATGGCTACCCACAACTTTTGGGCGTACGGGAGATATTTCACTGCGTAGATAGTCAGTTTCGTGATGCGGGGTATATAACACAACACCCACAAATCGGAATGAAATCCACAAAGAATGCACCTGGATTGGCCGCTCTTGCCATACCATCCAAAGCTGTTTCAGCGACAGAAATGTACTTATCGTCTTGCGGCGAAACCGCAATCCCATAGACGACTCGCATAATTGTATTTGCAGCATTGCTAAAGTCAGTACGTGCATTAATGAAATCCCAAGAGGACAATTTATAAAGGCCTACTGTCGAAGGTGATTAATGAGGTTGTTGGGCTTCTCTAAGATGTGACGTAAGAGCTCGTGTGCCGATTTCAGTTGAACAGACCAATAAATTGGTGCGACTGATTGCTGGAATTGACGATGGAACATCTTGCGATGATTCTTCCAGCGCTCGCCTGACATTCACATTCACATGGATCACGATATATCGGTTTCTCTCAATGACTTACCGTAAGGCATATGTCCAAAACTCCAGTACCAACCCATGCTGAAGCTTCTTTCGATGAACCTGCAAGGGTGAAAAAAAAGAAATCTTACAGCTCATTGATCATTGGCGACTCATGACGATCAGAATAATTGGCAGAACGCTTTTCGAAGAGGTCAGTTGCGGTTTTAAAGTCATTGACTATCAAAACATTGACTCCGAGGGCTCTCAAAAAGACAAGATTGCCTGTCAAGAACTACATTTAGCCCCCGCTTTTAACCAAATGAGACATACAGGAAACCTGACCATATCTTTGTGCCATTTTAAGATATGCAACGCCTTCATTTTCTCGTGGAAAATCAGATATGTTGCCAACGAGAGGCAGTGGTTTCGGGCCAGGAGGGAATGGCAAATTATGAGGATTAATACGACGACGCACGTGGAATTTCCACAGCAGATGAACCAATAATGACAAAAGAAGAGAGTGCATCCCAAAAGATTTCCAAGTTTGTGTAAGAGCGAAGGGTTGGAAAACATCGGAGGCTGACTGGAAAACATCTGTGGCATAATCCATTGGCGTAGAGACTGGAAAACTATCGAAGTTCTGCTATGAGGTTTCTGATGCAGGCAGTTTGTGGTCTTTATATGTCGTGGTAGATCTCATCTTTTATCTAAACAGAAAATGTGCAAGTGGCATTGACATGTATCTACCTTGGAGAGGCATTTTCTAAAATTGTGAATCTGGCTATATGATTGGAATAAGTAAACTCGTATCGATGCCATCGAGTAGAATTCAGACTCAGCTTTTTATTTGCTCCTCCAGTGAATCTCTACCAGACATTTGTACGACGCACGATTTTCTGGTTCACCCGAGCCGACGTCCGAATCTAGGACACAATACGGGAGTTAGCGAGACCAGCGAGAACAGGCGTGGTCTAGCGCGGGTCAAGCATGGGTCAAACATGAGTCTAAAATTTGTCGTTTCACATTTAGTAGGTGCTCTCGTGTTCCTATCATGATGTATAGTTTCATTCTTGAAAACTGCACGGTGATGACAGTTGTGTCAATAGCCATACTGTCACCTCAAGGAAGTCCACCGCATGCCTTTAGGAACGGAAGTGTACAATACTATCTGCAAAATCAGCCGCTTTGTAAGCAATCAGGATAAATATTCATGAGTATCAGATGATCATCAACTGACACAATGTTTGCAGGTGGTACAGTCGACTCGAAGATAAACCATAGCCGTTAGAACAGAGTCTGATTTATGTATTTTGACAGAGGATGAGTTATAAAGGTAAAGGCACATGAAACTCTTAAGTATCCATGGGTTATGATTATTATAGATATAGTTTTTCTCAAAGTCAACTGTGTCATATTGGTGCCAATCTTATGCCAGAATCTACCTTGTAAACGCAAGTGATTCGCCCAGAAATATATCCGTCTCAACATGATCCTTCATTGCTTCCAAGCATCTCACTGACTTACAAGTTCAACCATGCTTATTGCCATGCCTTTCTGATCATTGCACTCGCCCGCTCCGCAAGCGCATACCCAGGCGCTTGGGTATGCCCGCTTGGGGCAGTTGGCTTAAGCAACATAAATAAAACCAATCGCGTAACCATAGACAAATGCACCTACCAGGACCGAGACATCAATGACTCGTAATCCATTGGTTCCCTTCACTCGATGATCAGGATCAACGACACCCCACTTCGCCCCTCGTGGCGACATCCCAGCAGAACCAACACTATGGAAGTAAGGACCCACCGTTGAGTGGATAAATGAATCCAGCTCATCGTCTGTTGTCAGATTGCTGGGGGGATATAAAGATTCAAATACGGAACCCTCGAATACTGGTGCTGAAAGTAATTTTCGTGCGCTCCTGAAAGCTTCGCGCATGATTGCAAGGTCGACAGGCTCAGAGAGCATGTTGACATCGATAATTGGATGTGCAAAGGGATCTGAACTAGCCAGGGTAATGGAGCCACCTGTAATGATCAATGTTAGATTTAATTGACACACAGTATTAAATCCATACGCGAGGTGGGATGAAGATTAGTTATCTGGAATTGAAGAGATGGGACTCCAACTAAGGTTGATTTTGTGTAAGTAGTATATTTATGTAGAGTAAGACACTGACAATCCGGAATCGGAGGCGCAGGAATCAATGCATTACTTTGGGGAGTTGATGTACTTATCTGCACAGGATATATCTCAATGTGGGGAGAATTGTGTCCTGGAGATGGATCAGAAAACCCATATTCGCGGAAAGGAGGAGCATCATCGGGGAGGCGGATCCACATGATCTGATTCTCCAAGTGCCCTGGAATTGCTAGCGGTCCTGTGTGTGTTACATTCCACTCGGATAGTGCAGTGTCCAGATCAAAACTATGGATTTATATCAACTCATAAAATTCTGCAAAAAGCTCAAGACCAACGCACTCAGTAGTTGGAAGCGTGGTGTTGAAGAGACCGAGGCAGTATTGTTGATCTGAAAAGTTCTTCCCTACACTGGGGTTGTCGACCAATGTCTTGATGCCGATGGCTTCTAGTTCGGTGCGATTTCCGATCCCAGAATTCAACAAGATCTGTGGTGAACCGATGGACCCTCCTGCTATAATCACCTCCTTCCTCGCCACAAGCTTTTTTCTTGCACTCTGTCCATCGGTTGCGAACTCGACCCCACGGAAGTCCTTGTCGTCTCCTATTGGCAGGACACGAGTCACATATGTGTTGAGGAGAACATGGAGGTTATCCTTGCTCGTCTCCACGTATGCGGTGGCAGAGCTACTCCTTTCTGCATGGCTATCTATTGAGAATAAATTCCATGCTAGAAGGGATGAAATTGTTAGTTGATATATATATGACTATAATAGCACTCACAAATTCCAATTGGCCTTCCATCGTTCATGTCCAATAAAAATGGGAACCCTTCTGGGATTTCTTCTGTCACTTGAAGGAACATATCATTGATGGGATGATCTCGGAACCCGGATGTTAAAAACAGCTTTCCATCGCTACCGTGGAGGGAAGGGTCCACATGTCCCCTGTTCTGTCTGGTTTTCAGAGTCTCGAACCAGTCTTTCTGCCTAGTTTTTCTTAGGGTTCAGGGGTAATGAACTCCGATTAAACGGTGGACGGACTTTGAGCATGTAAGGGATCATATTGTCCCATTTTAAGTCATCATCTTCGACGATATTAGCCCAGTTATCCCAGTCATCCTTCGATCCCCGTGTAAACACCACCCCATCTATGGCACAGTCAGTAACATGTAATGCTGATGAGTCGACACTTACTGTGTGAACTGCAACCACCTAGCATCCGTGCCCTTGGATACTGAGCAGGCATCCCATTTGGACTTGGAGTTGTAGTATAATTCCAGTCCGCAGGGGTGTTCCGCAGCTGACCGAAAAGTCCCGGGACAAATGATGCAAAAAAGTCTCTGTTCCTTAATATCACACAAAATGAGAATAAGATATTGTGAGTATGAGGTCAACCTACGAGGGACCTGCTTCAATAACCAAAATCTTCCAATTTGGATTTTCTGCAAGTCGAGATGCAACAACCCCGCCTCCAGTGCCCCCTGTGTAGCTTTCTGAGACCGCGCATTTAAATTCAAAGTTTTCTTTACCTCCTGTAATAATAAAATCATAATCGACTCCTCGAGGAAGATCATCTACGCTCTCGACCAATAAGGCGCCAAAAACAGTCTGGATACTGAGGACTGTGAATGCAATTGAGCTAAGCTTGATTGTAGACAGCATATTGAAATAAGGAACTTGGATACATTTCGAGCTGTCTGATCATTTATGCAACTCTTCAGATTCCCAGCCACTACCATGAGCTGCGGGTGATCTGTATTTTTGAGGGGTCAATCAAATGGGACATCTCATTTAGTTCTTCTCTAGAATACACAAAGTCCGTCCAATCACCTACCACAATGAAATGGAGGACCTTCTGTCACATGTGTTCCCAGGGCATTCCGATTACTGATCAAAATGATACTTCCCCTTCCCAAGGACCCATTTCGTGATTCTGAATTCGCAGATGGCGGATGCGATTGTATTTACCATTCATACTCATCAAAACACTATATTCCATGTCGTAAGAAAGTTGACCAGAATTCAGTATCTAAAAGGCCAATTTCCAATGGGACAATGGTAACAAGTTCCCAGTGATCAACAAGATCACCTTGATATTGATATTAACATTGAATATTTTAGCAGCTTGCTCTTAGAAACAATTAAATGCGTCTCAATTCTTGAGACAGATGTCAATAACATCTCATCATCAGTGGATATGAATTTACCGGAAGGCTCTGAGACCACATCATTGATTAACCACATGTATGTGAAAGACCTACCTAAGTATAATCTAGGGATAGGTCAGTGATTACCCTTAGGCTCTGTTCAAGGCCGCATCCCAAGGGTTTTCCCAAGGGAAAATTCTCTTTTAAGTAATTTAGGAAAACCAACTGTAGTACCTCCTATATGTCATCCCAATGACAAAATACAGTCCTCCGACGTGAAAGAATTGTAGCAACAGCAACCTCTTATCTATATCTTATGCAAACAATCTATTCCCTTTACCAAAACCAACATATTGGTAGCAGGAATACCACAACTCAGCATTATCTGGTCAGGCATGTTGAAACAAGGTTGTCTAGGCAGCAAGCTGTTGTTCTCCTTGTTAAGAATGAGTTTACTTGTTCTTTTCTATTGTCTCTGTCACAAACTTCATTTGGACCATAACTCTAGGAATACTTGACTGATTTCAACAATCTAAATGGCCACCAAAAGCCCTTAAGAAGACCTTTCAAATGGTACCAAAAACGTCTCAAAGCAATCAGTATTCACTGAGTTATCAGCAGATCAGTTGGTGATTACCAAGTTACCAGACACTAAATCGCCAATATCTTGGGAACCACTTAACATAATTGTTTGCTTCAATGACCACTGTGAAGCTCTCTTCAATGCACTTCTTTTGGCTATAAATATATCCTGAGGTGATAAGATCCTATGGAGATACAAGGTCCTTAATGTTTGCACATAACACTGATCTTTATCCATAGATTATCATCTGTCCTTGAATAGAACAAAGGACTGCCCTAAGATAGTTAGGTTATCTCTATTTCAAGAACAATAGCACTCCTATATGTAGAACAATAGATAGTGATCATGTAGTAGGCTGTCCTGGTGTACAGACCACTACAATCATGTATTTAAGAACTGTATGTCTGAGGATGAACCTCAGACTTAATAATATCTTTTGCTGCTTGTCTAACTTTGCTTTTTTGAACACTTTGATTATCAAATCAAGCAATCACAAATCAGTAAGTAGCTATTTGTGATAGACAGATATGCAAGAGAGAATGACTCAAAAGAGATGCACAGGACTTTATAAATAGAAGTAAATACAGAAAGGTGTATAAGTAGTATACAGGAATTGAATGAGAACTCTATTGAGTTCTTCTTGTCAACTTAGACTTGAAGCATAATTAAGTCATCTTAGACTAAGTTGCTATACTAGAACTCAATTCTTTCATCAGTACCACTCATCATAGAGCCTTGCCAACTTACTCTCTTATCTTCCTCGGTACCTAGGTGTTATCAATAGACAATGAATGTCCTTAGTGATCACCCTAGGTAGATGTTCAAGAAGAACTCAATGGAGTTCTTCGCTGGATTGCAGCTCTACTTATACTACTACTACAGTGGCTGTACCCTAGAGTCCTGCAATCACATGTTCTTTCCAGAATATTCTATGATCACCTGACCTTGTCACATGATTTGACTTACTGAGTCCCCTCCCTATTTATATCCTTACTCCATTGTATGCTTTGAGGTTTTGGATTAAGTGTTCAAATGCATAGGAAACCTTTTCCTGTTTGGGGCTCTCATAACACTAGATGATACAACTCAGGACTACTACAACATAACCAGGCCCTAGGCTTAAGGGGACTTGATATTTAGTTAAGGACTATTGGTGGAAGCACAGTACCAAGCTCAGATATTGTGTCTAAGACCTAACCTGCTAATTGAGTGGTGTTACCAGTAGTTACTTGTACCCATTCACTTTATAAACCTTGTGCTGAAGTCCCATTGTGGGCTATATACACAGAGGAGTAACATTACATCCTTAGGAAGATGTTTAGGTTAGAGATCCTCTCCTTGGGGTGATAGTATAACCATAGTATTAGGGCAGTAGTAAGTAAGGCAGTAGATGTCTAGCTGGATGAAGATCTTGCACCCCAGTAGATGTAACATTAGTGAGATCATTTTCTATTCTGACTTCTCTGGAAACATAGTACCATGTCTCTAGATCAATACAACTTTCTTATGAGCAGCATGCTCAATCAACAGTGTGTCCTTACCAAACTAAGAGCAGGATTAGAAGAAAGAGATGGGAGAAAGTGTTGGAGCTGTAAAAAGTTTGTGCACCTGGCCCATAACTACAGAAACAAAAATGAGGAGAAGAAGGAGAAATCAATCCCCAGAAATAAATTTAAAGTGTTGTTAAGTAGAATGATAAGATGTGGGGTGAGAGAGAAAGTAAGAATAAGAAGAAATAAGATGGTAGAGGAGGTTAAATGTTTTAGATGTTGGGGTGTTGGGTATTTCAAATGGGAGTGCCCAAATATTGAAGTTGAGAAGAAGAGAAAGAGGGATGAGAAAGTGGCACATGCAGCTAGCCTGCAAAAGACACAGCAAAGGAAAAGGCCAGTGCACTCCTTATAGGAAAAAGCACAGAAATATAGCAGCATGTAGGGTATACCCCCAAGAAGTGCAGCATTAGAGCAGAGAAGGTGGATAACTAGGTAGAAAGTTGTAACATTTGTAGAGTGTGGAGGGTGTAGCTATAAAGGCACCAAGATGCATGAGAACTAGGGGCAAGGATTTATCTCTAGTAAACATTTAAAAAATGTGTGGTGCAGTAGTTGCCTAGAAGCATGGAGGTGGAGAGAAAATATGGCAAGAGAAAGAGGAGTGGTCAATGTAAAGTGTAGTTGGTGTGGAAGGAAAGATACAGTCAAAGGAATATCAGAGAAGGATAGGAAAAGAATTTTGTATCCAGAATATGGGACTGAGAAGAAACAGCCATGGTGGGATTGGAGAGTAGCAGTATGCTCAGTATGAGGAGAAGTGTAGCAAAGCAGTGCATAGGCAGGAGCTCTGAGAAGCACAACAAGAGAGGGGAGTACAGAGAAAGATGTGAGGAGGATATTCAAAATGTTAAGAGAAGTGTGGTTGAATATAGAGGTAGAGAAAGTAGATACACATGAAGGCATAATGTGAAAACACTCTTGGATAGTGGTACAACAGGAATATTTATGGATAAAAAGATGACAGCAAAACATGGATTTAGGCTGCAGAAGACCAGTAATGGTCAAAAATGTGAACAGAACAAATAACAGTAGAGGGGCCATTACACACCAAGTAGAAGTAAATGTGTACTACAAGAGCCATGTAGAAAGAATGAGGATGGATGTGTGTGATCTAGGGAAGACAGATGTAATATTAGGGATGCTATGGTTGCAAGTGCACAATCTGGAGATAAACTGGGAAACAGAGGAGGTTAAAATGACAAGGTATCCACCATTATGTGGAAGAAATACAAGGCAAAAAGGGGAAAAAGAAGCAAGGAAAGGGAAGAGGGTAGCTATCCTAAAAGAAGAGAAAATTGTAAAGTGGATGGTAGATGATAAAGAAAATTAGGGAAAAGAGGAAGAAATCAAAGTAGACCATAGGAAAATTGAAGAGATGGTGCCACATAAGTTCCTAAAGTGGAAAAGAGTGTTTGGAAAAGTAGAATTGGAGAGGATGCTAACAAGGAAGGTCTGGAATCATGCTATAGATCTCAAGAAGATGTTTAAACCACAAAAAGAAAGGATTTACCCTTTGTCCAAAAATAAGAGAAAGGAAGTCCAGAACTTTGTAAATGATCAATTAAGAAAAAGGTATATCAGACCATCAAAATCCCCTCAAATATCATCAGTATTCTTTGTGAGCAAAAAGAATAGGAGCAAGAGAATAGTTATGGACTACTACAGTTTAAATGAACAAACTGTAAAGAATAACTACCCATTATCATTGATAACAGACTTGGTTGACAACATGGGAAATAAGAAAGTATTTACAAAGATAGATTTGCAGTGGGGCTTTAACAATGCAAGGATTAAGGAAGGGGATGAGTGGAAGGGAGCATTCACAATATCACAAATAGCCACTTACTGATTTGTGATTGCTTGATTTGATAATCAAAGTGTTCAAAAAAGCAAAGTTAGACAAGCAGCAAAAGATATTATTAAGTCTGAGGTTTATTCTCAGATATATAGTTCTTAAATACATGATTGTAGTGGTCTGTACACCAGGACAGCCTACTACATGATCACTACCTATTGTTCTACATATAGGAGTGCTATTGTTCTTGAAATAGAGATAACCTAACTATCTTAGGGCAGTCCTTTGTTCTATTCAAGGACAGATGATAATCTATGGATAAAGATCAGTGTTATGTGCAAACATTAAGGACCTTGTATCTCCATAGGATCTTATCGCCTCAGGATATATTTATAGCCAAAAGAAGTGCATTGAAGAGAGCTATTATGAGAGCTC
>JAHTMQ010000426.1:0-24105 GCA_019327925.1 Leucocoprinus sp. KB1807203
TTTCTTGTTTATCCTTCTTTCTGTCACAAACTTTATTTGGACCATAACTCTGGGAATACTTGACCAATTTCAACAATCTAAATGGCTACCAAAAGCCCTTAAGAAAACCTTTCAAATGGTACTAAAAACATCTCAAAGTGACCAGTATTAACTGAGTTATTAGTAGATCAGTCAGTGATCACCAAGTTACCAGACACTAAATTGCTAATATCTCAGGAACTGCTTAACATAATCATTTGCTTCAATGACCATCGTGAAGCTCTCTTCAATGCACTTCTTTTGGTTATAAATAGAACCAGAGGCAATAAGATCCCATGGAGATACAAGGTCCTCAATATTTATATATGATACTAATCTTTACTCATAGATTATCATCTATCCTTGAATAGAACAAAGGACTGCCCTAAGATAGTTAGGTTATCTCTATTTTAAGAATAATAGCACTCCTATATGTAGAACAATAGGTAGTGATCATGTGGTAGGCTGTTCTGGTACACAGACTACCATAATCATATATTTAAGAACTGCATATCTGAGGATAAACCTCAGACTTAACAACATCTTTTGCTACTGTCTAAACTTTGCTTTTTTGAGTCTTTTGATTATTAAATCATCAACTCACAAATCAGTAAGTGGCTATTTGTAATACTTTCCATTGTCTCCAATTTCTTTCTAATCTTTCCCAATATTTCTCATTATACCACTTATCTGACCATCCAAATAGTTTCTTTGCCATAAATCGTCTTGGCAGTTCTCCTTTTCTGAATGTTCCTTCTTCTCTTTCTTGCTATCTTATATCTTCCATATCCCATTGGTACTCCTTTTCAAATTCTTTAACTGCTTTTTTTGTATTCTCCAAGTTTTCTATTCTTTCCCAAGTATCTGACTCTGCTATAAATCCCTTTTATTGTACTAGATACTTATCATTCCCTCTAATCTATCACTTATTCAATATTCTCTCAACTTCCTATTCTTTTTCTCTCTAGATTATGACTAGGGCTGGTTGCTCCTTCCTCTGCCCCTCTATTTGCCATATATATCTACATATCCTACTGACATTTACTACTAGGTGTATCCTGATTGTACTAGATAACTCCAATTCAACTGCATTTGCTGATACAATTTTCTTTCACTTTATAAAGGCCTACAAACCTTTTTATCAACTTTTCCATTCTTCTACCAACCATTTGGTATTTTAGATCTTTGGTGCTAAGCATCACCAAGTTCTCTACTTTATACTCATCAACTTCTTCTCTCTTTCTATCTGTGTATTTCTTCATCTCCTCCTATGTCTTCTCTAGGACTGCCTTAGCTTCCTCCTGAATTTCTTTTATCTTTATTACAAATTTCTCTACTCCTTCATATCTTCCCTTCTTTTCTTACTTTAAACTCCATCCTAGGATCTTGCCATAGTTTGCTTTAAAGGACAATGTCTTCATACTAGAGTATGCTTTATTGTTGTATACAAACTCTACTGTTCCTAACCAGTCCAGCCATTGTTCTTGCCTATGGTTGATGAACATTCTTAAGTACTATTCCAACTCCTGGTTGACCCTCTCTGTTTGTCTGTTTGTTTGAGGGTAAAATATAGTTGACATCTTGCTTTTGATCTCCAATATTCTGTTTAACTCCTTCATTAATCCTGCATAAACTAGGGTCCTCTGTCCGATATGATGCTTTTGGGTAGACCATGTAGTTTTCACACATTGTCCCTGAACAACCTTACTAATCCTTCTGCTAACATTCTTTCTATAGTTAGTATAAAGTGTACCATTTTTGTTAGTTGGTCCACTACTACTAGAATAGAGTCATATTTCTGAGCTAAAGGCAGTTTGGTAATAAAATCTGCTGATATGTGTGTCCAGGGTTTTTCTGGGATAGAATTAGACATTAATTTGCCAGCCAGCTGTTCTGTGTGGTTTTTGTTCCTTTGGTAGGAATTGTACCCTTCTATATATCTTTTTCATCTCTTTTGTTATTCCTGGTCACCAGAAGTTCCTGGTGACTAGTTCTACTGTCTTTCATTGTCCTCTATGTCCTCCTATCAGTGTATCGTAGTATAGCCTAATTATTTTTATTCTCAATACATTGTCTTTAGGCACATACACTTTTCCCTCTTTATACATTATGCCATCTACTTCCCTCCACTCTTTATTTCTCAACATCTTTACCCTTGCTCACTTTATTTCTTTGACTGTTTTTATTACTTCATTATCTTTTACTTTCAACTGCTTTATCTTTTCTAGTAGATCTACTCCTTCTATGATTACCTCTACTCTTTTAGTCCTTTACACTTCTAGCCATTCTAGCTTAACCAAGATTTCATTCTTGTTGTCTCTCTCCACTCCAATCTCCCAATCTAGCCTTCTACTCAGGCTATCTGCCTTTTCTATCTTGCTCCCTGGAACATATTTGAGTGCAAAGTCAAATCTAGACAGGTATAGAGTCTATCTTACTTGCCTTCTGTTTAACTTTTGTACTTTTATAAAATACTCAAGATTTTTATGGTCTGTCCAAATCTCAAATTTTATAGTTGTTCCTTCTAGGAAGTGCCTTCATACTTCCAAGCATCTAACTACTGCCAACATTTTTTTGTTATATATCTCATAGTTTCTTTCTATATCACTAAAAGATTTTGAAATGAAGGCAACTGGTCTCCACATCCTATTGGAGCTCTTTACTGATAATACTCCTCCAGTAGCATAGTTTGAAGTATCTGCTTTTACTCTGAATTCCTTGTCTAAGTCTAGAGCTGCTAGTACTGGTCTAGTTGTAAAGATCCTTTTGAGTTTGTCAAATGCCTATTGTTACTCTCTTCTCCATTGCTACTTCACATCCTTTCTGGTCAGCATGTTCATTGGTCTCATTACCCAAGCAAAATCTTTGATAAACCTCCTATAGTAGTTTGCAAGGTCCCAAAAATTTTCTAACGTCTTTTATGTTCTTAGGCTCTAGTCAACTTAGCACTCTATCTACTTTTTCCTTCTTCATTTCAATTCCATTGGGTCCTATGACAACTTCTAGAAACCCAACCTTCTGCACTTTCCATACATACTTCTCTGGCTTGACATATAAGTCATTTTTCTCTAGCCTTCTTAGTACTTCTTTTACAATTTCATTATGTCTCTCTTCTGTCTTTGTCCCCACCAATATATTATCCACAAAAGCCACAACTTTTCCTTCATTAATCATGTCCTTCAAGATTTCATTTATCATTGCCTGGAATGTAGCTGGTAAATTTGTTATTCCAAAGAACATGACTATTGACTTAAAGGACCCCACATGGGTTGTAAATGCTCTCTTCTACTTATTCTTTTCTTTGATCCTTACATTGTTGAACCTCCACTGAAGATCTATTTTAGTAAACACTTGTTTACTCCCTATATTGTCTATTAAGTCCATAATTAGTAGAAGTGGATAGTTATTCTTCACTGTTTGGTCATTTAGGTTATGATAGTCTATTACCATTTTCTTTTCTCCATTCTTCTTGCTCATAAAGAATACTGACAATGTCTGAGGGGATTTTGATAGTCTAATTTATCTCTTCCTTAGCTAGTCTTCTATAAAATTCTGAACCTCTTCTTTCTCATTTTTAGATAAAGGATAGATCTTTCTCTTCTTGGGTTTGAATGTTTCTTTGAGATCTATAGTATGATCCCAAACCTTCCTTGTCAGCATCCTCTCTGATTCTACCTTCCCAAACATCTTTTTCCACTTCAAGAATTTCTGCAGTACTATCTCTTCAATTTTCCTGTGGTCCACTGCAACTTCCTCCTTTTTTTCCCAATCTTCTTTGTTATCTACTGCCCATCTCATAATCTTTTCCTCTTCTAGAGTTGCTACTCTCTTCTCTTTCTTTATCCTCTTTTCTTCTTCTAGCTTTGTATTCCTTTCACACAATGGTGGGCATCTTGTTATCTTGACTTCTTCCATTTCCCAATTGATTTCTGGGTTGTGTGCTTGCAACTACAACATCCCCAATATGACATCTGTTTTCCCTAGATTGTACACATCCATTCTTATTCTTTCTATATGACTCTTATAGTACACATATACCTCTACTTGATAGGTAATAGCTCCTACACTGTTGTTTGTTCCATTGACATTCCTGACTACTATCAGTCTTTCCAATTTCTATGGCCTAAATCCATGTCTTGCTGCCATCTTTCAATCCATAAACATCCTTGTTGTACCACTGTCCAAGAGTGCTTTTACTGTTATACCTTTGTATATATCTACCTTTTCTACCCCAATATCTAGCTATACTTCTCTCAATATTTTAAATATCCTTCTTACTTTTCTCTGTTCACCCCTCTCTCTCACTATGCCTTTCAGAGTTTCTATTTGTGTACTGCCTTACTGTGCCTTTCTCTTTGTGGGGTATACTGCTTCTTTCCAGTTCTACTATTCTCTTTTTCTTCCTATCCTACATTCTAGATATAAAATTCTCCTTTTTTCTCATTCTAACACCTTTCTCACAACTGCATCCTTGTTATGAGAGCCCTAAAAGGAGAAAAGTTTCCCAAGCATTCAAACATTTAATCCAAAACCTCAAGACATATAATAGGGTTGAGATATAAATAGTGTAGGAACTAAGGTCACATGACAAGGTCAGGTGATCACATAACATTCTGGAAGGACATGTGATCATGGACTAAGGGTACAGCCACTGTAAAAGTAGTATAAGTAGTAGTCCAATCCAATGAAGAACTCTATCGAGTTCTTCTTGAACATCCACCTAGAGTGATCACTAAGAGCATTCACTGCCTATCAATAACAATCCTTCCTTCTACACTTTACACACTCTACTCTCATCATTTCTTCTCTCTTTGCTTTTCTTTCTCTCTAGTTCTATGCTTTTTGGTATAGGCCGCACTACATGTTTTTTACTTGTCTTTTAAGAAGGAATTCTTGTCTTTGATTTTTGTGGGTTTGTACCCTCTTGTCTTCACATCCTCCACAGTCTACATACATTGCCACTATCTCTCTCATTATCCATTTTTTTCTCTAGTAGAAGTATGCCTTTGGGGGGCATATTCTCCTCTCCACAATATTCCTGTGCTTTTTCCCATATGGGATACACCAGCCTTCTTTCTCACTGCACCTTTTGTGGTCTGGCCATATGTGCTACCTTTTCCTTTTTTCTCTTCTTCTTTTCAACCTCAATATTTGAATATTCCCTATTTGAGATAGCCAACCCCCCTAACATCTGAAATATTTTATTTCCTCTATCATCTCTTACCTCCTTACTTTTACCTTTTTCCTTACTCCACATTGCATCACCCTACTCACTATCACTTCAAATTTATTCTGGGAAATCAACCTCCCTTTCTCTTTCTCTTTTTTATTTCTGCAGTTACAGGCTAGATATCCAAACCTTTTATATCCCCAACACACCCTTCCTTGTCTACCTTCTATTTCTGCCCTTAGTTTAGCAAGAGCACATTGTCAGTTGAGTATTCTACCCATAAGAGAGTTATATTGCTCCAGAGACATAATACTATGTCTCCAGAAAAGTCGAATAAGGAATGATCTTACTACTGTTACATTTACTGGGGCACAAGATCTTTACCTAGCTAGACATTTACTGCCTTACTTACTACTGTCCTAGTAATATAGTTATACTATTACCCCAAGAAGAGAATCCCTAACCTAAATGCCTTCTTAAGGATATAGTATTACTTCTCTGCATGTACAGTCTACAATGGGACTTCACCACAAGGTTTCTACTAAGAATGGCACAAGTATACTATACAACATCACTCAATTGTAAGGTCAGGTCTCAGATACAATACCTAAGCTTGGTACTGCACTTCTACCAATAGTTTCTATCTAACTATCAAATCTCTTTAAGCCTAGGGCCCAGCTATATTATAGTGGTCCTAAGTTGTATTACCTAGGTACTGAGGAAGATAAGAGAATAAGAAGTGGCAGAGCTCTATGATGAGTAGTGCCAATGAAGGAATCAAGTTCTAGTGTAAGAACTTAGACTGTAATATCTTAGAACTACTTCTAGTCCAAGTTGACAAGAAGAACTTAATAGAGCCCTCATTTCAATTGCTGTACACTACTTATATACATTCTGTTATTTACTTCTATTTATAAAGTCCTGTACATCTCCTTTGAGTTATTCCCTTGTATGTCCCATTGATTTCCTAATTAAAGAAAAGAAAAAGAAAAGAAATATAAAAAATAACTTAGCTATTTGGCCAAGTCATGATATGTATCTCTTTTGAGTCATTCTCTCTCATATATCCATTGATTATTTAATTAAATGAAAAAGAAAAGAAAAAAATATAAATAATGACTTAGCTGTTTTAGCTATGTCATAACAGGATGAACAAAGAGAATTTGATAGAGTTCTTTTTAGATTTGAGCTACTACTTATACTTTTTACACATGGTCTATGCTACTAACCCTAACCTACTAATAATCTAATAGAATCTACTAGAATATTCCTTGATATGTAATCTGTATGACATAACTGATCTTGTGACTGATTTGTCATAGAATATGATGGATTATAACAAATGTAATATATTATATGATCCTGATTATGTAACTTCTCTATTATCTAATTAAAATAAAAAAAAGTAAAAGATAAAAGAAATAAAGAAATAAAAGTTATTATGGCCAAGATGGCTTATAACATCAATAAGGTTCTTGATCAATTGCAGTTTATTATATATACAAGTATAGTATTTGTTCTTATTTAAACTACAAGTTGTCCATCAGCTACTAGTTCAACTCTAGTCTATGTTTATTCTATTTATAGCCTTTTATCATTGTTAAGATAACTTATAACACTTCTAGAGTATTCTACAATCATATAACATAATACATTTGTCCTAAGTCTTGTACTATTTATAGATTAAGTCCATTTAGTGTCTGAATATTGTTAATAAAATACCAAAAGACCAGTGAAATATTAGATTGGCAGAGTATTTTATAACAAACAATATCTCTTATTTCTTCTAGTAGTATATTTGTCATTTTTGCTCTACTTCTATATCATTTTCTGGACTCTGGAGTATATCTTTTTCTTAATTTGTAGAATATTCATAGTTTATTTTTTTCTTTCTATGCACCTTCATATATTCCTAATATAATGATCTAAAGTATAGTATAACTTGTCAGTGACTGACTCAAGAACCTTAAGTTAGGGTTTAACTCAAAGTAATGCTTCAAGATTAGAAGAGAACTCAATAGAGTTCTTGCTCAATTATAGTTTACTATATATACAAGTACACTATTTGTTCTTGCTTAAACTATAAGTTATCCATCAGCTAATAGTTCAGCTCCAGTCTATGTCTGTTCTATTTATAGCTTCTTGTTATAGTTAAGGCAACTCATGACACAACTGATAGATTGTACAAGGTCTAAAACTAAAGAATCTTTATTTGGAATAAATAAAGAGAACTTAACAGAGATAATTACTTATTTACATCTGGTTTGTACTAAGTCTAACCCTAACCTACTTATAATTTATGGAATATACTAGAACATTTCTTATTATATAACTATCATGTAACTTGTTACATTGTTATATACCAGAAATTTAGTATAAATTAATATTTATATTCATTTTCTTTTCATTTTATTTATAATTTCTGATCTAAACTCCTAATTCATCTACTTCTATAGAATTACAATATAAACTAAAACATTTGTACTACTACTTCTATTCCAAGATTGGTATAAGTACTCTACCTGTCACAAACTTTATTTGGACCATAACTCCAGGAATACTTGACTGATTTTGACAATCTAAATGGCCACCGAAAGCCCTTAAGAAGACCTTTCAAATGCTACCAAAAACATCTCAAAGTGATTAGTATTAACTGAGTTATCAGTAGATCAGTCAGTGATCACCAAGTCACCAGACACTAAATTGCTGATATCTCAGGAACTGCTTAACATAATCATTTGCTTCAATGACCATCGTGAAGCTCTCTTCAATGCGCTTCTTTCTGCTATAAATAGATCCCGAGGTGATAAGATCCCATGGAGATACAAGGTCCTCAATATTTGTACATAACACTGATCTTTTGTAAGAACTTAGGCCAAGATACCTTAGAACTACTCCTAGTTCAAGTTGACAAGGAGAACTCAATGGAGTTCTCATTTAATTTTGGTACACTACTTATACATATCTTGCATTTACTTTTATTTACAAAGTCCCATACATCTCCTCTGGGTCGTTCTATCCCACACATCCAACAATTTCCTAATTAAAAGAAAAGAAAAGGAAAAGAAAAATAAATAATGACTTAGCCATTTTGGCTGAGTCATGACACCACCCCCCTCTCAAGGTTTCTCGTCCTGAGGATTTTTACAGTTTATAGTAGGGATCGATCATGTTCTCTATTTCATTGTCATCTTCCTCTGTTTACTTCTTTATTCCTGAGTTTTCTTGTTTGATCTCTTCTTCTTCTTCTTTAATTGTTTCTATTGTTCTTCGCTCTCTTTTCCTTCCTCCTTTCCATCTTCAATTTCTTTCCAACCTTGCCCAATATTCTTTGTCATACCTTTTGTCCATCTATCCAAATAATTTTTTTGCTGTAAATTTCCCTGGTAACTCCCCTCTCCAGAAAGTCCCTTCTTTCCTTTTCCTGTCTCCTGATGTCCTCCATGTCCCTTTTGTACTCCCTTTCATACTCCTCTATCGCTTCCTTGGCATTTTTCAGGTTTCCTTCACCTTTCCAGGTATCTAATTCTGCTGTAAACCCTTTCCATTGCACCAGATATTTATTCTTCCCTCTAATTTGTTGCTTATTCAGTATCTTCTCAACCTTCCATTCCTCTTCTCCTTCAATTATGACTGGAGCAGGTTGCTCTCTCTTTTGTTCCTCTACTTGCCCTACATATTTATGTATTCTACTAACATTTACTACTGGATGTATCTTTATTGTACTTGGTAACTCCAATTCGACCACGTTTGTTGATACAATTTTCTTGATCTTGTAAGGGCCTACAAACCTCTCTATCAGCTTTTCTGTTCTTCTTCCGGCTATCTGATATTTCAGATCCTTAGTACTTAGTATTACTAAGTCTCCTACTTTATACTCATCGACTTCTCTCCTTTTCCTATCTGTATACTTCTTCACCTCCTCTTGTGCTTTTCCCAGTGCCACTTTCGCTTCTTCCTAAATCTCTTTCATCTTTGTCACAAATTTCTCTGCCCCTTCGTACTTCCCCTTCTTTCTTCCTTCAAACCCCATCCTAGGATTTTGCCCATAATTTACCTTAAATGGTGTTATTCGAGTACTCAAGTGTGCTTTATTGTTATATGCAAATTCTGCTATTCCCAACCATTCAGGCCATTGTTCTTGCCTATGATCGATAAACATTCTCAAGTATTGCTCTAACTCCTGGTTCACCCTTTCTGTTTGCCCATCTGTCTGTGGGTAAAATGCTGTTGACAATTTACTCTCAATTCCCCAACATTCCATTCAACTCTCTCATTAACCCTGCCACAAATTGGGGTTCTCTATCCAAAATGATGCTTTCCAGTAGCCCATGCAGTTTCCACACATTATCTCTAAATAACCTTGCTAATCCCTCTGCTGATGTTTTCTCTGTAGTTGGTATAAAGTGGACCATCTTAGTTAACTGATCCACTACTACTAGAATGCTATTGTATCCCTATGCTAAAGGCAACTTGGTGATAAAGTCTGCTGATATATGCATCTATAGTTTTTCTGGAATTGAGTTTGGCATTAATTTTCCTACCAGTTGTTCTGTGCATTTTTATTGTGCTGGCAAGCATCACACTTTTCTATATATTGTTTCACCTCTTTAGTAATCTCTGGCCATCAAAAGTTTTGAGTGACCAGTTCTACCATCTTCTACTATCCTCTATGTCCTCCTACTGGTGTATCGTGGTGTAATCTAATTATTTCTGCCCTCAGTATATTGTCTTTTGGTATATATACCTTTCCCTTCTTGTACATTATATTGTCTACTTCCCTCCACTCTTCATCTCTCAGCATCTTTACTCCTGCTTGTTTCATTTCTTCCACTGCTTTGACCACTTTATT
Source organism: Leucocoprinus sp. KB1807203 (assembly GCA_019327925.1). Taxonomy (NCBI): domain Eukaryota; kingdom Fungi; phylum Basidiomycota; class Agaricomycetes; order Agaricales; family Agaricaceae; genus Leucocoprinus; species Leucocoprinus sp. KB1807203. Next base: position 10,041 of record JAHTMQ010000426.1, read on the forward strand.
GTCTTTTACTTTTGACTCCTTTACCTTTTCCAACAAATCCACTCCTTCTACAATTACCTCGACCCTTTCCATTCTTCTGGCTTCTAACCACTCCGGTTTTACCAGTGTTTCATCCTCATTATCCTTTTCCACTCCTACTTCCTAGTCTAGCCTCCTACTTAAGCTATCTGCTTTTTCCCATCCTACTTCCTGGAATGTGTTTTAATGTAAAATTGAACCTCGACAGGTACAATGCCCATCTGGCTTGTCTTCTATTCAATTTTTGTGCTTTCATGAAGTACTCAAGATTTTTGTGATCTGTCCAAATCTCAAATTTCATCATCACTCCTTCTAGGAAATATCTTCATGCTTCCAGGCATCTGACTACTGCTAATATTTCTTTCTCATGAATCTCATAGTTCCTTTTTGTATCACTTAGAGATTTAGAAATAAAAGCAACTGGCCTCCACAGCTCATCGGAACCCTTCATTGATAATACCCTACCAGTAGCATAGTTTGAGGCATCTGCTTCTACCCTGAATTCTTTGTCTAGATCTGGGGCTGCCAGTACTGGTTTAGTTGTAAAGACCCTTTTGAGCTCGTCAAATACTTTCTGCTGTTCTTCTTCCCACCGCCACTTTACATCCTTCCTCTTCAGCACATTCATTGGCCTTGCTATTTGAGCGAAGTTTTTGATAAACTTTCTATAATAGTTGGCAAGGCCTAAAAACTTCCTGACGTCTTTCACATTCCTTGGCTCTGGCCAACTTAGCACTCTGTCCACCTTCTCCTTCTCCATCTCTATTCCACTGAGTCCTATGACTACTCCCAGGAACCCAATCTTCCTTACTTTCCATGCACACTTCTCTGGCTTGATGTACAAGTTGTTTTCTTCCAACCTTCTCAGGATCTCCTCTACTATTTCATCATGTCCTTCCTTTGTTTCTGTCCCAACTAGCACATCATCCACAAATGCTGCTACTTTTCCTTCATTGATTATATCTCTCAGGATCTTGTTTATTATTGCTTGGAATGTGGCTGGTAAGTTTGTCATCCCAAAGAACATGACTGTTGGCTCAAAGGACCTCACGTGGGTCGTAAATGCTCCCTTCCATTCGTCTCCTTCCTTAATCCTTATATTGTTGAACCCCCACCATAGATCCATTTTTGTAAATACTTGCTTACTCTCCATATTGTCAATTAAATCAGTGATTAACGGAAGTAGGGTAGTTATTCTTTACTGTCTGGTCATTTAGGTTGTGGTAGTCCATTACCATCCTCTTACTTCCATCCTTCTTGCCTACAAAGAATACTGGTGACATCTGAGGGGATTTTGATGGTCTGATATACCCCTTTCTCAGTTGATCTTCTACAAAGTTCTGGACTTCCTCTCTCTCGTTTTTGGATAGCGGATAAATTCTTTCCCTTCCGTAGTTTGAACATTTCCTTGAGATCGATAGCATGGTCCCAAACTTTTCTAGCTGGTATTCTTTCCGACTCTACTTTTCCAAACACTTTCCTCCATTTTAGAAATTTCCTTGGGACCAACTCCTCGATTTTCCTGTAGTCCTCCTCAATTTTCTCTTCTCTTCCCCAATCCTCCTTGTCATCAATTGCCCATCTAATGATTTTCTCTTCCTCTAGGGTTGCTACCCTTTTTCCTTTCTCAACCTCTCTTGACTTTGTTCTACTACATAAAGGTGGGCATCTCATCATTTTTACTTCTCCAGTTTTCTAATTGATTTCTAGGTTATGTGCCTGTAATCACAGCATTCCCAGTATCACAAATGGCCACTTACTGATTTGTGAGTTGATGATTTAATAATCAAAAGACTCGAAAAAGCGAAGTTTAGACAGTAGCAAAAGATGTTGTTAAGTCTGAGGTTTATCCTCAGACATACAGTTCTTAAATACATGATTGTGGTGGTCTGTGCACCAGAACAGCCTACCACATGATCACTACCTATTGTTCTACATATAGGAGTGCTATTGTTCTTGAAATAGAGATAACCTAACCATCTTAGGGCAGTCCTTTGTTCTATTCAAGGACAGATGATAATCTATGGGTAAAGATCAGTGTCATGTACAAACATTGAGGACCTTGTATCTCCATGGGATCTTATCACCTCGGGATCTATTTATAGCAGAAAGAAGCGCATTGAAGAGAGCTTCACGATGGTTGTTGAAGTGAACGATTACGTTAAGCGGTTCCTGAGATATTGGCGATTTAGTGTCTGGTGACTTGGTGATCACAGACTGATCTGCTGATATCTCGATGAATACTGATCGCTTTGAGACGTTTTTGGTACCGTTAGAAAGGTCTTCTTAAGGGCTTTCGGTGGCCATTTAGATCGTCGAAATCGGTCAAGTATTCCTGGAGTTATGGTCCAAATGAAGTTTGTGACACCCAGTATTACTTCTGTCTTCCCTAAGTCACACACATCCATCCTCATCCTTTCTACATGACTCTTGTAGTACACATTTACTTCTACCTGGTGTGTAATGGCTCCTCTACTGTTGTTTGTCCCATCCACATTTCTGACCTTTATGGGTCTTTCTAGTTTCTGCAGCATAAACCCATGTTTTGCTGCTGCTCTCTTATCCGTGAACATCCCTGTTGCGCCACTATCCAAGAGCGCTTTTACTGTAACACCTTCATGAGTGTCTAGCTTTTCTATCCTGATATTCAACCATACTTTTCTCAGCATTTTGAAGGTTTGTCTGATCTCTCTTTGTTTACTCCCTTCTTTTGCTGTGCCTTCTGGGACTCCTGCCCATGTGCCGCTCTGCTGCGCCTTTCCCCTCCTGGGGTACGTCACCCCTATTTCCTTCTTTTTCTGACATCCATACCACTTCTGCCTATCTGAAATCACCTCCTGTCCTCTATTCTCCTCAACATGGCACCCCTTCTGTCCACACTTTTCATACTCCACATATGATACTATTACCTCCTTCGTGTGCCACCCCAGCTCTAACAGGCATGCCTTGTCTAGAATGCCCTCTCCACAGTACTCCTGTGTCCTTTGTCATAGAACATGTACCAGACTCCTCTTCCACTCCTTTTGCTGCGCCTTTTGTGGCATGGCCACATGTGTTGCCTCCTCTTCTACTTGTAACTTCTTTCCTCCTTTCCAAAGAGGACACTCTCTACACTTGTGTCCCTTCTCCCCACACTTAAAGCATTCTACTTCCACTATCTCTGCTTCCTTATCATTCTCTCCTTCATATCACACTGCATCACCCTACTTGACAACACCTCAAATTTATTTTGGAGAGCAGTTCCCCTCTTCTCCTCTTCTTCCTTATTCCTGCAATTTCAGGCTAGATGCCCAAACTTTCTACAACCCCAGCACATCCTTCTCTCCCTTCCTTCTATTTCTGCCCTTAGTTTGGCCAGAGTACACTGTTGGTTGAGCATACTGCCCATAAGAGAGTTGTATTGTTCCAGAGACATGGTGCTACATCTCTGGAGAAGTCAAAATAGGAATGATCTTACTAATGTTACGTCTACTGGGGCGCAAGATCTTCATCCCAGCTAGACACCTACTGCCCTACTTACTACTGCTCTAATACTATGGTTATACTATCACCCCAAGGAGAGGATCTCTAACCTAAATGCCTTCTTAAGGATGTGGCGTTACTTCTCTGCATGTACTGATCACAATGGACCACCAGCACAAGGTTTATAAGGTAAATACTGCTATTTCTGTCTATCAACACTCAGTTGCAAGTTCTGGCCTTGATCACGGTGCTTGAGCTTGGTACCACATCTCCACCTTCAGTCTCTAACTGACTGATAAGTCCTCTTAAGCCAAGGGCCTGGCTATATATAGAGGTGACTAGTGATCGTAATGATCACAGTCAAGGGTTGAGATGGTTGTAAGAGTAAGGGTGAGCAAGGTCCAAGGCGATGGTGCTTTAGGTGTGGAATTGAGTTCTAGTGTAAGAACTTAGGCTGAGATGCCTTAGAACTACTCCTAGTTCAAGTTGACAAGGAGAACTTGATGGAGTTCTCATTTGATTTTGGTACACTACTTATATATGTCTTGTGTTTACTTTTATTTACAAAGTCCCACATATCTTCTCTGGGTCATTCTATCCAACGCATCCAACAATTTCCTAATTAAAAGAAAAGAAAAGGAAAAGAAAAATAAATAATAACTTAGCCAAATATGGCTAAGTCATGATATCTTTACTCATAGATTATTATCTGTCCTTGAATAGAACAAAGGACTGCCCTAAGATAGTTAGGTTATCTCTATTTCAAGAACAATAGCACTCCTATATGTAGAACAATAGGTAGTGATCATGTGGTAGGCTGTTCTGGTGCACAGACTACCACAATCATGTATTTAAGAACTGTATGTCTGAGGATAAACCTCAGACTTAACAATATCTTTTGCTGCTTGTCTAACTTTGCTTTTTTGAACACTTTGATTATCAAATCAAGCAATCACAAATCAGTAAGTGGCCATTTGTGATAGAAGAAATTGAACAAACTGTTAGGAATCCAAACAAAGCTGTTGACAGTTTATTACTATCATGACTTGGCAAAATGGCCAAGTTATTATTTATATTTCTTTTCTTTTTCTTTTTTTTCTTTTCTTATTTGGACTTACTATACAAGGAAAGAGTATAGGAAAGTGTTACATAACTAATGTCATATATCATGGTTACATATCAGGATATCACAGTGTCACATTACATGATAAAGTCATATAATGAGTATGGGAGAGTAGTACATAGACCATATAATAGTTGTATAAGTAGTATATAGAATCCAATAGGAACTCTATCAAGTTCTCCTTATTAACTTAGACTTGGAGTATGATTAAGTCATCTCAGGCTAAGTTGCTACAATTACCCTCAAATGGATAGGCAAACAGAGAGGATCAATCAAAAGTTAGAACAATATCTAAGGGTCTTTATTAATCACAGACAGAAGCAGTAGCCAGACTGGTTGGAAACCACTGAATTTGTATATAATAATAAAATTTATTTGATTACAAAAGTGTTCCTCTTCAAGGCAAACTATGGTCAGAATCCATGAATAGAATTTGAAGGGAAGAGAAAGGGGAAGTTTGAGACAGCAGAGAAGTGTCATGACTTGGCAAAATGGCTAAAGTCATTATTTACTTTTCTTTTCTTTTCTGGATGTACTACACAAGGATGGAGTGTGAGAAAGTATTATGTGACTAAATGTTACAGAGTCACAGGGTTATGAGTCATAGTCAGGTGATATCACATGGGAACCATGGGAAGATAGTGCACAGACCATATAGTAGTTATATAAGTTGTATAGGAAATTTAATGGAAACTCCATCGAGTTCTCCTTGTCAACTTAGACTAGGAGTAGTTCTAAGAAGTCTCATTCTAAGTTCTTACAAGAAGTTTGTGGAAAGAATGAAAAAGATCTAAAAAAAGACAAAAGTGACATTAGGAAAAAGTACAGGAGGAGATGAAAAAGTATATAGACAGGAAATAAGAAGAAGAGGAAGAGTATAAAGTTAGGGACTTAGTGCTATTGAGTACAAAGAACCTAAAATGGCAAATAGTAGAAAGGAGATTAGAAAAGTTAATAGAGCAGTTTGTAGGCCTATACAAAGTAAAGGGAATTGTTTCTACTAACACTATAGAGTTAGATTTACCAAAATCTATTAAAATACACCCTATAGTTAATATAAGTAGAGTAGAGTACAGTTGTATAAGCCTCAGGTAAAAGAGCAGAAGAAGACTCTACCAAAACCAGTTGTTATCGAAGAGAAGAAGGAATTCGAGATGGAAAGAATACTAAATAAGAGAACAGTTAGGGAAAAAAAGAGATTTTTGGTATGATGGAAAAGGTATACAGTAAAGAAAGATACTTGGAAAAGTAGAGAAAATTTGAAGAATATAAAGGAACTAGTTGAAGAGTTTGAGAGAAAGTATAGAGAAAAGGCTGAAGAAATAAGATGACAGAAAGAAGAAGATGACAAAAGGGAGTTCTTAAAAAAACTACTAGAAAGATTCATAGCAAAAGTATTATAGAGGTGGTTAAATAAGGAATATAAGAGATAGAGGAAGAGAAGATAAAAGAAAAACTGAAGACATTGGAAAAATTCCTTAGGATGAGAAAACTTGAAGAAAGGGCTATATTATAAGACAGTTTCTAAAGAGGAAACTATTTCCTATGTATTTATTAATCTGATGGGAAATATCCAGAAATATAATATGGAGAAGATATAAATAGTATAGGAAAGATTATGTAAGATATATATAGTTATTAGTAAGAGTCATATAATTGCAGGAGATAGGTATATAGACCAACAGACATTTGTATAAGTAGCTAAAGCAATTTAACAAAGGACTCTATTGAGTTCTTTCTAAACAACCACCTTGGTTAAGCTCCAAGTTCTCATAACTGCATACTAACACTCATTTATATTAATGGTATTCTATAACCAGCCAAGAGGCTGCCAGTTCAATTCTCTTGTCTATCATTCTATAAATAGATCTTCCTTGGTCATAGCTGAGGTGACTTATAACAGTTGTACAACATTACTCAAATATTCAAATAAATTTATTAAAAATTAGAAAAAATTCAGAAAAAATTGGTAAAAATTGAACTAAACTATACCTGTCCCCAAATTTTTTTTTCACATACTTTTTCACTTTAAATCCTCAATAAATACAAATAAATTCATTAAAAATTAGAAAAAAACTATAGAAAATTAGGAAACATAGTGTACTATAGACAACACTACTGCAAATTATTGGAGAAAAGGAGTATAGCATACTATGGACAATACTACTACAAACTATTAGAAGAAAGAAGTATAGTATACTACAGATAATACCAATAGACTGTTGGAGGAAGAAAACATAGTAACCTGACAAACAACACTATCTGCTATTATACAAACTATTGTAGAAAGGGAGTGTAGCATACTGACTTCAATATAATATTAATTTTACTCAGAATTAGTAGAGGGTTCAAGTTGGACTAGAGGTCCAGATAAAAACCTTATATATACTACTAAATGTTATGACTTGGCAAAATGACTAAGTTATTATTTATATTTCTTTTCTTTTCTTTTTCTTTTCTCTTCTTATTTGGACTTACTATACAAGGAAGGAGTATAAGAAAGTATTATATGACAAATATCACATATTATAGTCATATGTTAGGATATCACAAGTGTCATATTATATGATGGAGTCACATGATGAGTGTGGGAGAGTAGTGCACAGACCATGTAGTAGTTGTATAAGTAGTATACAGAATTCAATAGAAACCTCATTGAGTTTTCTTTGTCAACTCAGACTTGGAGTATAATTAAGTTATCTTAGGCTAAGTCGCTACATTGAAGGTAGTCTGGGCTTCCACTAGGCACACAGGTCTGTACCACTTAGTTATCTATCAGTAATAGAATAGGTACAAATTTAAATTCTAGTTTAATTCACCAATAAAATACTAACTATAATATGTCTGAATAATATAAAAAGCATGCCTTCTAAGTTATCTTATGGTCAATTGCATAAGATTTTTTACATATAGGGGCTTGTCTAGTATATTGGGAGGCTGGCGGCTTCAATTGTATGTATGGTAAATAGTTAAGAAGCCATTTTCCTCATATTGAGTTTGTTATAAGAGCCCCAAGAAGAAAACGGTCTCCCATGCATTTAAACACTTAATCCAAAATCTCAAGTCATACAATGAGGTCAAGGTATAAATAGTGTGGGAACTTAGGTAACCAAATCACGTGACAAGGCCAAGTGATCATAGAACATTCTGGAAGAACATGTGATTGTGGACTAGTAGTAGCATAGCCACTGTAAAATAGTATAAGTAGTAGTCCAATCCAAGGAAGAACTCCATTGAGTTCTTCTTGAACATCCACCTAGGGTGATCACTAAGGACATTTACTATCTATTGATAACAAAAGAACTTGATACCACATCCGAGCACTGTTTACCTCAAACCCTACTCAAAATCACTTAAAGGTGTAGTTGGCTTCATACCGGCCCTGCGAGTGATTTCCCCTACCACACTTATTCCACACTCTTCCTCACTAGGGAGCACAGCGCTCTTAAGCCTCTTGGATAGCAGACCCTAGCTGTAAAGGGGACTTCACTGTCAGTTAGGGACAGTGGTGTTATCAATAAGCAGTGAGTGCTCTTAGTGATCACCCCAGATGGATGTTCAGGAAGAACTCGATGGAGTTCTTCTATCAAATTGCACCCCTATTTATACTACTACTACAGTGGCTGTACCCTAGAGTCCCATGGTCACATGTCCTTTTCCAGAATGTTCTGTGATCACCTGACCTTGTCACGTGATTTGGCTTACTGAGTCCTACTCTATTTATACTCCTACTCCATTGTACGCCTTAAGGTTTTGCATCAGGTGTTTAAATGCATGGGAGACTTTTTCCTGCTTGGGGTTCTCATAACATGGCCCCCCTTTCAAGTTTCCTCGTCCCGAGGAATTTTTCCATCGAAGCCAATTTTCGTCCCATCTCTTTTCCCTTTCTTTTTTGTACCTCTTTCTCCCCCAACCATATAATATTCTTGCTGTGAATTCCCTAGGTAATTCACGGCTGAACTCCTTTTCCTCCTCTTCCTGCTCTTGCCGCCTTAGTTCTTCGACTTCTTTCCCATACTCCCTCTCGAAATCTTCTACCAACTCCTTTGCATTCCCCAAGTTTTCCCTATTTTCCCAGGTATCTTCTTCCGCCGTATAGCCCTTCCATCTTACCAGGAACTTTTCCTTCCCCCTGATCGTTCTTTTGTTTAGTATTTTCTCCACCTCGAATTCCTCTTCTCCTTCGATGATGACTGGTTTTGGTGGTATTTTCTTTTGTCCCTCTACCTGTGTGTTATAGAGTCGTACTCTACTTACGTTAACTACAGGATGTATTTTAATAGATTTAGGCAGTTCTAATTCTATTGCATTACTCGAGACAATCCCCTTTACTTTGTAGGGGCCTACAAAGCGTTCGGTCAGCTTCTCCGATCTTCTTCCCTTCATCTGCCATTTTAAGTCCTTCGTACTTAGCAGCACCAGGTCCCCTACTTTGTATTCCTCCCCCTCTCCTCTCCTCCTGTTTGCGAATTTCTTCATCTCCTCCTGTGCTTTCTTTAGTGCTGCCTTTGCTTCCTCCTGTATTCTCTTCATTTTTTCTATAAATTTTCCCACTGCTTCGTACTTTCCTTTCCTTCTTCCCTCGAATCCCATCCTTGGGTCTTGGCCATAGTTTACTTTGAACGGCGAGTTTTTTGTTGCTGCATGAATCTTGTTGTTGTATGCAAATTCCACTGTTCCTAACCAGTCTGGCCACTGCTCTTGCCTGTGATCGATGAAGACCCTCAGATACTGTTCTAACTCCTGGTTCGTCCTCTCCGTTTGACCATCTGTTTGAGGATGATAGGCCGTCGAGAGTTTTGTCTGGATTCCCAGCAAGTTATTTAATTCCTTCATCATCCCCGCTGCAAATTGTACTCCCCTATCCGATATGACGCTTTCTGGGAGCCCATGTAATTTCCATACATGGTCTCGGAATAGCTTTGCAAGTCCCTCTGCTGATGTCTTTTCTGTTGTTGCTATGAAGTGTGCCATTTTGCTAAAACGGTCACATACTACTAGAATGGCATCGTATCCTTGGGCTAATGGCAGCTTGGTGATGAAATCTGCCGATATATGGCTCCATGGTTTTTCGGGGATCGCATTGGGCATCAGCTTTCCTGCTGGTACTTCGCTCCAGTTTTTGTACCTCTGGCACGCATCACATCCATCCACATATCTCCCCACCTCTTTCGTTACTCCTGGCCACCAGTAGTTCCTGGCGACCAACTCTGCCGTCTTCCATCTTCCTCTGTGTCCTCCTATTGGAGTATCGTGATGTAGTTGGATTATCTCCCTCCTGAGATCTCCCTCTGGTACATATATCCTTCCCTCCTTTAGTATTATTCCGTCCTCTACCTCCCATTCTTCATTTTTTAGTGCTTTTATTCCCGCCTTTTTTAGCTCTTCCACTGCTTTCACTATCCTTTCGTCCCCTTCCTGTGCCTTTTTGATTCTTTTTCTGAGATCTTCTTCTTTCACCATCATTTCCACCCCTCTAATCCACTCCGGCTTTATTAGTTTCTGGTCTTCGTTGTCCTTTTCCACCCCTTCTTGCCAGTCCGGTCTTCTGCTCAATCCGTCTGCCTTCCCCATGCTTTTTCCAGGGACGTGCTTCAATGCGAAATTAAATCTCGACAGGTATAGGGCCCATCTTGCTTGTCTGCGATTTAGTTTCTGGTTTGCCATGAAGTACTGGAGGTTCTTATGATCTGTCCAGATTTTGAATTTGAGCTTCGCTCCTTCCAGATAATGCCTCCATGCTTCTAGGCACCTTATGACTGCCAACATCTCTTTATCATGAATTTTGTAGTTTCGTTCCGTAGCATTCAACGATTTGGAGATGAAGGCTACTGGCCTCCACTTCTCATCTTTGCACTTCATTGACAGTACCCCTCCTGTTGCATAGTCTGAGGCATCTGCTTCCACTCTCATTTCTTTGTCGATATCTGGAATGGCTAGGACGGGTTCAGTGGTGAATACCGCTTTAAGTTTCTCGAATGCCTCCTCCTGTTCCTTTTCCCATTTCCATTTTTGCTCCTTCCTGACTAGCACATGTAGTGGGGCTGCTATCCTGGTGAAGTCTTTTATGAACCTCCTGTAGTAATTGGCAAGGCCTAAGAACTTTTGTACTTCCTTGACGTTCTTAGGTGCTGGCCAGCTCAGGACTCCTTCTACCTTTTCCTTTTGCATCTCTACTCCCTTTGGGCCGATTACTACTCCCAGGAACTCTACTTCTCTCACTTTCCATTTGCACTTCTCTGGCTTTACAAACAGATCGTTCTCTTCCAATCTCCTTAGTACTTCCTCTACTAGTTCATCATGACCCTCCTCTGTATCCGTGGCTACTAAAATGTCGTCGATGAAGGTTGCTGTGTCCCCTTGGTTTATGAGGTCCCTGAACAGATCGTTCATCATCGTTTGGAAGGTGGCAGGGGAGTTTGTTAACCCAAAGTACATAACTGTGGGCTCGTATGCTCTGATATGCATTGTGAATGCAGCCTTCCATTCGTCTCCTTTCTTGATTCTGACATTGTTGTATCCCCATCTTAAGTCCAACTTTGTAAACACCTTCCTCTTTCCTACTCCATCTAGTATGTCTGCGATAAGGGGTAAAGGGTACCCATTTTTTATCGTCCACTGATTTATGTGTCGATAGTCTTGTACCATTCTCCGTGTACCATCCTTTTTCGCTACAAAGTGTACTGGTGATGTTTGAGGTGATTTAGAGGGTCGGATGTACCCTTTCCTCAGCTGGTCTTCCACAAATGTCTGTACCTCCTCTCTTTCTTCTCTTGATAGTGAGTATACCTTCCCCTTTTTTGGCGTAAACCCCTCCTTTAGTTCTATGGCGTGGTCCCAGGTTTTTCGCACCGGCATCCTCTCCGACTCTCTCTTTCCAAATACTTTTTTCCACTTCCAGAATTTCCTGGGCACCAGTTTTCTTAACGTTTCCTCGTCTTCATCCTTTTCCATTCTCCTTGTTTCCTTTCTGCCTTCCTTTTGCTTTCCTCTGCCACATATTGGTGGACAATGTGTCATTTTTACTTCTCCCTTTTCCCAGTCTATCTCCGGATTATGGGCTGCTAGCCATGGCATGCCCAGTATCAGCTCCGTTTTTCCCAAGTTACATACATCCATCCTTGCCCTTTCCATATGCCCTTTGAAGAACATATTACACTCGACCTGGTGTGTTATGGCTCCCCCTACATTTATTGTTCCATCCACGTTTCTAACCAAGAGGGGTTTTTTTAGCTTTTCCATTTTAAACCCCTTTTCTTTGGCAAAGGTTGCGTTCATGAACAGACCTGTTGCCCCACTATCCAATAGTGCTTTCACTGCTACCCCCTCGTGATTTTCCAGCTTTTCTAATCCTACTTTCAACCAGACTTCCCTTAACGGCCATAGTGTGCCGTACATCTCTTACTCTCTCAGTTGTATTGATGGAATTTGATTTATTGCCCAATTTTTCTGGGTGCAATACACTGTATACATTATTGGAGGCCAGTCGAGAGCTCACTGTCCTCCATTTTCTTTTGCCGACTCCTGCGGCGTTTCTACTACCCTTCCCTTGTGTCTTTCCCAACAATTTTTGGCCATATGGCCCCACTTCCCGCATACGTAGCATGTCCTATCTCCTCCTCTTCCTCTATCCACGTCCATTGCGTTTGGGTCTCTCCTTGGACCCACCTGAACTCCTCCCTATATTCCCTCCTCTTCCCCTATATCCTCCTTCTGTTCTCCACGTTATTTGTCCCCCCCTTCCTCCATATGATCCCCCTCCTCTTGGCTGCGCATTTCCCCCCGGGTGCGCCGCATTTCTCCCCAACATTCTTTCCTCCATCCTGCTCTGCCTCTGGTTTCTGTCTAGCCTTACCGCCCTTTCTTGCCATTCTCCAATGGTGGTTGGCAGTTCTTCTGCCTCAGCCAGCTTCCTCCTAATACCCCCGTTTAATCCTCTTTTGAATTCTTCAATGAGGGGCCTTCCCTCATAGCCACTCCCCCTGGCGACCTTTTTAAATTCCTGCACATACTCGTCGCAGGTCCTTTCTCCTTGCTCAATTGTTCTCAGCTGTTCTATTTTCCTTTCTTCTTCTGATGTCTCCCCAAAGTCATCCCATATTTTTGCAAACAGCTGTTCCGCTGTTTCTACCTCTGACTCTCCTTTGGCCAACTCATCCAGCAGGTTGTCCTTCCATGCCTCTGCTACTCCTCCCTGCACATATGATAATACCCAGGCCACCTGGGTTGCCGCCGCCTCCTCCGTCATTTTCATCCTGATATATAAACGAGCTGCGTTGACAAACGCGCTCACCTCCTCCATTTTCCCACTGAAGACTTGAGGCCTTGCGACCTCTACTTTGCTTCCTTGCTGTTGAAGGAGCATGGTGTTGACCTGCTGCTGCAGGGTTGCAATCATGGTGAGGAGTTGCCCTACTGTGGGTTCCTCTTGTTGCTGTTGTTGTTGTCGGGACATGTTGCGTGGTGGTGGTGATGATGGGGATGATGATTCGTACTCCGAAGATTCTTGATCCAGGGTGGCTAGCTTTAAGGCTATGTCCAACAGGGCGCACGGTCTTCTCCTGTCTGGGTTCCTACTGCCTTACTGACTACTGCCCTAATCAAATTGATACACGATTGCCCCTAAGAAGAGGACCCCTAAGCTAAGCAGTTTCCTAAGGAATGACCACTAATCTCCTGCATGTACCGCTCACAATGGAGCGCAGCACAGAGTTTATATAGAGAACAAGGTAAAGAACAATGTCCAATTATGAGGTCAGGACTTGAGCAAGATACCTGGACTTGGTACCTAGTCTCCTCCCTCAGTCCCTAACTGACTGAGAAGTCCCCTTTACAGCTAGGGCCCGCTATCCAAGAGGCTTGAGAGCGCTGTGCTCCCTAGCAAGGAAGAGTATGGAGTAAGAGTGGAGGGGAAATCACTCGTGGGGCCGGTATAAAGCCAACTGCGCCCTTGAATGACTTTTGAGCAGGGTTCGAGGTGAACAGTGCTCGGATGTGGGTATTGAGTTCTTATGTTATCAATAAGCAGTGAGTGCTCTTAGTGATCACCCCAGATGGATGTTCAGGAAGAACTCGATGGAGTTCTTCTATCAAATTGCACCCCTATTTATACTACTACTACAGTGGCTGTACCCTAGAGTCCCATGGTCACATGTCCTTTTCCAGAATGTTCTGTGATCACCTGACCTTGTCACGTGATTTGGCTTACTGAGTCCTACTCTATTTATACTCCTACTCCATTGTATGCCTTAAGGTTTTGCATCAGGTGTTTAAATGCATGGGAGACTTTTTCCTGCTTGGGGTTCTCATAACAAGTGGGTAGATGACCTGGACAAAGCTCATGTCCCTGTCCGAGACCTGACCTCTATATCGAGTGGGCTCGTAATTAGTTCTTCACTATCAGCTCCATGCTACCAGTCCATTGTGATTGGTCTATACAGGGGAACAATGGGAACCTCTTAA
>JAHTMQ010000428.1:0-240228 GCA_019327925.1 Leucocoprinus sp. KB1807203
AACTGACTAGTACATGGTGCTAACGCTGCAGTATTTATGCTAAGGAAAACAAACTAAGAGAAAAATAACTGATAAAAGACAACGTAAAACAAATACAACAACATTGCTCCAAGACAATATAATGCAGGTTGGTACTCCAACAATAACATGGAGGTATTACTGGGGTTCGGTTCCTGTACCCTTTGAGAGGATACGGCAGCAAGGAGAGCCTCAATTTCAATATGTCGATTTCTTTCCGACTCCTGAGTTTGCTTGAGAAGGAGAATTGAAACAGAGAGCTGTAGATGGTAACAGGAATATATCAATGATGACAAACCAGAGGGGAATACATACATGGAACATGTCCAATGCCGATTGTATTTCTGCATCGCAGGAGCTGATCTTACGCGTGATATCGTTTCGTTTCAGGTAACGTTTGATGAAGGGTCGATGTGCCTCTTTGATAAAGAGTCGCTTGACATTTTCAAAAGCTCTGCTGATAAATCATTAGATTTGAGATACTTGATGGATGGGAAATACCGACGCCTGCAGCTTGTTGAAAGGTCCCTGCAGCTCGAGGGTGACAGAACTTCCTGCAGCGTGGACTTCCTGACGAATTGAAATGAGAGTTTCGGCACACCGTCCAGTCAGTTGTAAACAAATCAAAGTGTTTTGCTAAAACATATCTGATGATCTATACGATAGGGCATTCCAGGAAAAACTTACATTGACTGTCTGTCCTGCATCCCATATTTCAACTAATGACCTTGCTGCAGGCGAGAGGCCTGGAATAGGAGCCAGCTTGAGAAAATCTGATCCGAGGACAAGTAGCTCATGGACAACATCCAAAGAAACATCGAGAACAGATTTTATTGCAGTAGAAACACGCTAAGGAGAGGGTTAAAGATGCGTATGAGATGCACAAGAGATGGTCAACTTACCTCCTTCGTACGATTCCATGCTTCTGTTACTTCTGGTGATGTACCAGTGACTTTCTGTGGTGCATCATCCCATGACTTTGCATTTGTGTTTTCACCCCGCCGAGAGGCTGAAGGAGACTCTGGGATATCACTCAGGTCGTATAGGCCCGGTAGAGATGGGAGTGGCACTCTACTTGGTATGGGAGAAAAAGCTCGTGATGTGGTAGACGACGACAAGATTAGAGTTGGGGGGGTAGACATTTATGAGTGAAAAGCAGGCAGAGAAGATTGTTTCCAACAAATGCTTTTTAAGAGCTTGTCCATCTGTCGTGGAGGCGCAAAGTCTAAAAATAGCCATGTATAGCACTCCCAACATATGGCTTGGGAGTGCTATACATGGCTATTTTTAGAACTCTCATGTTGAGAGCGACAATAACGGGTTCTGCGTCTATCTTTAGAACTCTCATGTTGAGAGCAAGCAGCACGGGTTCTGCGTCTATTTTTACTCGAACTCGTTTTTCGACAACCAAATTAACTACAACTCACCACAACATGAGCGGGAAGTTACAGCTTTTCATCTCCCTGTTTAATATTTTTTTCGCCACCCACTAGCTCTTACATTCCTGTCGGCTTAGAAGCCTGGATAACAATCTTCCTGTCGTTACTCATTCTCATATCTATATAGACATGGTTCATATATACTTTCCTCGTGATATGTCTAGCGACCTCGACGATGTGTCTGCCATGACAGTGACATTCACGTGGAAGATGCTGATTCCCAGCTATTGGGCAAAACTAATCAAGTCTATGACGTCGTTCTTTTTTCCCCTTCCATCATCAGTATGCATTACAAATCCAAGACATCATCTTTAGTATAGATTTACCGTAGGCTCCCACTCAGTCGTCTACCACACTGGATGACGTCTGAGATTATTATTATTCTAGTAAACAAGTCCAGCTACCTCAGCTGTCAAACATTGCTCTCAGTGTCTCACTATGTTCAGGATCGCAGACAGAGGATAGGGAGCATCTGAAAAGCCACAGGGAGCGCATCAAGACGCAGATAAGGCATCTTTTACACAAAACATGAGTATTTTTCCGTGCACTGTCATAGCAATACTGATCCTTTGCCAGTGATACTAATTCATAAAAGTCTTGTTACGAAAATGCTGCCGATTTTATCACCGATTATCGAGAATTGGGAAAAATTCAGTGACCCTGACCACCCAGTTACGGCTATGGGAAAGCGCGTCAAGATAAGCAAACGGAACAAATAATCATCGGTATCGAGTATAAATCCTACAATCTCATACGAAGCGGTTCTGAACCCTCCTTGTCTAAACTCTCCCCACCTGAAACCTTCCCATCTGAAAGCTCCTTACATTTCCTGGTATTCATCGGGTGTGGGGTATGTTCAGTCTTCTTTTTCTTCCTTGGTTCTTCCACCTCGACATTGGCTTGACCAGATCGCTCTACAAAACACACGATATTTGGCTTTTTATCGACTACGGCGAGAAGCTCGTCAAATGCAAGAATGAGGTAGTTGAAGAGACTGTGATAGTCCTTGTTCTCGGGCTTGGACTGTTTGCAAATATTCAAAAGACACTTTCGGATTAATTCAAAAGAGCGAGGAAAACTATCGCCAAGGTCAGAATGAAATGCACCACGAAAATGGTTCAGAGAAGAATCTGGCGTTTTAAAAAAGTATTCGCGATCTGGGCTGGGGTAAAGGGAGTTCGCGAAGATCTTCGGCCAGGTTTCTTGTGCTGCTTTCCAATGTACTAGCCCAGACACAATGTACAAGGCAACCCACATCAAGGATTCGTGATCGTGATGGTAATTGTATCTGAGGATGGCGATGCACGGAACAGAAAGTGGAAGGCAAAGAATTTGCATCTCTTCCTTCAACGACAAGGGAGTTTTCGTGTACTCGTGTAGAGATCAGGTGCTCGCTGACATCATAAACTCCATCAACGAGCACCCAACAACAAACCACCTCATTGTCACTTCACTCGTCTGCATGTCTTCTGCCACGGTGTATCTCCAAAGGCATAAAGTAGGGCGTGCCCTGATCAAATGTTAGACAGCATCTATCTTCGGCGTCAAAACGTACCGTTTTTGTATCTGAACTCGAACTTTGATTACTCATCGCCTTGGCATATTCAAAGTCACTCAGAAATCCACGGATACACCCTTATCTTCCACAATAATGATATTGCCTGTACTGATATCCCTGTGCACCCAACCAGCCAGAAACAACAGAACGAGGGCTAGGCAAATCCTGGTCAGCGCACGCAGTATTCAGCAAAAATATATTGTCACCTGTGAGCACATTGTTGATAGCTTTGAACGCCTTGTCAATCGACGGAGCATCACGAAGAGCATAGCCAACTTGAGCATAGACCAACCGATACTGTGTCTTTGCCTTGTATTGACGCTGAGGACGATGTCCCTGGTCTGGGGTTGCTGATGCACCATGAGAAGTGCCGGTCGCAGGATACGAGTTTTCAATCTGACTAGTCAATGAGGTAACATTCCTGCTAGACGATACCTGAGGCCCTGCAGAGGACAGAATAGTACGGTCGGGAAAAGCCTCCTGCAAACGCTCTTTGCAATCCACCCCTTTGGCGTCATGGAGAATCCTCATGAATGGCAAGCTATCAGGTATGTTTTCAGGGGCATCACCGACCCGTTCCTGGTATTCGTCTTCGAGCCACTCGTACTGCTTTTTTTCAATGTGCTGCAGGTTTTCATAGATTAAATCTTGATTTTCTTTTTCTGTCGGAGAACCCTTGTCAAGCCAAACATCTTTTAATACAACTCCTTTGCCGCCTTTCTCTTCTAACCCATCCGAGCCAGTAACTTGGATCGCCCTCCATACCCGCGTCTTCCTCCCACTGATGCACGCAATCCGGGGGTTGAAGATTGTTTTGGTCGTTTAAAAATGCAGCATCTCGCCGGGATTCCTGAGTCAAGTTGTAGACATAACGGATCTTGTCTTTGAACATGATGCGGTGGACAGTAGGATCATACCCCATCTCCAATTCAGTTACAAAGAGAAGAGATAAGAGCACAGTGACAAATTTTTTTGGTTTCTGTCGCCAATCATTCAGCCATGTGGTGCATGTATTGGACCAATAAATACCTTAGTGAAGTCAAAAGACTTGGATATTACAGAGTGGGAGCGAGAGAAGTACGAGACAGCCATGATCTTGCCCTCGATAGTTATCTGTATAAAAATGACCATGTAGCCTTCAGCACGTAGAGAAACGACGATACCCCATACATCCACATCCTACGCGGATCGTCATTCATGATCTGATTGACTGCACTGACCATCTTTAGGCGATTCTGAAACTCTGCCGCCACTGCCACTTGCGATACCACAACCTTCGTGGACTCGAACAATGGGGGAGAATATTTAGGCGAGAAATATCCATTTATTCGAAACGTGCTTCCTGGAATTTCCCCAACCACGTGTGTATCGCCACAATTATAATATTTAAGATTACATTTGCGAAGGCCTTTGTGGTCGGTGCTGGAGCATTCTTGTCCCATTAAGGCTTTGACAATGTCTTCGAGCTTCTTAAAAGCCTCAGTCTCAATTTTCGTCAGCCATTTGCTGCGCAACGTCGGACCAAATGTGATTCTGGCTGATACTGCCAACATCGCCTTTCCCGCTCCTTGGCGTCTCCTGTATCAGAATTCCATAGCATAGTCAATCAACACCACTAGCTGCTCGATGGGCACGCTCACAGAGGACTGATGAGTCCCACTCGGACGAGTAGGAGTGCGTGGCGATTGTACAGATCTACAAATGGATGGAAAAAGAACTAACAGCCAGGTACAGAGAAGACAACGCACGAGTTGCTCCCGGAAGAATGTTTTATTTTTGGCATGATAGTTTGTGGCAAGAGTTATCAACTTGGTCACATGACCTGCCTTTGGTATTTTCATCTTTGTAACCAATTGAAGGGCACATGACCGGTATTCTCAAATGGTCTATGGCGAACAGCGGCAGCTGTTTGTTCGTGTGATTGCCTCGCTCTCAGCTTTTTGATCAGGAAACCAAACTAGGCATATGGCAGCTTTCTGTTCCTGCAGAAAGTGATCTTGCTAGTGTACTCATGAATATCAGTCATATTTCCTATCGGAGTTCAACCGGTAGTGCGCAGTATCACCGAGGCTGGCTGGAATATTTCTTCTCTTATAAATTATCGCTCCCTCTATGAAATTGATCCATTCATTCAGCTTGCCGAGCGTGCCAAGCTCCACAACGTAGGCCACAGTGCTGAAGGCATAGAGATGACTGCTATCACCTTGTCAACTTTTGGGGATTGTCGGGGTACAGCATGCACGTGAGGTACGCACCTTCCTTCTTGCGTCTTGTCGGCACCCCTTTCAAAAGAGTCCCAGTGGATTGCAACAGCTTGCGGCAATTTACCTTGTGCATGCCCTCATTCTGAACCCAGGTCACTTTATCACCTTCTCGACAGTTTCATGGGCAATTTGATTTGAATCATTACTTCTATACAGGATCTATCATTCCAACACCGGATGGGTATGCCTGTACCTGCGAAGTCAATCGCTACTTGTATCTCTTTTTCTGATTCCTAAGCGTTGATGTGATGCAGGTACAAGAACTGCCAGATTCTTGAACCTCGATTGAATTGTGCTAGGCTAGAAATGGACACATGCGTTGAATGCCAGGAATACTGATCGCTTTGGTTGATCCACTCAGAAACTGGGTAGGTGCTATTTGCAAAAGCTTCGTATCTCCTGTTGCTGACGCCCCACCTTCACCCTGGGGGTATAAATGGAAACCAACAGTAGAGTATGTTCCTAAGGTGGCAGAGCTCGGGGTCATGCGTCATAATAAACAATCCTTGTCCGCACTGGCTCCCTGGCCATCGGGCTTTCAAATCACCAGAGGTTAACAACATTGCGAACTTTGTCTCTAATTTGCCTAATGTTGTTGCAAATGCGCTGAAATCCGTATATGAATCCATTTGTGATGTAACGATTATTCAAAATCATTCTTTTTCGGCTCACTGCTTTCAGGTCGACCGATTTTGCTATCTGTTTTATCCTGGCCCAGGGAATATCCTGGATTGGATATACAACGTAGTCGGTATCACATATTCTTGTTCTGTATATCTTCGAGACACAGGAGCAGTGAGTGTTCCTCACCATCAGGGAAGCCCCTAATGATCTATGATAGTATGGTTTTCCATCGCCTAGGAGGTGTATGAGACCCATTGGGGAAGAAACAGCCAAAATGGTAGAATACATATCTAATTTCATCTCATCTCGCATCAAACGTAAAATTACTCTTTATTCAATGCTTCCCACACTGAATCGAGCTGCCTTGCAAAACTCAATGGCCACGTCCAGTCGCCCAAGCAGACTATTCTGCAACGCCATTGAGAGTGTGACTGGCTCTGCCAGTAATTTTTGATGCTGGAGACACTGGTATGTGCGCTCAGCAGCTCATAAAGTTCGCCGTCATGATGCGTCGACCGTCGTGCACTTAGGCCTTGCTTCCACTTTCGTTCTTCCTGTCGTTGCTCATTCTCATATGTCTATAGACATGACTCCTATCTACTTTCCCCATGACATTTTTTGCGACTTCAACAACGTGTCTGCCATGACACTGACGGTCACATGGAAGATGCTGATGCCCAGCCATTTCAACTGTCTGATATTGTTCTCGGTGTCTCCCTTTTACCATGCTTAGGATCGCAAATATAGAATATGGAGCATCAGCAAAGCGACCAAGAGCTCACAAAGACGCAGATAAAGCGTATTTAACACAAAATGTGAGTATTTTTCCGTCATGCGCCGTCATAGGCGTGCTCATCTTTTGCCACTAGCCTTTCGTAAGTCTGCAAGTCCAGCCCTAGCCTGAATCCTGTGCTTCTCTCAATCCCACCATTGTCTCGACTTCTGTCCCTTCATCTGCACCACCTCCTTCATCTACGATGCTTTTGCTCCTGAGTTTTGAACCATCCTTTCCACTCTTTGAGTTTCTCATCGCCATTGTGGATTATTTTACACATTCTACCAACTGCGACTTCATCATCGATATCCACTGCTTCATCCATGTTTTTATTGTGATAGGTCGTCAATGAATTAGAGATATTCCCAAGTGAGCGCATTGAAAGCAAGTCATCTTGGGAGTCATAAAAACGATACGATGTAATCACGAAGGATATGTATAACAATATCGCACTCATCTCCATTGACGATAGAGCGTAGAAACGATCAAGTCTAGGCGTGACCTTCTGATTTGTTTTTTTTTGGTACAACCAACAAGATGTCTTGAGTATGATAAAATGCTATCCTCTTGAAGTCAACAGCATTACTGAAGGGGGATAATGAGATGGTTCAGCTTGGAATTCATCCCAAGCACCTACAGTTGTGTGTGTGATTATGTAACAAATCTTGGGTGACGCCACCACCAGGTGACTTGACATCCTATGCCCGCAATCGAAAATTCATCCAAAATGAAACGTGCTCGAAGCCACTCGTGCATTTTATTCTCTGGCACCTGCCTCATTTTTCATCCTCTTGTACATCTGAACATCGGCCAAGCACTTCTCCCAGTCTGAGACGGTCAGGAGGGATCCAGCAGTTGTCTGTCAGTGTGCCCATCTGGCATTTGTTGTCGTTGATTGGCTGTGCTATCGTTGTACTCTGACATAGGAGACGCCCAGGAGTGTGAAAGGCGATGTCTGCAGTATTGGCCAGAATCTCATCCGGTCCGATGTTACTCAACAAATGATCGACGAAATGCCGTGTTGCAACATTGATGAATTCCTGCGTCACTATGCTCCGTTTTGTCCGACCAACAATTCAATTGATATAGCGCTCAAAAAATTAGAAGATAAGACACTTTAACAGGACAATATATGACAGGATTTTATCGACAAAAAGAAGCCTTCCAGGACTAGAGAAAGTGAGGAGACGGCTTTTGAAGGAATCGAAAACATTGTCAAGGCCTTGACGGGCCATTACAGCATGGCCCATCGTACATGCAACTTCAAATACTCTATATGTGACGATACGCATATGGCTGGGGAGATTGCAGGAAGCACATTTCGGATAGATGCATATTTCTCACCTTTATCTTCTACCCCACTGCCCGGAAATGTTGTGCTATCGCAGGTGGCGGGATCCCAAAACAGTACCTTTTGACATCAAAGATAGATTTTTCTGATGTTTGATAAGCGCACACCATATTTTATGCCTTTCGAAATACATTCCGGCGAGAAAATCATCCCTCCTGCAAACACTCGACTCTTGAGCGATGATGAATTAGGAGTAGTTTACCACAACTTCCTGGAATACCCGAAGCAGTCCTCAGATACACTTCCAATCACGATCAGGAATCCCTGATGTGGGTCGCATTGTGGATTGTGTATGGACTAGTACATTGGCAAGAGGCAGAGAAAATTCGGCCGCGGATCTTCGCAAACCCCCGTTTTCCTACCAGAAAACGCGAGCACTTCTTCAAGAAAGCAGATCGACGGCAGGGAGATCTTCGTAAAGCATTTCACTCTAAACTTGGTGATGTTTATCCTAAATATTTTCATGTGATGCGGCTGGAACTCTATGCCTCTAGCTTACGCGTCGAGCCCAAGGAAGAAGATTATTCAACCACCTCAGTGTTGCATTTGACCAGATTCTAGCCACGGTTTCTGGCAGCTCAGGAATAGTGCCTTTGATGGTGCGATCTGGTTCGGAGAATCAAGCTGATGTTGAGGTGGAAAGATCAAGGGAGAAGGCTGGACATACAATGAAACTGAGAAGCCATGGGCAGGACTCAGAAGTGTCTCGCTTAAGATTCGTGAGACAGTATTAAACATGGTAGGATGTGCGAATCACTCAACTTGACATTGAATAAGAGGGTCATGTTATCAATGTCTAGGTTTTGATCCAAATACATGATTTGACGTTGCCCCTTCCGAACCTGAACAACCCAGACAATTGTTGCTGATATAGGTATATCTCCACATTACACATCCATCTTCCAGGTTTAAATAAAACCTCTTATTCTGACCCTGCTCCTTCAAATTGTGAGGCTACAGCTGGACAATCTGTACCCAAATTTTACCCACAGGTCCTCTCAAAACACGTTATTAGGTGTCCCCACTGGGAAGGAAAAAAGGGGATATGGACAAGCTCTCTCAGCAGATGAACGAAAATCCCAATGGGAATGTACTTCTCAAACACTCCGACGGGAAATTGGAGTTAAGTCTCATCCTGATGAAGTAGAGGGTGATAAATCAAAGGTGAAGATGAGAAGGACGGTGATGTTGAGATGGAAAGACAAGCAGGAAGCAGAATATCAACCGAACTCTGGTGATGATGCTGAGGGTGATGAGAAAAAGGCGAAGGAAACAAGAAGCGTAAAAAGAAGGCGCGTGCATTTATCCTTTTGTTTTTCTCAACTTCATGCTTACAGCTTTCATACAACATACTAGGGATTCATTAAAGGGACCGAGTAAAAACCAAAAGGCAAAGATGAAAAAGCCTAAAGATGACAATGATCAAGCTGTTAACATTGAAATGAACCAACATGTTTCGGTCCCCTGTTCACTCAAGTATCTCGTTAGTTTCTCCAAGAGGGCGGCCAGCAAAGGCGGACCTGGAGTTCACTCACAGAAATTGGAATTGCTGAGGCACACACTTGAGGGCCATCAATGAGTATAATTAGAAACAGACATATAACTAGGAAATTCAAATACTGATGAAGGAGCTAAGCATTGAGATAAAATACAAATTGACTAAGGGCCCAGAATGATCAGGCAACAATCAATGATCGAGGGGCCAATCATTGATCCAGACACAATGATCTAGGAGAAATTATTCAGGAACTGAGACTATTCTACACATGGATAAGAAAATTTACACATTGGCACTGAGCTCGAATTGAGAGCCCTTCACACATTGGTCTATTGAGGACAAGGACGGTTGAATTTGGGACACAATCAAGCGTGATGGTCAGTATACATTCGTAAGTTTTGCATATATCACATAATGATTGCAACGTGGCTTTATGTCCATTCCTGTGCCTGGTTTCGAACACCTCGTGGGCAGTCACATCACATCGAGGTACTTATCGAGGAATGACTTTGTTCCGTTCCTGGCAAACAAAGTATCTGGAATGATCGATCAATAAGGGTTGGATGTCGTGACCTTGCCTAGACTCCCTCTAACCTTTTATGGTCAAGCGGGTCAAAACTCCGTATTATGTCATGGTGGCGTCCTTTGTAGACAATCATCATGATATAATTTGCTGGCAATCTTCTGGTGGTAATAAATGCTCTGTCCTCAGAGCTGTTGCTATAGATCATGAGGATCTAGAAGTGATACTTGTTGTAGTAGATAAATGAGCTTTGTGTAGCAACACGCACGAAAAATGTAGTGATCTTACATCTGGGGATCGCTACAGGAATCACATTTATCCCAGACCCAAACTCAAGATTTGCACTACGCTCCTGAGTTCTCCCATGAGAAGCCATTCATTAATATATGTTTGCTCATTCTTCACACTTTGTTCACCATTTACTGAGTAGTTTTCCGTTGCCGGTTTAATTGCCGGCTATCGCGTAGTTGTCTCTTATTTACACTTGTTGTCTGTTCATCAATGTACCTCGCAGGTTTAGACCCGCTGTGTCCTGTACTTGCTGACATTCCAACGCTGCTGACAGATCCAAGTCACCAAATTCTCGCTTGTCTGGCTTGCCAAATATTCTCCCTATGCGGTATCTCTAACCAATTTTTTTATGTGCGTGTATGGGCATCTTGTTACATGATCTGTCTAACTACCAAATTGATCACGCTTGTGTGCACCTCGTAAATGCTGTATACAATTTTGAAGCCAATGGTGTGGACACGCTATCTCTTCTCACTTGCCCTCTGACTGTGAGATGTGAGGTGCCTAGAAGTGCTGCACATAATTAGATCAAACGCGCTACTTTGCAAGCATCGACTTGAGTTTCTAGATGGTTCCCAGCCCCTACAACCTACAAGACATTACCATGGCACCAAGCACTAACTGCGGATCCGAAGTTCAGGCACCTCCCAAAGAGTCCACTTCACGGCCAACTCCAACTCGATCGCCAGTTTCGCAAGCGCAAGCGCAAGTGAGTTAATCCCCTCATATGCACCCACTTTGTCCATACTATCCTCCACTGCCTCATGCACCACCGGTTCCCTTCACTGTATGCGCGTTATCTGCCCCCGCCCCCGTTATTTCACACCCTTTACTCTGGAACTCTACCTTCCCCTCCATTGACTGTATATGCACTTTACCTTATCAAGCACCCCTTCCATCATCCTCATCGCCTCAACACGACTCTTACCCAGGCATGTATCCCCATTATGTTCCGCCTCCTCTGTAGCAGGTTCCTCCATCTCACCGGCAGTGCTCATGAGAGTGTATATCGAGAAATTGTAAATTAAGAATCTCTTATGGATAGAATGGGTTTCTGCTTGTTCTTTGTCGCCTCTCTTATCCTATAATTTTCACACGCACATTGGCAGATCATGCTGGACATCACTTCATCTGTTTGATTGCCGTCTCTACGCAGAGGTCCTAGAACAAGAAATCTCTTGTACAAGATTTTAGACGAGTTCAACCTACTGTGGTATCGACCCATAGATTCCATAATATATTGGGTCTTTGATTGTAACTGCTGATCATAAAAGAAACTGATACTCAGTCGTAAATTTCTTGATAAAGTCACGAGTAATCAATTGATAGCTACCTCGTTCACATAAGCAACAACTCCCTCACTCAGGCTTTCCATTCCATTATCTAGTTTGAGTCTGGATAGGTAGTAAGTACTGCGTGTTGTTTTTTTATAAAAAAGGAGTGAATTCCTTTGTCTCCAAACCGCACAAAACCAATTTTCAGTACTAAAATAGATGGATAAAGTCCATTCGTGTAGTGCCTCACTCTCGTGCCTGATATCTCTGGTGTTCCCCTGCCCAATTCCTGAATTTGGCTGCTGCTGATTCTTCACCTCTTTGATGTTTTTGCTAAAATGACTGCTGGTGATAGATTTGGGCAGCATTGGCAAAGGGTGTTCAGATAATGAATTTGAAGCTGAACTATCTCCGAACTTATCCCCTTTGATAATGCTCTTGATGTCAGGAGGATAGCGCTTCTTGTTCGTTGTACCAAAAAAAGCAAGTCGGAACGTCACGCCTAGAGACTCGACTTGATCTTTTCTATGCTCTATCGTCAAAGGAGAACGAGTGCATTCTCTTGAAATATCATGTTAGCACTTGTGGTGAAAATCAGGACTTGAGCCACTACCTTTGAAAAATAATTTTTTTCCGAGTAATTTGCAAGAAGAATCGAGCAATGTGATTGATCACTGGTTTCGAATCATCCTTTATCTCTTCGGCATCGTGGACTATTTTTACGTATTAGTAAATTTAAAGAAAAACTTCTCCTATTTTTCCCCGGCAACGATATTTTGATGGTCCTATCCCTTCATTATCGATAATATCAAAGTCGGTGGAAAAACACTTAACAAATTTCAAGCAGGTACTAGAAAGTCTTTGTTGCAATAAACCCTGTTCGTCAATCAATCAGAGATATGAGAGCATTGAAAGTCTCAGGAGTCATGAAAATGATACAATATACTATCCTCCTGAAGTCATTCGATGTAGTGTCAACTCAAAATTCTCTGTAGTTCTGCCTTTGTATGCGCCAATACCCTATCATCATGCGCCTTGGTAATCATTGTGTCATTTCGGTCAATGCGTATTATTCTCTGAAGTTCGATATCAGGAAACGTTGCATCACCTTCCTTACCACCCCAATCAAAATCGATCAAAAGAAGTTTCTTCCCATCAACCACGAAGTTTGGAGGACGAAGATCACCATGTACATAACCAGCTCCGTGGATCGCGGCAACCATTTTGTCCATTTTGTCGAGCCACCGTTGTCCGCATTCCTGTATGAACTCTGACTCGAAGAAATGACATGCTGAAGTGACAAACTCCATAGCGACACCAATCCAATCCCCTGGCAGCCTTTCATAGGCAAGCAACTTTGGTGAATAATTTTGGTTTGCACAAAATTCATGCAGCTCTTTCCCATACTTTCTCGTAAATTTGACCACAATCTTCTCAGGTTTTGGGCCAGAGGTCAAGGCCAAGTAGATATAGCGGCCCTTTGTGCTTTCACCCAAAATCTTTGTGATCTGGAAGTCAAGCTTGTTGGAACCGGAAACCCAGCGCAGTCCCCCGACATTTGGAAAGCGTCTATACTCCAGTGGAATTGGTGGCGGTGGTGAGCCTTTGTAATAATCCCCATCATGTCTTAGGTCTCGCAGGAAGTTATGGGCTGCCATGAAGGCGACATAGAGGGGAGCTCGATTTTGTAGTCCATTGTCGTTCAAGGGATATTGTGTGGTTATCGGAAGGCTTCGGACCTGTGTGTCGACCATGACTAGACCATGAAAAGAGATAAATCCCCCTATTACGAGGTTTCAGTAGACTGACATGCTCAAGTAGTATATGATCAGACCTCTGATGATGATGCCAAGGCATGATTGACGCCATGCAAGGGCAGTTGCTTCTGGCGTCCTCGTTGCTAAACGGTGAAAGTATGCCGCCATTTGGGGCTCAGCTGTGGTTAGCTGGCGTTTGAGCTCGACAATAAAGATCGGCCCACCATGTAGACCGATGACGTAGCCATCAGATCTCGCACGACTCGAATCCAAAAAGGTTGTGATTTCTACCTCTTGCGATGGGAAAAGAATTTCGTGTAAAATGCCTTCTAGGGTTTGTTGTATGTATTTCTCGTCTTGAATCTCAGATGCTTTTGCAACAAGTTGGTCCACCAACATTTTCAGGTCTATATGGAATGTCTGTGAACTTGCCGCACTCGTAATATGATCATAAAAACGACCAAACCCGTTATATAAGAGGGCAGGGGGCGGGATGTTCAGGTCGGGTTGTGGGAAGTCATCCAATATCTTCTGTTTTGGGTCAAGTTGCAAATGTTGGTAAGTTGAGAAGGTGTTGAGATTGCTGGGTTTGGCCAAGGACAGCATGGCCTCCGGTGCCTCTGTGTAATATCTGAATTGTTTCTCCTCAGTTCTTGGAGATGTATCTATCGAAGAGAAAATGAGTGAGAAGGACAAGGGACACACTTGAGAACAAGAGAACACACCAGGAACTTGGACTAGCAATACTTCACCTTCGCCAAGCCCAAGAGACGCCACTTTAGCTCCACCCATAAGTTCAACGACTTGTTCCTCGTCGAGAAAGTCAATTTTAGAAAGGCATTGTTGTAGCACTTTCCTGGGTTGGGTGGACAAGAACGTAGGTTCCTTGCACCGCCAAACGACTAGATCGACAGCCTTGACATTCTCCAGATGGGAACATCGTTCCTCAATGGCCATCTTCAGACCATCAATATGTACAGGTTTTGCTGAAAGGGATGCTCGAAGTAACTCTTTCTTATCGTTGAAGAGGAGATACCAGATCTCAGTCGTCATGGTCATGAATGAGAAGTTGTTACAGTAACGTTACAGCATTCCCGGCGGACAAACAGCTGTCAATTGATCAGCTAATCAACTGAGCTTCCCATAGGTAGTCTAAGGAAATCTGTGTACATACATCCCCCCAGAATGTTAGATGCCAAGCATGAAAATCATCCCAGACTTTCCTAGTATAGAGGTGAACTGCCAAATTGTTGTGTTCTTTGTTTATCATTCAAGCACTCTGTAAAGCCTATGCTGATCCTGTCATTGTTCTTGATGAAGTCAACAAACTTGGACAAAATGATTTCCATTGTTGCACTGCACTTCTAGAAGTCTTGGATCCCAAACAAAATAATAATTGTTATATTAATGTTTCAATTAATCTATCTTACTGCATTGCCAATTCATAACAGAATACATACACAGGTATGTCTTCAAGAGTTCAAAGGGTACTGGACTAAGGCCAGATAGAAATGACTAGTCTTAGGGCTCACAGGTAGATAAACACCTTATGACAAGTGTACAGCTATTTGCTATAGAATGAATAAGTCTTGGACATCTCTGCATATGTTGCTAGGAAGAAAATTTAATTAGAATAAAGAGAAAATAGAGGTAATGGCTAAAGCACATCATTTTGGAATACAATCAGGAATAAATAAGAAGAGATAATAAAAAATCAAACTTTCCAGAATATACTTTGTCAATTTGTGTTATGAGCTGCCTTGGCCATAATAACTTTTATTTCTTTAATCCTTTATCTTTTACTTTTCTTTTCTTCTAATTAGACAATAGGGGAGTCACATGATCAGGATCACATTACCTGTCACATTTATCACAATGTGTGACATGATCAGTCATGTCACACAGGTCACATGTCAATGAACATTCTAGTCAATTCCATTAGATCATTAGTAGGTTAGGGTTAGTAGCACAGACCATATGTAAAAGATATAAGTAGTAGCCCAAATCTAAGAGAAACTCTATCAAGTTCTCTTTGTTCACCCTGAATAAAAGACAACTCAGTCCTAGGATTAGCTTAACCCAATAGTTGCACTATACTAGAACTTGACTATCTTTCTGTGGCTCCTTGTCATAAGGTCCCACAACCCTTACTCTCTTATCACTCTCAACTAGTGGTCATTGCGACCACTAGTCATCACCACAGCTGGGCCCTAGGCTAAAGAGGACTTGGTAGTTAGTTAGAGACTGTATTATAAGATGGTTCCCAGAAAAGAAACTATTTCCCACACATTCCTCAACTTAGTGGATAATATTCAGGAATATAACACAAGAGGGGTATAAATAGCATGGGAAGGCTTATGTAAGACATATACAGTTATTAGTAAGAGGTCATGTGATTGTTGGAGACAGGCGCACAGACCAACAGACATTCATATAAGTAGTAGTGCAATCCAATGAAGAACTCTATTGAGTTCTTCTTGAACAACCACCTTGGTTGAGCTCTAAGTCTTTACAACTTCATACTAACAGACTGCCAGTGGCAGTGTGGTACCAAATCCAGGTATTATATCCAAGACCTGACCTTGCAATTGGGTGGTGCTGTTTGTAGTTTACTTGTATACCTTTCTCTATATTAACCTTGTGCTAAAGGTCTATTGTAATCTATACATGCAAAAGAATAGTATTGCTTCTCAAGAGAACACTTAGAGTAGGGATCCTCTCCATGAGGTGATAGTGTAATCCTAGTATTAGGGCAGGAGTCAATAAGGCAGTAGAGATTTAGTCTAGAGAACCATGTGCCTAGATAAACTTACAAAATTAGACAAGATGAGGAAGACAATTGCTGCTATCACAACAGTGACAAAGAGATAGAAGAAACTGAATTAAAAGAAGATAATAACAATAAAGAAAATAACAACACAATGTCACAACAACCACCAACATCTATAATGAGCACAGAGGAGCAGTTGATGCAACTCTTAGCTCAACAAACCACAGCCATCATAGCCTTACAACAACAGATTGCAGCAATGATAATAGATAGGTAGATGAGAAAGGTAGATGTAGCAAAACTACCAATGTTTAGTGGCAAAAGAGAGGAGGTCATTCCTTTCATAAATGTATGCTGACTATATATTAGAATGAAGATGTATAAGAACTTAGACTGAGATGCCTTAGAACCACTCCTAGTCCAAGTTGACAAGGGGAACTTGATAGAGTTCTCATTTGATTACTGTACACTACTTATATACATTCTATATTTACTTCTATTTATAAAGTCCCATGCATCTCTTTTGAGTCATTCTCTTTTGCATGTCCACTGATTTCCTAATTAAATGAAAAAGAAAAGAAAAGAAATATAAATAATAACTTAGCTGTTTGGCTGTGTCATAACACCACCCCCCTCTTAAGATTCCTTGTCCCAAGGATTTTTACAACTCATAGTAGGGGTCATAGATATTCTCCATTTCATCATTATCTTCTTTTGTCCATTCCCTAAGCCCTGAGTTTTCTTGTTCAATTTCTTCTTCTTTCTCCTTTATTATCTTCATTGTTCTTCATTCTCTTACTTGTCCTCCTTTCCATCATCTCCAATTCCTTTCTAGCCTTGCCCAATATTCCTCATTATACCTTTTATCTGACTATCCAAATAATTTTCTCACTATAAACCTTCCTGGTAATTCTTCTCTCCTAAATATCTCTTCTTCTCTTTCTTGTTTTCAAACATCCTCCATGTCTTGCTGATATTCTCTCTCAAACTCTTCAACTGCTTCCTTTGCATTTTCCAGGTTCTTTCCCTTCCCAAGTATCTGATTCTGCTGTGAACCCCTTCTATCATACCAGATATTTGTCTTTTCCTCTAACTTACTGTTTATTCAATATTCTTTCTACTTCCCACTCCTCCTCTCCTTCAATTATCACTGGAATCAGTTGCTCCTTTCTTTGTCCTTTTACTTGCCCTATATATCTGCATATTCTACTGACATTTACTACTGGATGTATCTTGATTGTGCTAGGTAGCTCCAATTCAACTACATTTGCTGATACAATTTTCTTAACTTTATAGAGGCCTATGAATCTCTCCATTAACTTCTCTGTCCTTCTACCAATCATTTAATATCTCAAATCCTTGATACTGAGCATCACCAAGTCTCCTACTTTATACTCATCAACCTCTTCTCTCTTTCTATTTGCATATTTCTTTATTTCTTCTTGTGTTTTTCCTAGTACTGCTTTTGCTTCCTCTTGTACTTTCTTTATCTTTATTACAAATTTCTCTGCTCCCTTATACCTTCCCTTCTTTCTCACCTCAAACCTCATCCTAGGATCTTGCCCATAATTTATCTTAAAGGGTGAGGTCTTTGTGCTTGAGTGTGCTTTGTTGTTGCATGTAAACTCTGCCATCCTCAACCAATCTGGCCATTGCTCTTGCCTATAATCTATGAATATCCTCAAATATTGCTCAAGCTCTTGGTTAACCCTCTCTATCTGTCTATCTGTTTGAAGGTGGAATGCTGTTGACATCTTGCTTTTGATCCCCAACATCCTATTCAACTCTTTTATTAATCCTGCCACAAACTGTGGTCCTCTGTCTGATATGATGCTTTCAGGTAGACCATGTAGTTTTTACACATTATCTTTGAACAACCTTGCTAACCCTTCTGCTGACATTCTTTCTGTAGTCAGTATAAAGTGTACCATTTTTGTTAACTGGTCCACTACTACTAAAATAGAGTCATATCCCTGAGCTAAAGGCAGTTTGGTGATGAAATCTGCTGATATGTGCATCTAAGGTTTTTCTGGGATGGAATTGGGCATTAATTTACCAGCCAGCTGCTCTGTGCAGTTTTTATTCCTTTGGCAGGAATCGTACCCTTCTATATATCTCTTCATCTCTTTTATCACTCCTGGCCACCAAAAATTCCTAGTGATTAGTTCCACTGTTTTCCATTGTCCTCTATATCCTCCAACTGGCATGTTGTGATGTAACTAAATAATTTCTATCCTTAGCCATTTATCTTTTGGTACATACATCTTTCCTTCTTTGTATATTATACCATCTACTTCCTTCCACTCCTCATCTTTTAACATTTTCACACCTGCTCATTTCATATCTTCTACTGCTTTGACCACTTTGTTGTCTTTTACTTTTGACTGTCTCACTTTCTCCAATAGATCTACTCCTTCCACTATTACTTCTACTCTTTCCATTTTTCTTACTTGTAACCACTCTGGTTTTACTAACATTTCATCCTCTTTATCTCTTTCTATCCCAACCTTCCAGTCCAGTCTCCTACTCAAGCTGTCTGCCTTTCCCATTTTACTCCCTGGAACATGTTTTAGCATAAAATC
Source organism: Leucocoprinus sp. KB1807203 (assembly GCA_019327925.1). Taxonomy (NCBI): domain Eukaryota; kingdom Fungi; phylum Basidiomycota; class Agaricomycetes; order Agaricales; family Agaricaceae; genus Leucocoprinus; species Leucocoprinus sp. KB1807203. The sequence continues at coordinate 18,725 of JAHTMQ010000428.1, forward strand.
AAACCTTAATAGATACAAAGCCCATCTGGCTTGTCTCCTATTCAACTTCTGTACTTTCATAAAATATTTGAGATTCTTGTGATCTGTTCAAATCTCAAACTTTGTTGCAGTTCCTTCTAGGAAGTGCCTCCACACCTCCAAACACCTGACTATAGCTAACATCTCTTTATTATGTATCTCATAGTTCCTTTTAGTATTGCTTAGAGATTTCAAGATAAAAGCCATCAGTCTCTACAAGTCATCTAAGCACTTCATTGAGAGCACTCCTCCAGTTGCATAATTTGAAGTGTCTGCTTCTACTCTAAATTCTTTGTCTAAATCTGGGACTGCCAGTACTGGTCTTGTTATAAAGATCCTTTTGAGCTTGTCAAATGCTCATTGTTGCTTGCTTCCCCACTGCTACTTAATATCTTTCCTTGTTAGCATGTTTATTGGTCTTGCCACTCAAGCAAAGTCCTTGATAAACCTCCTGTAGTAATTTGTGAGGCCTAAGAACTTTCTAATATCTTTTATGTTTTTTGGTTCTGGCCAACTCAGTACTCTATCTACTTTCTTCTTCTCTATCTCTATCCTGTTGGGTTCTATGATGACTCCAAGGAACCTAATCTTTCTCACTTTCCACATATACTTTTCTGGCTTTACATAAAGATTATTCTCTTCCAGCCTCATTAGTACTTCTACAATTTCATCATGTCTTTCCTTAGTCTTAGTTCCTACCAATATATTGTCTATAAATGTAGTGACCTTGCCTTCATTTACCAGGTCCCTGAGGATCTCATTGTTATCAATAGGCAGTGAATGCCCTTAGTGATCATCCTAGGTGGATGTTCAAGAAGAACTCGATAGAGTTCTTCATTGGATTGGACTACTACTTATACTACTTTACAGTGGCTGTACTACTATTAGTCCATGATCACATGTTGTTCCAGAATGTTCTATGATCACCTGACCTTGTCACATGACTTGATTTCCTAAGTTCCCATGCTATTTATATCTTGATCCCATTGTACAACTTGAGGTTTTGGATTAGATGTTTAAATGCACAGGAACTTCTTTCTCTTTTGGAGGTCTCATAATACTCACTTGAGTTGACCTCATCCTTCTTAATATTTTGCCAATCTCACTGACTGATACAAATGTCACAAGCATTGGTAAGGACAATGCCACCTGCTCCCTCAAAAGTTTTGATGAGACTGTCATGAGCAATGGTAGCATGGACTTGTTTAGATCTCAGCCATATAGTTGTTGAAGGAAAAAAGGGAAGTTGTGGCACCAATTTTAGCACCATGCAAATTGAAACAGAGAGCTGCAGATAATAAAAGGTATATATAAATGACAATAAACCAGAGGGGAAAACATACATTGAACATGTCCAATGCTGATTGTATGTTTGCATCACAGGCATTAATTTTGTACATGATATCATCTCATTTTAGGTATTGTTTAATGAAGGGTCAATGTGCCTCTTTGATCAAGAGTTGTTTGACATTTTTAAAAGCTCTGATGATATATCATAAGATCTGGAATAACTGAACAATGAGGAATATCAACTTCTGTAGCTTGTTGAGAGGTCCCTGTAGCTTGATGGTAATAGAACTTCCTGCATTATAGACTTCCTAACAAACTGAAATGGGAGTTTTGGCACACTGTCCAGTCAGTCATAAACAAGTCAAAGTATTTAGCTAAACATATCTGATAATCTATACAATTGGGCATTCCAGGAAAAGACTTACATTAACTTTCTGCACTGCATCCTAGATTTCAAGTAATGACCTTGCTGTACAGAATAGGAGCCAGCTCAAGAAAATCCAATCTGATAATGAGCAGTGTTACAAATCATGGCCATATCAGTGCAGGAGAGAGACTCAATACCAGGACAACAGTACTCAATAATAGCACCAGTTCCACCCTTGACAGTTAAGATACCAGTAACCTTGAGAATGATGTCTACATAACTCTATGAGGCAGATTAATTTTACTACAACTACAGGACATACTCTTGGAGTGGTGGTATTGGGTATTCCAGCATAGAGAGCAGCCATACAAGTAGTAGAAGTACTACTACCAGAAGAAAGCACATTTCTAACAGCAATATCCTCAAATGAGCTTGGGGTCAAGGTCTTTGTGATTGCAGAGTGGAGGGCAGAAATGATAACAATATCATTGTCATGTGTAAGGGAACAGCAGTCACCCTAGGATAAGGCTTAGCTAAGTGTCTGATTCATAATTATCTAGTAGATCTTATAATACATATCCATCTACTTCCTTATGTTGTGAGAACCTCGAGCAGGAAAAGGTTTCCCACGCATCTGAACACTCAAACTAAAACCTCCAAGCATACAATGGAGTAAAGACATAAACAGGATAGGGACTTAGTAAGCCAAGTCATGTGACAAGGTCAGGTGACCATAGAACATTCTGGAAAGGACATGTGACCATGGGACTCTAGGGTACAGCCACTGTAGTAATAGTATAAGTAGGGCTGCAATCCAACAAGAACTCTATCGAGTTCTTCCTGAACATCCACCTAGGGTGACCACTAAGAACATTCACTGTTCCTTGGTAACACCTTACTTCTCTATCTACATGCCATCACAATTATTCTAGTTACCCTAATTAGGAAGTGCTATTATTGGACTGTAGCTCACATGACTGTGCACAGACCATCTCTTGTAGTATATATAGGAGCTTGTATTGGTAGATCTACTCTTACTCAAATATCACTCTAGCTTCCAGGACTTTTACCTAGCTTTCTGGTGTAATCTCTGGCCTTCCATCTAACATTGCCCTTACATCATGGTTTTCAACTTGTGCAGGCATTCTTGGCACTTTGGCCTAAAGAGTGGAAGAGTACAAAGACAAAAGCAGAGTAATACTGTGACTATTATCAAATACTATAGAAATCTAGTACTCCATCTCTTCCATCTTATCAAAATCTTTTTCATCTACCAAGATTTCCTCACTCTTAATATCAGATAAATCATTCAACTTGTATCTAGCCAGGATCTCTTCACCATACTTCTGCATGAATGCTTTATCACTGAGCCATTTATCTTAGCTATATGTGAATGTTTCTTCTATGTCTAGAAAAAGTGCAATAGATTTGTTGGCAATTTTACAACATAATTAAGGTTGTAGTTGACTGAAAAATTCAGGGTCATAGTAATTAATAGGAACTCCTTGTGAAAAAGTAGAAAAGACTATATCTTGTGGTTTACTGGGCATACAATGAAGTCAGTCCTGACAATGCCTTTTTGTATAATCATATTATACCTCTTCTTCTTGCTTCTTATCAAGCAACTGAATAAACTTCTCCATACTAGTAGAGTGTTCAGGGCAACACTTAATCCAGTATATTAATTGTCTACCCTTCTTTTGACTATCTGGATCAACTTTATTATCTGATGTTCTCTTAGGTATGATAAAGTCAATATATTGCTGAGAATATTTATTCCTGATGAGAAAATCATGGCAAAGATCTACAAGCTGGTACAACAGGTGATAAAATATAGTAAAATGAAAATAAGTAAGAGAAACTCATATATCTTCTATTCTGGTACTGAGGATTGATTTCAGATGTTGCTTGAACACTTCTAGGGTTATGAGTTTCCTTCTTGAGTAGCTTAAACATATAGTGATGTACAAAGTGGTCATATAAATGGATAAGGAAAGCCATATCATGCAGGTACTTCAGAGCTGGTCCCTGATGGTCATATATATAGCTGATAAAAGCCTACTAGAAAGTATTCAAGGCTATAATCTGGCAGGTGCTGTTGTATACAGAATATGGAGTTTGGTTGAGATCAGGGTACCATTGGATAAGACCAAATTTGGAGATAGAAACCTAAACAAATTTGAGAATGAATTCTTCAACAGCCTTGACTTCTGATGCAATTTTCTTTGATACTGCAATAGAAATATTTGTTCCAAGTGAATATCCATTAGCAATTTGGTGTAAATTATTTTTGGTAGTCTTGTTAGAAAAACAGGCCTCAAATTGTGAGAAAAGAATAGGATCAGGTGTAGGTGGAACAGTATTGGTATTGATTATATTCCATAAAATATGGATGTAGAGCTCAAGAGCTTTCTATATTATATAAGCTTAGATTTTTAGACTTTGTTTTTAGGAATTATCACTCACCTTTATGCCCCTGGCATCTTCAGGTACTTCACTTTCTAGAAGATGGTGTATATAAATAGCAGGTTTGTGGGGAGTTGTAACTTTCTGGCTCTTGGTAGTCAATTTTGAAGCTGGTGGTATACTGAAACCAAAAGTCAAAGAAGCTAAATTCATAGTAGAAGGTTTGAGTCCTTTTTTTGACTGGCTAGTGAAAGCTAGCATAGACCTTATTGAATGGTAAGGTATCACAGATGAAGATTTATTATGTGAAAAGTTATATATTACTATTAACAGACTTAGTACATGAGCACACCTTTGCTTGGGACTTGGGTGTAATTGTGTATCAGATAACTGTTGCTGTAACTCCTCAATTTGCTTCTTAAGCACTGCTTCTTGAGTGCTCTCTTGGGCCTAGTTTGCTCTCTCAGCAGCTAGCTGCTGCTGAATAGCTCTTTCCATCTCCAACATTCAAGCCTGAAACATATTCTCCATCATATTTAGCTGGTTTGGATCAATAGGTACATGACCAGGTGGATAGGTGTGTTCATCTCCATTGTCCATAATATTGTTAAAAGAGATAGTGACTGTAACAATAAGGAAATTCCATTTGATGTAGCAAAGGCTATGATATAGAATGTAGTACAAGGACCTGAACTCAACCACCTTCAAGGAAATTCATGTATATTCAACATTATTACAATAGTAGCTAATTCTATCAAATGGTCAATGAATGGTCTTCTTTTATGTCTAGCAGCATTGTGGCAGGGCATGACTGTGTGACAGGTCTAGACAACTTGACAGGTGAGATGACACTGAACTGTCAGGTGACTTGACATCCCAATTCAAGTGGCGACTTGACTTTTAAATATCTGCCGTGTAAGGCATCTGTTACACAAAACGTGAGTGTTTCGTGCACGGTCATATTGATCCTTTGTCACTGATGCTTATATAAAATTATTCTCACAATAACGCTCTTATTTATCACCGATTATCGAGAATTGGGAAAAATTCAATGATTCCGACCACCCACTAACAGCTGTGGGGAAACGTGTCGAGACAAGCAAACGAAATAAATGCCTGCTAAAAAGTAGGTGGGCACCCTCAATGTCACCGGTGACGTAGGCAAAGAGCATGTGATCCTGCCAAAATACTCAGCTAAGCGAGGTTCTGCGTCTTGCACTCCTGAACTATGGAAGCAGAAACTGAGCTGAGGCACACCACAACACACTACCTTCACAGAGCATTTGTACTGCAAATTAAAACTTTAGTCACTACCTTTGAAAAATAAATTTTCAAGTAATTCGCTGGAAGAACCAGAAAATGGGATAGATGGACGTATCATAGCTGTTTCGAACCATCCTTTTCACTCTTTGAGCTTCTCATTGGCATCGTGGACTGTTTTACATGTTCTACCAATTGCGACTTGATCCATATCTACTGTTTCATCCTCTTGCTCTTCTGGCCTCTTGTTGAGGGGACCATGTTTGGGAGCGTCGCAACAACCGCTATGTCCCCTAAAAAAATTTTCTCGATCACCTGCTTACACTTTTTCTGTCTTCCCTAGCTATGAGTACTCCACTGCATTGGAGTTTTTACATTCTACAACAAATATGTGCATACTTACAATCTGGTATTTAGGTACCTACTCTGTATCCCTGAGATTCAGTCTTCGTCTCTGGATCTCAGGTGCACATTCTATTCTTCACCTTCTCAATATACTTAGTCTTTGTCTCTGGATCTCAGTTCCAGCTGCATAGCATCTTGAGTGACACACTGCGCAATATATTCTCCTATACCTCTATCCATCGGTCTTAGACTCTCTCTACGGAGAAAATGGATGTGGATTGCAGAGAAACACCTATGTGGAACAGTCAAAACGTGGACAGCACTTCACACCAGTCGAACAACCACTCATGGACTCACACATTGCGATCGCTGTGTTGCTCGTCCGTTGCTCAGGTTCAGAGTGCAACAGCACCGAGTCAAGCTCATGCATTTCAACAAAATTAGGACACCAAGCAACCAGTATCGAGTATATATCTACAATCTCATGCGAAGCGGTTCTGAACCCTCCCCCGTCTAAACCCTCCCTGTCTGAATCCTTCCTATCTGACATCACGTCTCCTGAGAGTCATCCGGTGTGGGGTATGCTCAGTTTTTTGCTTTTTCGTTGGTTCTTTGACCTCGACATTGGCTTGACCAGATTGGATTCACAAAAGGCACGTCTCCTGACTTCTTATTGGATGTGGCTAGAAGCTTGTCAAATGCAATGATAAGGGTGTCGAAGAGCTTGTGATAGTCTTCTTCCTTGGGGCTCCAATTGTTCGCAAATATCCCAAAGATGACTCCGAATCGTTTCAAAATGGAGAGGAAAATCAGGAAGTGCAGAATGAAATGCACCAGGAGGAAGAGCAACTACCCCTTGAAAGAAATGCTCGCGATACAAGCTGGGGCGAAGGGAGTTCACGAACATTTCTGAACAAAGATGTTGTGCTCCTTGCAAATCCACTCGTCCAAACACAATGTATAAGGCGACCCACATCAGCGATTCATGATCGTGATTGTAATTATATCTGAGGATGGTGATGTGCAGATTAGGAGGGTGAAGAAGGGCATTGGCCGCGTTTTCTTCCCTTTCCTGGTATGACTGGGATGAAGCCTTTCTGCGAGGGCGTGCATATCTTTCGCCACGATGTATCTCCAAAGGCATGAAGTACGGCGTGCCCTGATCAAATATTAGACAGCATCTATTTTCGGCGTCAAAACATACCGTTTTCGGATCTGAACTCGAACTTTGATTGCTCATCGCCTTGGCGTATTCAAAGTCACTCAAGAATCCACGAATGCACCCATTATCCTCCACAACAATGATATTGCCTGTACTGATATCCCTGTGCACCCAACCAGCCATAAACAACAGAATGAGGGCTGGGTGAATCCTGGTCAGCCACACAGTATTCAGCAAAAATATATTGTCACCTGTGAGCACATCGTTGATAGCTTTGAACGCCTTGTCAATCGACGGAGCATCATGAAGAGCATAGCCAACTTGGGCATAGACCAGTCGATACTGTGTCTTTGCCTTGTATTGACGCTGAGGACGATGTCTGTGGTCTGGGGTTGCTGATGCACCATGAGAAGTGCCGGTCGCAGGATACGAGTTTTCAATCTGACTAGCCAATGGGGTAACATTCCTGCTAGATGATACCCGAGGCACTGCAGGAGACAGAATGGTACGATCGGGCAAAGCTTCCTTTAAACGCTCTTTGCAATCCACCCCCTTGGCGCCATGGAGAATCCTCATGAATGGCAAGTTATCAGGTATTTTTTCAAGGGCATCACCGACCCGTTTCCGGTATTTGTCCTCGAGCCACTCGTACTGCCTTTGTTTAATGTCCTGCAGGTTTTCATAGATTAGATCTTGATTTTCTTTTTCTGTCGGAGAACCCTTGTCAAGCCAAACATCTTTTAATACAACTTCTTTGTCGCCTTTCTCTTCTAACCCGTCCGAGCCAGTCACTTGAATCGCCCTCCATACCCGCGTCTTCCTCCCACTGATGCACGCAATCCGGGGGTTGAAGATTGTTGCAGTCGTTCGAAAATGCAGCGTCTCACCAGATTCCTGAGTCAAGTCATAGACATAACGGATCTTGTTTTTGAACATGATGCGGTGGACAGTAGGATCATACCCCATCTCCAATTCAGTTGCAAACAGAAGAGATAAAAGTACAGTGACAAATTTTTTTGGATCCTGTCGCCAATCATTCAGCCATGTGGTGCATGTATTGGACCAATAAATACCTTAGTGAAGTCAAAAGACCTGGACATGACAGAGTGGGAGCGAGAGAAATACCAGACAGCCATGGCCTCGTCCTCGATGGTTATCTGTATAGAAATGACCATGTAGCCTTCAGCACGTAGAGAAACGACGATACCCCATACATCCACATCCTACGCGGATCGTCATTCATGATCTGATTGACTGCACTGACCAATTGTCGGCGATTCTGAATCCCCATATCAGAATACATCAATAGTCAGGATTTGAGTGCACACCTGGGGGGAATCTTCCTTTTCTCTCTTAAACTCTGCTGCCACTGCCACTTGCGATACTACAACCTTGGTGGACTCGAACAATGGGGGACAATATTTGGGCGAGAAATATCCATCTATTCGAAATGTGCTTCCTGGAATTTCCCCAACCATGTGTGAATAGCCACAATTATGATAATTGAAATTGCATTTGCGAGGGGCCTTGCTGTCAGTGCTGAAGCATTTTTGTCCCGTTAAGGCCTTAACAATGTCTTCGAGCTTCTTAAAAGCCTCAGTCTCTTTCATATTGGTCCAGTTGCCGCGGAAATCCCGCCATCCATTATCAAGTAAAAGTCCCTTATGTTTCAATTGTTTGAGCGCACTATCGATTGAATCATTGGTCGGACAAAATGGAGCATAGTGACACAGGAATTGATCGATATCGCAACACAACATTTCGTCAGCCATTTGCTGTGCAATGTCGGACCGAATGTGATTCTGGCCGATGCTCCCAACATCGCCTTTCCCACTCCTTGGCGTATCCTGTATCAGAATTCCATAGCATAGTCAATCAGTGCCACTAGTTGCTCGATGGGCACACTCACAGAGGACTGATGAGTCCCAGTCGGACGGGGAGGAGTGCGTGGCGGTTGTAAAGATCTACAAAAAAATGAAAAAACCAACTACCAGGTACAGACAAGACAACACCCACGGATGGCTCCTGGAAGAACGTATTTTTGGCATGATAGTTTGTGGCAAGAGTCAACTTGATCACATGACCTGCCTTTGGGAATTTCTGTCATCTTTGTAAGCATTGTATTCTGGGCGCAAAGACACCAATTGAGGACACAGTGCTGAAGGCAGAGAGATGACTGCTATCACCTTGTCAACTTTTGGGGATTGTCGGGGCATAGCATGCACGTGAGGTACGCACCTTCCTTCTTGCGTCTTGTCTGCACCCCTTTCAAAAGAGCCCCAGTGGATTGCAACAGCTGCGGCAATTTACCTTGTGCATGCCCTCATTCTGAACCCAGGTCACTTTGTCACCTTCTCGACAGTTTCGTGGGAAATTTGATTTGAATCATTACTTCTATACAGGATTTATCATTCCAACACCAAATCCGGATGGGTATGCCTACACCTGCGAAGTCAATCGCTACTAGTATATCTTTTTCTGATTCCTAAGCGTTGATGTGGTGCAGGTACAAGAACCGCCAGATTCTTGAACCTCGATTGAATTGTGCTGGCTAGATATGGACAGGTGATGCCCCATCTTCACCCTAGAGCTATAAATGGAAGCCGATAGTAGAGTATGTTCCCAAGACGGCAGAGCTCGGGGTCATGCGTCATAACAAACAATCCTTGTCCGCACTGGTTCCCTGGTCATCGGGCTTTCAAATCACCAGACGTCAACAATATCGCCAACTTTGTCTCTGCTTTGCCTAATGTCGTTGGTTTTCTGGATTTACGCAGTCATGGTCAAATGAGTCAGACTCACTTTTCTCAGTCTCTTCTGATTTTGTGCGTGTCTCATTTCTTCACCATTTTCATATCCCTGCAAGAAATTCCGAAGAGTGCAGAAAACCTTATTGAAGGTATGACCGGCACAAAAAATGCGCTGAATCCACATATGGAACCCTTGTCGATGTATGGATTATTCAACAATTATTCTTTTTCGGCTCACTGCTTTCAGGTCGACCGACCAGACGTCCAAAGCAGACTATTCTGCAATGCCATTGAGAGCCTGACTGGATCTGATGGTAACTTTTGATGCTGGAGACACCGGAATGTGCGCTCAGCAGCTCATAAACTTCGTCGTGGATGACGCGTTGACCGTCATGCACGTAGTGATCCAGGTCTTTCTTCCACATTCGTTCTTTATGTCGTTGCTCAGTCTCATATATATATATAGACATGACTCTCATCTACTTTCTTCATGACATTTCTGACCTCGATGATGCGTCTGCCATGACACTGACTTTCACGTGGAAGATGCTGATCCCCAGCCATTTCAACTGTCTGACATTGTTCTCAATGTCTCGCTTTCATCATGCTTAGGATCACAAACATAGTATAGGGAGCATCAGCAAAGCGACCAAGAGCTCATGTAGACGCAGATAAGGCATCTTTGACACAAAGCGTGAGTATTTTTCCGTCGTGCGCTGTCATAGGCGTAGTCATCTTTAACCGCTAGGTTTTCTCAAACCCTCCAACAGAGCACTTGTACCACAAATTAAGACTTTAGTTACTACCTTTGAAAAATATTTTTTTTCAAGTAATTCGCTGAAAGAAACAAAGAATTTCAGACAGCGTACTCCCAAGTCGTTTAATAAAAAAAATAGGCAATGTCCCTGGCCGTAGTACAGGACACATGTATAACGCCATCGCTATCAAAATGCCATCGTTGGAAAAGGCAGGGCAATAACAATCTTTTTTGCCAGGTTTTCACTCTTAAATGTCTACCCCACAACTTAAATCCCTGTAAAATTGTCATCGTTTACCACGTCACCAGAAGTAGCAGAAGCATGGAATCATACGAAGGAGGTAAGTTGACTATGTCTTGTGCTTCTCCTGTGCATCTTTAACCTGTTCCTAGCGCGTTTCTACTGCAATAAAATCTGTTCGCTATGTTTCTTTGGATGTTGTCCATGAGCTACTTGTCCTCGGATTAGATTTTCTCAATCTGGCTCCCATCCCGGGCCTCTCGCTTGCAGCAAGGTCGTGAGTTGAAATCTGGAGTACAGTACAAACAGTTGATATAAGTTTTTTCCCTGGAATGCCCTATTGTATAGGTCATCAGATATGTTTTAGCAAAACACTTCGACTTGTTTACAACTGACTGAATGGTGTGCCGAAACTCTCATTTAAGGTGATCATGAAGTCCATGATGCAGGAAGTTCTATCTCTCTCGAGCTGCAAGGACCTTTCAACAAGCTGCAGGAGTCGGTATTTCCTATTTCATCAGGTATCCAAAATCTTATCACTTATCAACAGAGCTTTTGAAAATGTCAAGCAACTCTTTATCAAAGAGGCACATCAATCCTTCATCAAGAGTTATCCAAAATGAAACAAGATCATGTGTAAGATTAGTTCCTGCGATGCAGAAATACGATCGGCATTGGACATGTTCAACGTATGTATTCCTCTCTGGCTTATCCTCATCGATATATCCCTGTTACCGTCTACAGATCTCTGTTTTAATTCTCATCCTCAAGCAAACTCGGGAGATGGAGAAAAATCGACATCTTGAAATTGAAGCTCTCCTCGCTGTCATGTCCTCTCAAAGAGGACAGGAACCGAACCCCAGTAATGCCCCCATGTGATTATACTCAAACCATAGTTGTAGTGGCTATTTCTCCCTCTTATGTATTCTGCTTTCAAAGATTACTGTTACAGTGTACCAAGATGCTTCACTTTGTACGGATAGCGTCATCTGTAAACTGCTCGGTACTACAAATGCATCAGTACTGTACCGGAGAACAAACGTAGGGCAGCCACTACAGGAAGGGATGACGTTTTGTTCTTCACTGTAATCTACGTCCAGAACCATGTATTGAAAGCATTCTGGCTATTGTTGGCGACAGAGAAAGCGTTCTTAGGGAAGGAAAAGCGAATTTTATTAGAAATAGCTACGGTGATCATTCAGAAAGAAACATCAGTCAGGGGATAGAGACGTAAAGTAGGACGACATAACGTGACAGCCTACCGTAATGAGGGGAGGCAATTGACACTGACCCTTGGCTTACTCGATAGATGATTATATAGCTTCTTCGCTCGACCACAGCAAGGTCTGCGGATGAAGAAAGAAGAAGAGCGGGTGTAGCCTTCAACCAAAAAAGACAAAACGTATACGGAATCTGCGATATTCATTCTTTCAAATATCCTTTGCATGGGTGGATGTCTTCTTCGATTGCCAATACACTCTCACCCCCAAAGATTGTCGCTCAACCCATCCCTCACCAGAATAAACTTGTCATTTTACCATGAATGAGTGTAGAATTGCTGTTGCTTGATTACTGGATATCAAAGAAAGAGATACTATAAGTGCATGAGCACGAGGGTAAGAATGACAACGTACAGTTAATACAACCATCTCATCTACACAACCATCTCATCTACATGAGAAATCATATTTTCATATGCCATGCTCTAGAAATCGATAGAAGAACTCACGTCTTCCCTCAATATCATCAAGTGTAGCTAATGACACATAAACACTGGTTTTGTCGCCAAATGCATCTTTGTTCTCCATGCCCTCCCGTCTTCATCTTCTACCCAAAGATACGATCCAAGTATTGAGTATGAATCAGGAAGATGTCAAGTATGAAACTAGGAGCGGCCGGAATTCAATACAAGAACAAATAAGTATCCGAATCAACCATCCACCCCAAAGAATGGAAATCAAGATCAATGAATATGAATATAAAAGCTATGCAGACAAATCAAAGTCGAAGTCAAATATTTTACACATTAGATCACCATGAGCCGGTTGCACGTGGCTCCTAGTGCTCGTCAAGCACAAGGGCAGAAAATCATCCAACGAGGAAAAAATGGAGCATACTACGCCAATGCACATGTGAGCATTATAGGATACGAGAGGCACGAAACAAGACAAAGAGAAAAAGCAAATAGCAATGCTCACATATTCCAATCATGAGGGATTCTCAATTTTCAATTTCCCGGCATACACTCTCACGAATACCATCTTCCCCTTCGATACCCCTTCTAGATCAAGGTGCCAATGCTACCTAGGAGATACGGACGACAGGTGGTAAGATGGAAGAACCTACTACAAAAGAGGTGGAGCATCATGGCGATACACGCCGGCGTAAGAGTAGTGTTGAGGCGATGATGATGATGGAGGGGATACTCGATGAGAGGGAGGTATAGGATCAGGACCATCAGGTGCGCATATAGTTGATGGAAGCAGAGGTAGAGTTACAAAGTGAGGGGTGTGAGATAATGTTGGTGTATATGAGAGCGGTAGTAGCCCACTTGGGATTGCGTTTGCGTTTGCGAAATTCCTGGCGATCGAGTTCGAGAACGAGGTCGTAGTTGCACTTGACCAGGAGTTGACATAGGCAGAATGGCGGCTGGAGCCTGGAATGCGACGAAATTCTTGCGGTTGACAGTGCCTGGGGTGGTTAATAACCCAGGTAGAGGAGGTATTGACTCGGGTAACGTGTTTTTGAGGCTGGAAATCTGTAAGCTCAGATTCTTCGTCACTGGTGTAAAGAGGCAAACCGGTCAGAGGACCAGTGAGGAAAGATCAAGTGTCCACACCATTAGCTCTCGCCTCATAGCATTTACAAGGAACAGACAAACATGACTGATTCAGAAAACAGATCGATAAGGTGTGAAGACGTATGGGAGTAGAAAATGTACTAGCCGATCAAATGATGAGTTTTATCACGTGAGAAAGTCACTGAAACTTGCCAGGGCCATCGATATCGACGAAAACACAACAGTTGTAAATAATATACAAAAAATGAGCATGATATAAGCTGACAATGAAAATGATTGAGGAACCGAATGTCATGGAACAGATATTATTCCTGTAGCGATCTCCGGATGCAATATCACTACATGTTTCGTACGTGTTTCGGTGATTGTCATTTATCCATACTACATGAACCTCATCACCTGTCGACAAGAATTGCTTCTGGGTCCTCACCATCCAAGACAAAAGCCCTGAAAAATCCAAGAGAACAGAGCATCTACTGTTACCAGAAGACTGCCGGTAAAATATATTATATATGGCATTTGTCTCTGTTCCACAAGGGACGCCATCGAGACATAGCATGAAAATTTGATCCGTCTGTCCATAAAAGGCTAGAGCAAATTCTGGTAAGGTCACAACATCCGATCATTCCAGATACTTTGTTTCCCAGGAACAGATCAATGTGCAAACTATGACGACCATTCCTTCATCAGTGGCAGTGACCGATAGACATGTCTAAATATCATATGATTGTCAACGAGGTAGTCCAAAATACACACAGGAATGGACGAAAATAGTGCCATGTTGCAATATGAGTCAATTGTTATACCACCCATCACGCTTGGTTGTATGTCATTTTCAGGCATATTATTGATAGCCAATATTGAATTTCCCAGCCGAACTTGCTGCTATTGTGGAAACTTGGTTCCTTTATCTTTGACTGGTCAGGGGATGAACACCATTGAGGTGCCTATAATGATAATCATTGAGGCATCAGTGGCAGTGAAGTCCTTTGTTGACCAGTCTCGGTTCCTGGATCATCCCTTGGTTCCTAGATCATTGCTTAGTATCGATGCTTTGTTACTCAATCCTTGATTGTTCCTTGATCATTTTCGGTCTTTGATTGATTTGTGTTTTCTCAATCAACGCTGGGCTTCTTGATCATTGTTTCCTGTCCAGATACATGTTTGTATTATTATCTTAATCAATGTCTGTCAAGTGTGCACCTGGGAAATTCCAATATCACATGAGTGGGCTCCACACCAAAGCTTGCTGGGGTAATCTGAGTGATTTGGTTCTTGCAATAGTTCAGTCTGTTACTGTTATCACCTTTCTGGCAGCTTGAAGTTGGAGCAAAGCAGGATCTCTCCTGTGCACTTTGGGGTATGCTCTTGCTACCCCTTCGATCCTATTATTTCTGCTTTCTTTGTTTTTCTTTGCTTGCTAGACTAGTACCATTTATTTATTAGAGGGGTAGGCCCATGCCATCCTTCTTCACCAATATTCATGCAGAATTGTATACTGTAGTTTTCAGTATTTTGATATCAATAACAAAATGCAATAATATATCAATCATCACAAGATGCCCATCATAATTTGTAGATAATACCTGGTATATGTTGACCATATTTGAATATATTTATCTACCTTGTAATTCCTTGTTCCAATATTCCTTGATTTCTAATTATTAGAGTAAACCAGTGAGTTGGTCATTTGATAGATATATCATTGATAGGACATTGGTACTTTTGTATAAATAGCTGTTTTCTTCATTTTATCCCTCAGCAGTCTACCACATTGTGTGATGTCTGAGGTGAGTATCAGACTGTTGTTTCCTTAGCCACCTTATTCATATCACCATGTAGACATAACATTTATAGAACCATAACTCTAATGAACCCCCAAACAGATCTCAATTGCCACTTATAGCAAACCTAGCCCAATGTAAGAGGACACCCTAGGATTATGCTTAGTGAGTGTTAATGGATCTATTCTTATCTAGGGTCTGGATCTCTTAGTGCATGTCCACTCTCTGTAGTGACTTAGCCTAAGATGACTTAATCACACTCCTAGTCCAAGTTGACAAGAAGAACTTGATGAAGTTCCCATTAGATTCTGTATACTACTTATACAACTACTACATGGTCTGTACACTACTTTTGTCACAAACTTCATTTGGACCATAACTCTGGGAATACTTGGCCTATTTCAACAATCTAAATGGCCACTGAAAGCCTTTAAGAAGACCTTTCAAATGGTACCAAAAATGTCTCAAGGTGATCAGTATTCACCGAGTTATCAGCAGATCAGTTGGCAATCACCAAGTCACCAGATACTAAATCACTAATATCTCAGAAACTGCTTAATGTAATCATTTGCTTCAATGACCATTGTAAAGCTCTCTTCAATGTGCTTCTTTTGGCCATAAATAAAACCCAAGGCAATAAGATCCCATGGAGATACAAGGTCCTCAATGTTTGCATATAACACTGATCTTTACCCATAGATTATCATCTGTCCTTGAATAGAACAAAGGACTGCCCTAAAACAGTTAGGTTATCTCTATTTCAAGAACAATAGCACTCCTATATGTAGAACAATAGTAATCATGTGGTTGGCTGTCCTAGTGCACAGACCACCACAATTATGTATTTAAGAACTGTATGTCTGAGAATAAACCTCAGACTTAACAACATCTTTTGCTGCTTGTCTAACTTTGCTTTTTTGAGTACTTTGATTATCAAATCAAACAATCACAAATCAGTAAGTGGCCATTTGTGATAACTTTCCCATACTCATCATGTGACTTCATCATGTAACATGATCTTGTGACATGCAACATTGTTATGTGATACTTTCCCACACTCCTTCCTTGTGTAGTAAGTCTAAATAAGAAAAAAAAAGAAAAAGAAAAGAAAAGAAATATAAATAATGACTTAGCTGTTTTGCCAAGTCATGACACTACCCCCCTCTCAAGATTCCTCATCCTGAAAACTTTTACAGCTTGTAGTAGAGATCACACATGTTCTCTATCTCATCATCATCTTTCTCTGTCTATTCCTTGAGTCCCAAATTTTCTTGCTCAATTTCTTTTTTCTTCTCCTTTATCATTTTCATTGTTCTTTGTTCCTTAACTCTTCCTCCTTTCCATTGTCTCCAATTTCTTTCCAGTCTTCCCCAATATTCCTCATCATACTGTTTATCTAACTATCCAAATAATTTCTTTGCCATAAATTGTTCTGGTAGCTCTTCCCTCCTAAACATTCCTTCTTCTTTCTCTTGCTGTCTTATGTCTTCTATGTCTTGTCAGTATTTCTTCTCATATTCTTCAATTGCTTCTTTTGCATTCTCTAGATTTTCCTTTTCTTCCCAAGTATCTGATTCTGCCATGAATCCCTTCCATCATACCAAGTACTTGTCTTTTCCTCATATCTACTGCTTATTCAGGATCCTCTCCACTTCCTACTCTTTCTCTCCCTCAATTATGACTGGAGCTGGTTGCTCCTTTCTCTGCCCTTCTACTTGCCCTACATATCTTTGTATTCTACTAACATTAACTACTGAATATATTTTTACTGTACTAGGTAGTTCTAATTCCACTGCATTTGACAATACAATTTTCTTTATCTTGTAAGGCCCTATAAACCTCTCTGTCAATTTTTCTGTCCTCCTCCCAATCATCTGATATTTTCAGATCCTTAGTACTTAGCATTACTAAGTCTCCTACTTTATACTCATTGACTTCTGCCCTCTTCTATCTACATACTTCTTTATTTCTTCTTGTGCTTTCTCTAGTGCTGCTTTTGCCTCTTCCTGAATCTCCTTCATCTTTGTCATGAATTTCTCTGCTCCCTCATATTTCCCCTTTCTTCTTGTCTCAAACCCCATTCTGGGAATCTTGTTTGTAATTTTGCCTTGAAAGATGACGTTTTAGTACTTGAGTGTGCTTTATTATTGTAGGCAAACTCTGCTGTTCCTAACCAATCTAGCCACTGTTCCTGTCTATGGTCAATAAACATCCCTTAAGTACTGCTCTAGTTCCTGATTAACCCTTTCTGTCTGTTCTATCTGTTTGAGGGTGGAACACTGTTGACAATTTACTTTCAATCCCCAATATCCTGTTTAACTCCTGCATTATTCCTATCACAAATGGCCACTTACTGATTTGTGATTGTTTGATTTGATAATCAAAGTACTCAAAAAAGCAAAGTTAGACAAGTAGCAAAAGATGTTGTTAAGTCTGAGGTTTATTCTCAGACATACAGTTCTTAAATACATAATTGTGGTGGTCTGTGCACTAGGACAGCCAACCACATGATTACTATTGTTCTACATATAGGAGTGCTATTGTTCTTGAAATAGAGATAACCTAACTGTTTTAGGGCAGTCCTTTGTTCTATTCAAGGACAGATGATAATCTATGGGTAAAGATCAGTGTTATATGCAAACATTGAGGACCTTGTATCTCCATGGGATCTTATTGCCTTGGGTTTTATTTATGGCCAAAAGAAGCACATTGAAGAGAGCTTTACAATGGTCATTGAAGCAAATGATTACATTAAGCAGTTTCTGAGATATTAGTGATTTAGTATCTGGTGACTTGGTGATTGCCAACTGATCTGCTGATAACTCGGTGAATACTGATCACCTTGAGACATTTTTGGTACCATTTGAAAGGTCTTCTTAAAGGCTTTCAGTGGCCATTTAGATTGTTGAAATAGGCCAAGTATTCCCAGAGTTATGGTCCAAATGAAGTTTGTGACAATTCCTACCATGAACTGAGGTCCCCTGTCTGAAATGATACTCTCAGGTAACCCATGTAACTTCCACACATTGTCTCTAAACAACCTAGCTAGTCCTTCTGCTGATATCTTTTCTGTAGTAAGAATAAAATGTACTATTTTTGTCAATCTATCAACTACTACCAAAATTGAGTTGTATCCTTGTGCTAGCAGCAACTTAGTAATGAAAATCCACTGAGATATGTACCCAGGGTTTTTCTGGAATTGAATTTGGCATTAGTTTTCCTGCTAGCTTTTCTGTGCAGTTTTTATTATGCTGGCAAGCATCATACCTCTCTATATATTGCTTTACTTCTTTTGTAAGTCCTGGCCACCAAAAGTTTCTAGTGACCAATTCCACCATTTTCCACTGTCCCCCATGTCCTCCTACTGGTGTATCATGATGGAACTGAATAATTTCTGCTCTCAGTTTCTCATCTTTTGGTACATATACCTTCCTTTCTTATACATGGTACCATCAACTTCTCTCCATTCCTTATCTCTTAGCATCTTTACTCCCACTTGTTTTATTTCTTCCACTGCTTTGATCACCTCATTATCTTTTCACCCTTGATTGTCTTTACTTTCTCTAATAAATCTACTCTCTCTACTATTACTTCTACTTTCTCTATCTTTCTGACCTCCAGCCATTCTAGCTTTACCAATGTTTCATCCTCATTATCCCTTTCTACTCCTATTTCCCAGTCTGGCCTCTCTACTCAAGCTATCTGCCTTTCCCATTTTACTTCCTGGAACATGCTTCAGTGTAAAATCAAATCTTGATAGGTACAATGCCCATCTTGCTTGTCTTCTATTCAATTTTGCACCTTTCATAAAATATTCAAGATTTTTGTGGTCTATCCAGATCTCAAACTTTATTGTTGTTCCTTCCAGAAAATGCCTCCACACTTCTAAACACCTGACTACTGCTAATATTTCTTTGTTGTGGATCTTGTAATTTCTTTCTGTATCACTTAGAGATTTAGAAATGAAAGCAACTGGCCTCCACAACTCATCAGAGCACTTTCATTGATAGTACTCCTCCAGTAGCATAGTTTGAAGCATCTGCTTCTATCCTAAATTCTTTGTCTAAATCTGGGGCTGCCAATACTGGCCTAGTTGTAAAGATCCCTTTAAGCTCATTAAATGCTTTCTGCTGCTCCTTTCCCCACTGCCACTTCATATCTTTCTTGTCAACATATTCATTGGCCTTGCTACTTAGCAAAGTCCTTGATAAACCTCCTATAATAGTTGGTGAGGCCTAAAAACTTTCTGACATCTTTCATATTCTTTGGCTCTGGCCAACTTAATACTTCTATCTACCTTTTCCTTCTCTATTTCAATTCCATTGGGTCCTATGACAACCCCTAGAAATCTGATTTTCCACACCTTCCACACACACTTCTCTGGCTTGATATACAAGTTGTTCTCCTCTAGCCTCTTCAGTACTTCCTCTACAATCTTGTCATGTTCTTCTTCTGTCTCTGTCCCTACTAGTACATTATCCACAAAAGCCACAACTTTTTCTTTATTAATCATGTTCTCTTAGGATCTCATTCATATTGCCTAGAATGTGGCTGGCGAATTTGTCATTCCAAAAAACATAACTGTTAGCTCAAAGACCCTATATGGGCTGTGAATGCCCCCTTCCTCTTATCTCCTTTCTTAATCCTCACATTGTTGAACCCCCACTGAAGATCTATTTTAGTGAATACTTTTGCTCTCCCATGTTGTCTATTAAGTCTGTAATTAACAGAAGTGGGTAGTTATTCTTCATTGTTTGGTCATTCAGATTATAGTAGTCCATTACCATCCTCTTTTCCTCCATCTTTCTTGCTCACAAAGAAAACTGGTGATATCTGAGAGGACTTTGATAGTCTGATGTACCCCTTTCTTAACTGATCCTCTATGAAATTCTGAACTTCTTCCCTTTCATTTTTAGATAAAGGGTAGATTCTTTCTTTCCTAGGTTTGAATGTCTCCTTGAGATCTATGGCATGATCCCAGATTTTCCTTGTCAGCATCCTCTCTGACTCTACTTTCCCAAACACTTTTCTCCACTTTAAAAATTTCTGTGGCACCATTTCTTTAATCTTTCTGTAGTCTACTTCAACTTCTTCTTCTCTTCCCCAATTCTCTTTATTATCTACTGCCCATCTCACAATCTTTTTCTCTTCTAGAGATTCTACTCTCTTCTCTTTCTTTCCTCTCTTTTCTTCCTTCAACTTTGTATTCCTCCCACACAGTGGTGGACACATTGTTATTTTTACCTCCTCTGTCTCCCAGTTTATCTCTGGATTGTGTGCTTGTAACCACAGCATTCCTAGTATTATATCTGTCCTCCCCAGATTGCATACATCTATTCTCATTCTTTCTACATGGCCCTTATAGTACACATTTACCTCTACTTGATGGGCAATAGATCCTGCACTGTTATTTGTCCCATCAATATTCCTGACTACTATTGGTCTTTCTAATTTTTGCAGCCTAGATCCATGTCTCACTGCCATTCTCTGATCCATAAACATCCCTGTTGTACTACTGTCCAAAAGTGCCTTTATTGTTATACCTTTGTGTATATCCACCTTTTCTACTCCAATATTTAGCTACACTTCTCTCAGTATTTTAAACATCCTCCTCACTTCTCTCTGCTCACCCCCTTTGCTTGCTGTGCCTTTCAGAGCCTTTGTCTATGTACTGCTCTGCTGCACTTTTCCCTGTTCAGGGTGTGCTGCTACTCCCCAGTTCTACCATGGTTGCTTCCTCTCTGTCTGTTATGGGAGCCCCAAGCAGGAAAAAGTCTCCCATGCATTTGAACACTTAGTCCAAAACCTCAAAGCATACAATGGGGTTGAGATATAAATAGCAGGGGACTTAGGTAATCCTATCACATGACAAGTCAGGTGATTATAGAACATTCTGGAAAGGACATGTGATTGTGGGACTGTAAAGTACAGCCACTGTAATTGTAGTATAAGTAGGACTACAATCCAACAAAGAACCCCATCAAGTTCTTCCTGAACAACCATCTTGGTTGAGCTCTAAAGTCTTCATGACTCCATGCTAACACAAGAACTCGATAGCCCATCGTCGACCCTGCATCTCATAGCCTTGACATCCCTATTCCTACTTACTCTCTTATTACCCTTGCTAGTGAGTACAGTGCTCACAAGCATCTTGGATAGCAGGCCCTAGCTATAAAGGGGACTTCACTGTTAGTTAGGGACAGTGGGTAGACAGCCTGGACAAAGCTCATGTCCCTGCCTAAGACCTGACCTCCATACCAAACAGGCTTGTATTTAGCTTCTTCACTATTAGCTCCATGCTACTGGTCCATTGTAATCAGTCTATGCAGGAGAATGACAGAAACCTCCTAAAGGCCTATCTAGCTTAGGAATTCCCTTCTTAGGGATAATACTGTTTTACTCTTCTTAGTTGATAGTTAGCTATAAGTACAGATGAAGAAGATTGCTCATTCTCTTACGAGGAATCATTATTATTATCACCATCATCATTACCATTGCATATATCCTGACAACAGCAGCAACCCATGGGGCAACCCACCACCCCCACACCACAGGCTTCACCCACCAGGGAGGAGCAACTCCTCACCCTAATCACTGGCCTACAACAACAGGTGGCCACCCTATTGCAGCAAAACAGAGGAGCCAGAGTGGAAGTAGCCAAACCTCCCTTATTCAGTGGAAGGATAGAGGAAGTGAGCACATTCATTAATGCAGCTCATTTGTATTTGAGCATGAGAATGACAGGGGAGCCAGAAGCAACAAGGATGGCCTGGGTGCTGTCCTACATACAAGGAGGGGTGGCAGAGGCATGGAAGGACAATCTATTGGATGAATTATCAAAAGGAGAGTCAGAAGTGGAAACTGCAGAGGAGCTATTCTGAAAGATGAGGAATGAGTTTGGAGAGACAGAGGAGGAGGAAAGAAAGATAGAGCAGCTGAGAACGGTTGAACAAGGGGGGAGAACTTGTGATAAATATGTCCAGGAATTTAGGAAGGTGGCTAGAGGAAGCAGCTATGAGGGACGACCCCTCATTAAGGAGTTCAAAAGGGGGCTAAGTGGAATGCTGAGGAGGAAACTAGCAGAGGCAAAAACTCCTCCTAGTATGATAGAAGAATGGCAGGAAAGGGTAGTGAGACTAAACAGGAATCAGAGACAGAGCAGAGCAGAGGAAAGGATACTAGGGAGGAATATGGTGTGCCCACAGGGAAATGCACAGCCAAGAGAGGGCTTGGGAGGAGAATCTTATGGAGGAAGAGGAAGACAGATCACATGGAGGCCAGGAGGCCAGAATAGAGGAGGATACCAGAATAGAAGCCAACCAGGGCTAGGAAGAGACCCCAATGCAATGGATGTAGATAGAGAAAGGGAAGGGGATAGAATGTGTTTTGTGTGTGGAAAATGGGGCCACATGGCCAAAAACTGTTGGCAGAGAAAAGAAAGGAAAGACAGGATAGTAGAAATGCTACAAGAGTCAGCAAAAGACAATGGAGGACAGTAAGCTCCCAGCTGGCCTCCTCAAATATGTACAGTGTACTGTGCCCAGAAAAGCTGGGAAATAAAATTTCTGGATCAAGCGACACTGAGGGAGTAAGAGAGATACAGTGTACACTGCAACCACTGAGAGAAGTATGGATGGAAATAGGATTGGAAAAGCTGGAGAACCATGAGGGGGTAGTAGCTAACACACTACTCAATAGTGGTGCAACCAGGTTGTTCATGGACACCCAATTTGCAAAAAGAAAAGAGTTCAAATTGGAAAGGCTGAAAACCCCTTTATTGGTACAGAATGTGGATGGGACAGTAAATGTGGGAGGAGCAATCATGCACCAGGTTGAGTGCAACATGTTCTTTAAAGGACATGTAGAAAGAGTGAGGATGGACATCTGCAACCTAGGAAAAACAGAGGTAATACTAGGTATGCCATGGCTAGCTGCCCACAACCCAGAAATAGACTGGGAGAGAGGGGAGGTAAAGATGACGAGATGTCCACCTATATATAGGAGGACAAAATGGGGGGAAAAGAGGAGGGAAGTTAGAAAAACTGAAGAAGAGAAAGAAGTAGAGAAGTTAGTACCAAAAAGGTTTTGGAAGTGGAAGAAAGTATTTGGGAAAATAGAATCAGAAAGGATGCCTGTGTGAAAGACCTGGGATCATGTGATTGAATTAAAAGAGGGTTTTGTGCCAAAAAAGGGGAAGGTATACTCACTATCAAGAGAAGAATGAGAAGAGGTCCAAGTATTTGTAGAAGACCAATTACAAAAAGGATACATTCAGCCATCCAAATCACCACAGATGTTGCCAGTACATTTTGTAGCCAAAAAAGATGGAAAACAATGAATGGTACAAGACTATAGGCATGTAAACCAGTGGATGGTCAAGAATGGGTATCTGTTACCATTGATTGCCAATATCCTGGATGGAGTGGGCAGTAAGAAGGTCTTCACAAAACTGGATCTAAGATGGGGATACAACAATATCAGGATTAAAGAGGGAGATGAATGGAAGGTAGCATTTACAATACACATCAGAGCTTATAAACCAACTATAATGTATTTTGGTCTCACAAACTCCCCTGCTACCTTCCAGACAATGATGAACAATCTGTTTTGTGATATGATAAACCAAGGGAATACAGCCACCTTCATAGACAACATCATTGTGGCAACAGAAACAGAGGAGGGGCACAATGAAATAGTAGAGGAAGTGTTAAAGTAGCTCAAAGAAAACGATCTCTTTGTAAAACCAGAAAAGTGTAGGTGGAAGGTAAAGGAAGTGGAATTCCTGGGAGTAGTAATAGGACCAAGGGGAGTGGAAATGCAAAGGGAAAAAGTAGAGGGAGTTCTAAACTGGCCAACACCAAGAAACATAAAAGAAGTGCAGAAGTTTTTGGAACTTGCCAACTACTACAGGAGGTTCATTAAAGACTTTGCGAAACTAGCAGCGCCACTACATATGTTGGTTAGAAAGAAAGAGAAATAGAGATAGGAAGAGGCACAGAGGGAGGCATTCAGAAAGCTGAAAGAAACCTTTATGACAGAACCAGTCCTGGCAATACTAGACCTGGACAAGAAAATGCAAGTGGAAGTGGATGCATTGGACTACACAATGGGGGGAGTATTGTTGACAAGATGTGAGGATAGAAGGTGGAGACTGGTGGCCTTTATCTCTAAGTCATTAAATGCCACAGAGTGAAACTATGAAATTCACAACAAGGAAATGCTGGCAGTTATCAGATACCTAGAAGTGTGGAGGCACTACTTGGAAGGAGCAAAACTGGAATTTGAAATCTGGACAGACCATAAGAACCTCCAGTACTTTATAACAAGCCAAAAACTGAATTGAAGACAAGCAAAATGGGCCTCATACCTATCCTGATCCAATTTTACACTAAAGCACATTCCAGGAAAGAGCATGGGGAAGGCAGATGGATTGAGCAAGAGATCCAATTGGCAGGAGGGAGTGGAAAAAGACAACAAAGATCAGAAGTTAATAAAGTACAGTGGATCAGGGGAACAGAAACAGTAGTAGAAGAGGGAAACCTAAGGGAAAGAATCAAAAGGGCACAGGAAGAGGACAAAAGGGTAGTAAAAGTGGTAGAAGAATTGAAGAAGGCAGGAATAAAAACATTGAAAGATGAAGAATGGGGGATCGAGGATGGGATAGTAATAAAGAAAGAAGGATATATATACCAGAAGGGGAGCTCAGGAGAGAAATAATCCAGTTGCACCACGATACCCCAGTAGAAGGGCATGGAGGGAGATGGAAGATGACAGAGTTGATCACTAGGAATTACTGGTGGCCAGGAGTAATGAAGGAAGTGGGAAAATATGTAGAAAGATACATGCTTGTCAAAGATACAAGAATCGAAGTGAAGCACCAGCAGGAAAACTAATACCTAACACAATCCCAGAGAAACCATGGAGTCATATTTCAGCAGACTTCATTACTAAACTACCATTAGCCAGGGATATGACACCATCTTAGTAGTATATGACCAATTTAGTAAAATAGCACACTTTATAACAACTACGGAAAAAACATTGGCAGAAGGTCTTGCAAGGTTGTTCCAAGATCATATATGGAAGTTGCATGGGCTCCCAGAAAGCATCATATCAGACAGAGGAGTACAGTTTGTGGCAGGAATGATGAGGGAGCTAAACAACTTGTTGGGAATCCAGACAAAACTCTTGACAGCCTATTACCCTCAAATGGATGGGCAGACAGAAAGAATAAACCAAGAGTTGGAGCAGTATCTGAGGGTCTTCATTGGCCATAGACAAGAACAGTGGCCAGATTGGTTGGGAACAGCAGAATTTGTATATAACAACAAAGTTCATGCAGCAACAAAAATATTGCCATTCAAAGTAAACTACAGTCAAGACCCAAGGATAGGATTCGAGGGGAGAAGAAGGGGGAAGTACGAAGCAGCAGGAAAGTTCATAGAAAGGATGAAGAAAATTCAGGAAGAAGTAAAAGCAGTGTTAGAAAAGGCACAGGAAGAGATGAAGAAGTTTGCAGATAAAAGGCAAAGAGAGGGGGAAGAGTATAGAGTAGAAGACTTAGTACTACTAAGTACAAAGGACTTAAAATGGCAGATAAAAGGAAGAAGATTAGAGAAGTTGACTGAATGATTCATGGGGCCTTATAAAGTCAAGGGGATCATCTCAAGTAATGCAATAGAATTAGAATTACCTAAATCTATTAGAATACACCCTATAGTTAACATAAGCAGAGTATGTCTTTATAAACTACAGGTTAAGGGGCAGAAGAAGATATTGCTGAAACCAGTCATCATTGAGGGAGAAGAAGAATCTGAGGTGGAAAAGATCTTAAACAAAAGGATGATAAGAGGGAAGAAAAAGTTCTTGGTGAGATGGAAAGGTTATACAGCAGAAGAAGACATCTGGGAAAATAAAGAAAATTTGAAAAATGCAAAAGAGATGGTAAAGGAGTTTGAGAGAGAGTACAGGGAAGAGGCCAAAGAACTAAGATGACAGGAGCAGAAGGAAGAAGAGAAGGAGTTTAGCCAGGAACTACCTAGGGAATTCACAGCAAAATTATTCTATGGATGGAGGAGAAAAAGATATGAAAAAGAGAGGGAAAAGAGATGGGATGAAAATTGGAATTGATAGAAAAATTCCTCGGAACAAGGAAACTTGAAGGGGGGCCATGTTATGAGAGCCCCAAAAGGGAAATAGTTCCCTGTACATTCAAACACCTAATCCATAACCTCAAATCATACAATGGGGTTAAGATATAAATAGCAGGGGAACTTAGGTAATCCTATCACATGACAAGTCAGGTGATTATAGAACATTCTGGAAAGGACATGTGATTGTGGGACTGTAAAGTACAGCCACTGTAATTGTAGTATACATAGGACTGCAATCCAACAAAGAACCCCATCGAGTTCTTTCTGAGCAACCATCTTGGTTGAGCTCTAAAGTCTTCACAACTCTACACTAACATAGAGAGGTTGAAATAAGGAATGATCTTACTAATGTTACATCTACTGGGGCACAAGATCTTCATCTAGCTAGACACCTACTGCCCTACCAACTACTGCCTTAATAATATGGTTATACTATTACCCCAAGGAGAGGATCCCTAACCTAAGCACCTTTCTAAGGATATAGTGTTACTCATCTGCATGTACTGGTCACAATAGACCACTAGCACAAGGTTTATAAGATGAAGGCTACTACTCTATCTACCAATACTCAATTGCAAGTTCTGGCCTTGATCACAATGCCTGAGCTTGGTACTGTGTCTCCACCTTCAGTCCCTAACTGACTAATAAGCCCCCTTAAGTCTAGGGCCTGGCTATGTTGTAGTGGTCCTGAGTTGTGTCACCTAGGTACTGAAAAAGATAAGAGAGTAAGTTGGCAAGGCTCTGTGATGAGCAGTGCCAGTGAAGGAATTGAGTTCTGGTATAGCAACTTAGCCTAAGATGACTTAATCACACTCCAAGTCTGAGTTGACAAGAAGAACTTGATATAGTCCTCATTTGATTGTTGTACACTACTTATACATATTCTGTATTTACTTCTATTTATAAAGTCCCATACATCTCCTTTGAGTTATTCCTTCTTATGTATCTGTTGATTTCCTAATTAAATAAAAAGAAAAAGAAAAGAAATATAAATAATAACTTAGTATAAGACCTTAGACTTGTGACAACTTAGATCCCCTTCTAGTCTGAGTTGACAAGGAGAACTCAATAGAGTCCTTATCCAATTGCTTTATACTACTTATACACATTCTGTATTTACTTCTATTTATAGAGTCCCATGCCTCTCCTTTGAGTCATTCCTTCTCACACATCCATTGATTTCCTAATTCAAATGAAAAGAAAAGAGAAAGAAAAGAAATAATGACTTAGCCATTTGGCTGAGTCATGACAAACTGTAATTATATTAGCAACTTCAATGTATGGGTTATCTTAATCTATATATCAGGTTCTTTATGATATGAGTAACTTTATATTGAGATATAGCTAGATCAATGCAATAATCTGTATGTGCATAGGATAATTATTTTAGATGAGTTGGTTGTTGAAAAAAAATTGAGTTGAGTTGTACTCATGCTTTTTTTTGTAGTGCTGATGCTATTCAAGGTCTTTCTTTTGCTTTATGTTATGTATATGCCTGTGCTACCTGCTTTGTTTCAATTCCAGCACCTATTTACTGTGACTTTTGTTAAATCTGTGACCAATCCTTTTTTAATTACTCTCACAACAGATGTGGACATTGTCTGTACCCATGGAAGACATCACTTTACACCTGATTTCAAGCTCAGCAAATCTCTTTCCCAGGTTCAATCTGTCAATGTATATAAGAAGAAGTACCAAGAGATCTACCTGTGTTAGAAGAAGATGATGTTCTTTTCTGTACATGACCTCTTGATTAACAAAGAGTAGTCTAATTTAGCTTGATCCAGTAAACATGGCTGAATCTCCAAGCAAACACTGATTTGCCCAGTGATTGTGATAGATACATTAAAGTTGGTCCCAAAAGAACACAGATAACATTGTGAAGTATGGGTATTTTTTTGAATGAATGACTTGGAAATAAATGAATCAAATATACTTGAGTTTATTTGGGAATGTGTACAAATGATAATTTTGTGGAGTGCATCTTGATAAAAATGTATTCTGAGGTATTGTAGTTGCCAGTACAACAGCAGTAAAAAATTCCAGAGGAAAAAATTATATAATTTCAGTTGATTGAACAACATCTCCCTCACAAGTTTTTGGTATCTTGGTCCTTTGGACCCATCCATCTCCTATGGTTGATGATGATAATGACATAAAAACATTAGAAATATTGGTACCACTCATCAAAGGATGGTAGTTTTTCCTTTACTGGACTTAATTTGCATATGCTATGAATTGAAATATCCTTGACTTTTGTTTGATGTTGAAAGTACATGTACAGCAAATATCATATGCTACATGGATTATTATGTCATGAAACTAGAATCCTGTTATAGGTACAAAAAATCCTTTTGTTCTCTAAACCAGACAATCCACCACAATGCTCCTAGGCCAAAGAGGGCCCAA
The DNA here is from genome assembly GCA_019327925.1 of Leucocoprinus sp. KB1807203. Taxonomy (NCBI): domain Eukaryota; kingdom Fungi; phylum Basidiomycota; class Agaricomycetes; order Agaricales; family Agaricaceae; genus Leucocoprinus; species Leucocoprinus sp. KB1807203. The sequence goes on from JAHTMQ010000428.1 coordinate 47,467, forward strand.
CCAACAACAGCATAGGTCCAATATGGCATACTCTCATATGGTTCTGCATCTGCAGGTAGGGAGATAAAAGGGACAATGAGTAAGAAGACATTTGTAGTGCCAAAGAAGAGTACTGCCACAAGGGTGTAAGCTGAAAGATAATGCCAGTCATGCTCGAGATATTCATCCATATGAGATGGCAATAGGAAATGAAGGTAAATCAAGCCAAAGGAGATGACAGTACTGATTACTGCAAGTGAATATGATGCCTATCCAAAATAACATTAACAATCTTAGCACTGAGGAGCTTGCAACTTACAAGATTGATAACAAGGTTGCATGTATCTCTACATAGAACAAAGAAAATAATAAGGACACATAGAATCCAATCTAATAAAGTCAGTTTGAGAAAAACTGTTGAATGTATCAAACATGACACTAACAAAGACCAAGTCTGGCAAGTGGAGCATTGAAAGGTTTGTTGAAACCAAGTACTTTGCTAAATGGTAACACTCCTTCTTTACCAAGTTCTTTAGACATGTTCCTTTCTCTTTCCTCCTATCTTTTCCCTTTTACCTTGTCTTTAGAACTTTTGCCATTGCAATGACATTGTCCACCACCTCACAGACAACCCCCAGCCCTAGCCTTTCCTCTCTCACACCACTCCTGACCACCTCCTTGCTGCAAAGAACCTCCAGCATAGGCTTGTAGCACAAGTTAAGACCTTAGTATTATCTTTTGCAAGAAACAGCATATCTATCTGCTCCTTCTTCTTCTCCTCAGACAAATTTGCCAATGATAGGTAAACTGAGCTTGGTAGTAATGGAATAGTGGGCAAGGAGGATGGTGGCAGTACCATCTGAGACCTGGGAAGCATTATTCATGTAGGTAGAGCTGTTCTTGATAAAGGCAGATTTGAGCTTGAAAAGACTCTCAGTTATGACACCATTATTAATACTGTTGTCATAGTCTACAGCAATGTTGACCACTTTCTCCATCTTGGGGTCAAGACATTCAGAGGCTGGACTGACAGCTACTTGGACAACAGTATGGTCCTTTAGAGGGGCTTGGAAGGTATTCTGTCCAGGGTTGTGACCATGAGGGGGAAGTTCATGACTGCTGAGATCCTCGAGTTTAAAAAGCTTACCATCACTGCTAATGAGTTTGTCAGTGACAAGGTTGAAGGTAAGCCAACCAGTAAAGGACAAAGTGGGAACAATGTCAGATGAGGCAACAAAGGCATGAGTAGCAGGGTTAGCATTGTTCTAGACAGTGAAGTTATAGTTGTAGAAAGTGATAACTGCATTAATTAATCAATGTCACATATTCCAGAAGTGAAAAACCACACTCACTTGAGTTGACCTTATCCTTCTTAATATTTTGCTAGTTCCACTGACTGATACAAATGCTACAAGCATTGGTAAGGACAATGCCACCTGCTCCCTCAAAGGTTTTGATGAGACTGTCATGAGCAATGGTAGCATGGACTTGTTTAGATCTCAGCCATATAATTGTTGAAGGGAAAAAGGAAAGTTATGGCACCAATTTTAGCACCATGCAAATTGAAACAGAGAGCTGTAGATAATAAAAGGTATATATAAATGACAATAAACCAGAGGGGAAAACATACATTGAACATGTCCAATGCTGATTGTATGTCTGCATCACAGGCATTAATTTTGTACTAGATATCATCTCATTTCAGGTATTGTTTAATGAAGGGTTAATGTGCCTCTTTGATCAAGAGTTGTTTGACATTTTCAAAAGCTCTGATGATATATCATAAGATCTGGAATAACTGAACAATAGAGAATACCAACTTCTGCAGCTTATTGAGAGGTCCCTGTAGCTTGATGGTAATGGAACTTCCTACATTATGGACTTTCTGACAAACTGAAATGGGAGTTTTGGCACACTGTTCAGTCAGTCATAAACAATTCAAAGTATTTAGCTAAACATATCTGATGATCTATACAATTGGACATTCCAGGAAAAGACTTACATTAACTTTCTGCACTGCATCCTAGATTTCAAGTAATGACCTTGCTGTACAGAATGGGAGCCAGCTCAAGAAAATCCAATCTGATAATGAGCAGTGTTACAAATCATGGCCATATCAGTGCAGGAGAGGGACTCAATACCAGGACAACAGTACTCAACAATAGCACCAGTTCTACCCTTGACAGTTAAGATACCAGTAACCTTGAGAATGACATCTGCATGACTCTGTGAGGCAGATTAATTTTACTACAACTACAGGACATACTCTTGGAGTGGTGGTATTGGGTATTCCAGTATGGAGGGCAGCCATATGAGTAGCAGAAGTACCACCACCAGAAGAAAGTACATTTCTAACAGCAATATCCTTAAATAAGCTTGGGGTCAAGGCCTTTGTGATTGCAGAGTAGAGGGCAGAAATGATAACAACATCATTGTCATGTGTAAGGGGACAGCAGTCACCCTAGGATAAAGCTTAGCTAAGTATCTGATTCATAATTATCTAGTGGATCTTATGATGCATATCCATCTACTCCCTTACTTTTCTATCTACATGCCATCACAATCATTCTAGTTACCCTAATTAGGAAGTGCTATTATTGGACTGTAGCTCACATGACTGCACACAGACCATCTCTTGTAGTATATATAGGAGCCTGTATTGGTAGATCTACTCTTACTCAAATATCACTCTAGCTTCTGGGACTTTTACCTAGCTTTCTGGTGTGATCTCTGGCCTTCCATCTGACATTGCCCTTACATCATGGTTTTCAACTTGTGCAGGCATTCTTGGTACTTTGGCCTAAAGAGTGGAAGAGTACAAAGACAAAAGCAGAGTAATACTGTGACTGTTATCAAATACTGTAGAAATCTAGTACTCTATCTCTTCCATCTCATCAAAATCTTTTTTATCTGCCAAGATTTCCTCACTCTCAATATCAGACAAATCATTCAACTTGTATCTAGCCAGGATTTCTTCACCATACTTCTGTATGAATGCTTTATCACTGAGCCATTCATCTTGGCTATATATAAATGTTTTTTCTATGTCTGGAAAAAGTGCAATAGATTTGTTGGCAATTTTACAACATAATTGAGGTTGCAGTTGACTGAAAAATTCAGGGTCATAGTAATCAACAGAAACCCCTTGTAGAAGAGTAGGAAAGACTGTATCTTGTAGTTTACTGGGCATGCAATAAAGTCAGTCCTGATGACACCTTTTTGTATAATTATATTATGCCTCTTCTTCTTGCTTCTTGTCAAGCAACTGAATAACTTTCTCTATACTAGTAGAGTGTTTAGGGCAATACTTAATCCAGTATATTAATTGTCCATTCTCCTTTTGACTATCTGGATCAACTTCATCTGGCTCTGCTTTCTTGAATACCTTAAGCCACTTGTAAAATCTCTGTGGTACCATCTTCCTCACTTTTTCTCTATCTAATTCAACTTCATCATCAAATTTCTCCATCAACAGCTTTCATTCATCTCTATCTGATTTTTCTATTGCTCTAATTCTCCTCTCTACTTTCTTCCTTTTCTCTGTCCCCTTTTTTGCTACTATACTCCTCCCATAGATTGGTAGGCATCTTGTCATTTTGACTTCCCCTGTCTCCCAATTTATCTCAGGGTTATGTGCTTGCAACCATGGCATACCCAGTATAACATCTATTCTCCCCAAATCACATATATCTATCCTCATTCTTTCCACATGACTTTTGTAGCACACATTTACCTCTACCTGGTGTGTGATTGCTCCTCTACTATTATTCATACCATTCACATTTCTTACTACCACAGGTCTTTCTAACTTCTGCAGCTTAAATCCATTTCTTGCTACCATCTTTCTGTCCATAAACATCTCTGTTGTACTACTATCTAAGAGCACTTTCACTGTTATGCCTTCATGCATATCAACTTTCTCTACCCCAATGTTCAGCTACACTTCTCTTAGCATTTTGAATGCTCTTCCAATATCTCTTTGCTTGTCCTCCTCTTTTACTGTGCTTTTTGGAACTTCTGTCTATGTACTGCCCTGCTGTACCTTTTCCTCTATGGGGTGCACTGCCACTCTCCAGTTCTACCACAGTTTCTTCTTTCTTGTCTTACATTCTGGGTATAGGATTTCACTCCTTTCTCATTCCAGTGTAGCAACTTAGCCTGAGATGACTTAATTACACTCCAAGTCTGAGTTGACAAGAAGAACTCAATAGAGTTTCTATTGGATTCTGTACACTACTTATACAACTACTACATGGTCTGTGCACTGCTTTCCTACACTCATCATGTAACTCCATTCATGTGACATGACACTATGACATCCTGTCATATGACTGTGATGTGTGACATTAATCATGTAACACTTTCCTGCACTCCTTTTATCACAAATGGCCACTTACTGATTTGTGATTGCTTGATTTGATAATCAAAGTGTTCAAAAAAGCAAAGTTAGACAAGTAGCAAAAGATGTTGTTAAGTCTGAGGTTTATCCTCAGACATATAGTCCTTAAATACATGATTGTGGTGGTCTGTGCACAAGAACAGCCTACTACATGATCACTACCTATTGTTCTACATATAGGAGTGCTATTGTTCTTGAAATAGAGATAACATAACCATCTTAGGGCAGTCCTTTGTTCTATTCAAGGACAGATGATAATCTATGGGTAAAGATCAGTGTTATGTACAAACATTGAGGACCTTGTATCTCCATGGAATCTTATTGCCTCTGGTTCTATTTATGGCCGAAAGAAGCACATTGAAGAGAGCTTCACGATAATTGTTGAAGCAAATGATTATGTTAAGCAGTTCCCAAGATATTGGCAATTTAGTGTCTGGTGACTTGGTGATTGCCAACTGATCTGCTGATAACTCAGTGAATACTGATTTCTTTGAGACATTTTTGGTATTGTTTGAAAGGTCTTCTTAAGGGCTTTTGGTGGCCATTTAGATCATTGAAATTAGTCAAGTATTCCCAGAGTTATGGTCTGAATGAAGTTTGTGACAGTTGAAATGATGTGAGAGTAAAAGAGTAGACAAGGCTCAAGGTGAACAGTGTCTAAGAAGTGGTATCAAGTTCTTCTGTTGTGCAACTCAAGTCAAGTTGACTTAGTAGCTAAGTCTTTGAGGGTTACAAAGAGAACTTGATGGGGTTCTCACTCAATTGTGCTAGCTACTTATACAAGTATGCTATTTGCCCTCATTTACATTAATAGTATTCTACAACCAGCCAAGAGGCTGCCAGTTCAATTCTCTTATCTGTTATTCTATATATCTTTGGTCATAGTCAAGGCAACTCATGACAACTATACAAGGAAGGAGTGTGGGAAAATGTTACATGTCAGGATGTCACAGGGTCATGTCACATGATGATGTCACATAATGAGTGTGGGAAAGTAGTGCACAGACCATATAGTAGTTGTATAAGTAGTATATAGAATCCAAAGAGAACTCCATTGAGTTCTTCTTGTCAACTCAGACTTAGAGTGTGATTAAGTCATCTCAGGCTAAGTCACTACACACTGGCTGAGTGTGAGTGTAAGGGTGAGGGTGGTATTGAATCAAAATCAGGATCTGCATTCTAATTTTATTATATGCCATGACAGCAATTTGTGAATGACAAGGGTAATGAGAAGGAGGAGGAGGAAGGGCATTTGGGAGGTTGAAAAGAGGACCAGACAGATATTGATGAGAATGAAAAGTGCAATTGGATTGTCTTCTTTATCTCCAAAGGCTTCTCCAAGTTCTTTATCAAACTATAAGATTGGAATAAAGACAAAGTTGGGTGTTTTGTATTTTGGAAAGTTAAAGTTGGTTGTTATGAGTTAGCTCCAAAGAAGGAAAATATCTTCTGTGTATTTATCAACTTGATGGAAAACCTCCAGAAATATAATGCAGGGAAGATATAAATAGTGTGGGACAGTATTATATAAAGAACTATATAGTTATTAGTCATAGTCTTGTGACCATAGAAAGCAGGTGCACAGACCATAGGATATTTGTATAAGTACTAGTACAAATCCAATAAAGGACTCTATTAAGTTCTTTTCTTTTAATTGTCACTGGTTGGGGTCAGAGCTTCAGTCCTAAGTCTGTACCTTAATATTAGAACTCAATACCTTAGGCAACCCCTCATCTCAAGGCCTTGCCAATACTTACTCTCATCATTGTCCTCGCTAGTGAACACAGTGCTCACAGGCTTTTTGGAAGCCAGATCCTAGGTGTAAAGGGAACTTTGCAGTCAGTTAGGGACTGCAGGTAGAGAACTTGGATAATACCAGTGTTCTTGCTTCAAGACCTGATCTCACTTTCTGGTGTTGCTATATACTTTCTTTTCACTATCTGCTCTGTGCTACAGGTACATTGTCATCTGTCTATGCAGAGGAATGATGGTAAAGCTCTTAAAGCCCCATCTAGAGTAGAGGTTCTCTTCTAAGGGACAATAGTTATTTTACTCTTGGTAGCTAGAAGTAGACACCATAGCTATCCTATCCAACCAAGAAATCTATACATCCTCAGAAGAAGAGGAATCATTACTATTACCATCACCACTACCATCCATGTCTTATTAGCAGTAACCCAAGGAGTCACATACTCCTACCCTGTCCCTACTATCTTGAGAAGAACAACTTCTTACCTTGATTGCCAGCCTGTAACAGCAGGTAAACACTATGCTATGACAGCAGGGAGGAAGCTGAGTGGAAGTAGCCAAGCCTCCTATATATGGAGGGAAGATGGAGGAAGTAAGTGCATTTATCAATGTGGCTTGCTTATATTTGAGTATGAAGATGACAGGAGAGACAGAAGCAACAAAGATGGCCTGGGTGCTGTCTTATGTGCAGGGAGAAGTGGCTGAGGTGTGGAAAGATAACTTGTTAGATGAGCTGTCAAAAGGAGAGTCAGAGGTAGAAATAGTAGAAGAGCTATTTAAAAAGATGAGGAATGAGTTTAGGGAGACAGGAGAAGAAGAAAAGAAGGTAGAACAGTTGAGAACAATAGAACAGGGGGGTAGAACATATAACAACTATGTCCAGGAGTTTAAAAAGATAGCAAGAGGAAGTGGATATGAGGGATGGCCCCTCATTGAAGAATTCAAAAGGGGATTAAATGGAGAAATCAGGAAAAAGTTAGCAGAAGTAGAAAGCCCCCCTAGTTCAATAGAAGAGTGGTAGGAGAGATCAGTGAGATTGGATAGGAATCAAAGGCAAAGCAGAGCAAAGAAGAGGATGTTGGGGAGGAACATGGCATGTCCCTCAGGAAATATACAGCAAAGAGGAGGATTTGGGGGAGAATTGTATGGAGGAAGAGAAGGGCAGATCATGTGGAAGGCAAGAGCTCAGAACTTTAGAGAGGGATATCAAAATAGGAGGAATCAGTATAGGGAAACTAAAACTGGACCAGGACCAATGGCAGTAGATGGAGGAGGAAGAAGGAGGGGATATTGAATTTGTTTCAACTGTGGAGGATCTGGGCATATGACTTGGGATTATAGAAGTAAAAGGCAGGGAGTTGAGGAGAGAAGAAGAATCAATCAAGGAGGTGAGTTGTCAAAAGAGAACAGAGGTCAGTAAGCTTCCAGCTGCCCTCCTACAATAAATATGATGTTTTGAAATGTGTAAAATTGGACAATGGATCAAGTACCCAAAACATCAAGGGAGTAAGAGATGTAAGAAGAACAATGAAACCACTAAGAGAAGTATAGATGTAAGTGGGGGTGAAGAAAATAGATACCCACAAAGGGGTATCTGTTAAAGCACTGTTGGATAGTGGAGCAACAGGGTTATTTGCAGATAAAAAGTTTATGGAGAAGTGGGGATTTAAGAAGGAGAAATTGGCAAGGTCAATCCAGATCAGGAATGTGGATAGAACAAATAATAGTAGAGGAATGGTAATGCATAAGATAGAATGCAACTTGTATTACAAGAGGCATGTGGAACAAGTAAAGATGGATGTATGTGATCTGGAAAGGATAGAGGTGATCTTGGGGATACCATGGCTGGCAGTACACAACACTGAAATTGACTGGGAGAAGAGAGAGGTGAAAATGACAAGGTGTCTACCCTTGTATGGAAGAAACCAGGAAATAGGAAAAAGCAAAGTAAAGAAGCAAGTAAAAAGAGAAGAAAAGCCAGATGAGGAAATAGTGAGAGAGTTAGTACTGAAAAGATTTTAGAGGTAGAAGAAAGTATTCGGAAAGGCAGAGTCAGAGCAAATGCCAGTGCAAAAGGCCTAGGACTATGCAATTGAGTTAAAGGAGGGATTTGTGCCAAGAAAGGGAAAAGTATATGTATTGTTAAGAGAAGAGTAAGAGGAAGTGTAGGTGTTTGTGGAGGATCAACTGCATAAAGGATATATCCAACCATCAAAGTCACCACAGATATCTCCAGTCCATTTTGTAGCCAGAAAGGATGGAAAGCAACAAATAGTGCAGGACTATAGGCACATAAACCAGTGAACAATAAAAAACGACTATCTGTTACCACTAATTGCCAATATTCTAAATAGAGTGGGGAGTAAGAAAGTATTCACAAAGTTGGATTTGAGATGGAGATATAACAATGTCAGGATCAAGGAAGAAGATGAATGGAAGGCAGCCTTTACAACATATATAGGAGCATACAAGCCCACAGTCATATTGTTATCAATGGACAGTGAATGTCCTTAGCAATCACCCTAGGTGGATGTTCAAGAAGAACTCAATGGAGTTCTTTGTTGGATTGCAGCCCTACTTATACTACTACTACAGTGGCTGTACCCTAGAGTCCCACAATCACATGTTCTTTCCAGAATGTTCTATGATCACCTGACCTTGTCATGTGATGTGACTTACTGAGTCCCTACCCTATTTATATCCTTACTCCATTGTATGCTTTGAGGTTTTGGATTAAGTGTTCAAATGCATGGGAAACCTTTTCCTGTTTGGGGCTCTCATAACACATATACTTCAGACTCACCAACTCCTCTACCACTTTCCAAACTATAATGAACAACCTCTTCCAAGATATGATCAACCAGGGAACCACTGCAACCTTTATTGATGATATTATTGTGGCAACAGAGACAGAGGAGGGGTATAATAAGGTAGCGAAGGAAGTATTAAAGCAGCTGGAATAAAATGACCTATTTGTAAAACCAGAAAAGTGCAAGTGGAAAGTCAGAGAGATGGAGTTCTTAGGGGTGGTAATTGGACCAAAGGGAGTAGAGATGCAAAAGGAAAAGGTAGAAGGAGTATGTTATGAGAGCCCCAAGAAGGAAATGGTCTCCCATATATTTAAACACTTAATCCAAAATCTCAAATCATACAATGAGGTCAAGGTATAAATAGTGTGGGAACTTAAGTAACCAAATCATATGACAAGGTCAAGTGACCATAGAACATTCTGGAAGAACATGTGATTGTGGACTAGTAGTAGCACAGCCATTGTAAAATAGTATAAGTAGTAGTCCAATCCAAGGAAGAACTCCATCAAGATCTTCTTGAACATCCACCTAGGGTGATCACTAAGGACATTCACTGTCTATTGATAACAGGAGCTGAATGAGATATTAGGAATCAAAATAAAATTGTCAACAGCCTACTACCCACAAATAGATAGACAAACTGAAAAGAGTGAACCAAGAATTGGAACAGTACCTCCATATGTTTATCGATCATAGACAGGAGCAATGGCCAGAGTGGTTAGGGATGGTAGAATTTGCCTACAATAATAAAATCCACTCAACAACAAAGGTCTCACCTTTTAGAGCAAACTGTGGGACAAGATCCAAGAATGGGGTTTGAAGGAAGGAGGAGGGAAAGACACAAAGCAGTAGAAGAGTTTGTAGAAAGAATGAAGAGAGTTCAGGAAGAAGCAAAAGTAGTGCTGAAAAAGGCATAGGAGAAGATAAAGTAATATGCAGACAGGAAGAGGAAAGAGAGAGAGAAATACCAAAAAGAGGGACTTAGTAATACTAAGTACAAAGGATTTGAAGTGGCAGATGAAAGGAAGAAGAATAGAAAAACTAATGGAACAGTTTGTAGGGCCTATACAAAGTGAAAAGGGTGATCTCAACAAATGCAATTGAGCTCAAATTACCAAGTACTATTAAAATACACCCAGTAGTCAATGTAAGTAGAGTACAACTGTATAAACCACAAGTAGAGGGCCAGAAAGTAGTTCTACCACAACTAGTAGTTATAGATGGGGAAGAAGAGTATAAGGTAGAAAAAAATCTTAAACAGGAGGAAAATATGAGGAAGGGAACAAGTTTTTAGTTTGATGAAAGGGGTATACAGTAGAGATAGACACATGAAGGGACAAGAAAATTTAGAGAATGTGAAAGAGTTAGTTGAGGAGTTTGAAAGAGAGTATGGAGAGGAGGCTGAAGAAATTAGGTGACAGGAACTAAAAAGAAGAAGAGAAGGAATTCAGTTGAGAATTACCAAGGGAGTTTATAGCCAAACTAATATATGGATGGAGAAGAAAAACATATGAGAAGGAGAGGGAGAAGAGATGGGAAGAAAATTGGAACAGATGGAAAAGTTCCTTGGGATGAGAAACCTTGAAAGGGAGGCTGTATTATGAGTTGGCTCCAAAAAAGGAAAATATCTCCTGTACATTCATTAACTTGATGGGAAACCTCCAGAAATATAATACAGGGAAGATATAAATAGTATGGGACAGTATTATGTAAAGACCTATATAGTTATTAGTCATAGTCTTGTGACCATAGGAAGCAGGTGCACAGACCATGGGATATTTGTATAAGTACTAGTACAAATCCAATGAAGAACTCTATTAAGTTCTTCTCTTTCAATCATCACTGGTTAGGGGTCAGAGCTTCAGTCCTAAGTCCATACCTTAACATTGGTAGGGATGAGTATTGCTATCTGAGTCCCTATCAACTGGGGGAGAGCACTCTGGCAGGGCAAGGCTGCTGTTCTTTGTAACAACTAGTCCTTGTTGAAAGACAAGACATACATGAGATGACTAATCAAGTGATATAAATAAATAAGTACATTCCTTAGATATGATGACACACTAAATTAGTATGACACTAAAATCCTACCCTTAAAACCTAGAAATAGACACTCAGATGGGTATATGAGGACAACAGTATGCACTGTAAATTTAAGTAGAATTTTATCTATTTTATTTGAATAGCCCACCTTTCAGGTAAGACCTAGAGCTCATCCATTGTGCTGCATGGATGCTGCTCGTCAGTCCTTGCAGAGACAGTCATTTCTTCCTCTTGAGAGCCTTTGCTGAGGGAAAAGGAGGGTCCATGGTTGTGTCTTGGTGGAGAATGCTGAGTTGTAATGTCACCTGACATGAATAATCAAATTTTATTGACCCTTTTCAGACTCCCTCCCTCCCAGCTTCTAGCCCGTCCTCTTCAACATGTGGTACGACCCCCACCAGGTCATCGCCCGCAATGGTCCCCATTCATTCCACAGATACCTTCATGCGTCTCTCACTCATAGGCTATTGGTATTCATCCTATGAGCTGTGACTCGACTCTCTCCCTCTCTCTCCCTCTCTCTGGTTGGCTCTGCGAAAAATAAAATTGCCGCGAAGAATGTGGAATGTGGAATGTAGGATTTGAGATGGGGGTCTACAGGTCTACTTTCTACTCTCTTTTCCAGGAGGTGCATGAACAAGAAACTCGGGTGTCTCGCCAGACTCTGTCTCTACACACACCTCCGACCACGAGGGAAGTGGGTGATTGGTTGTGTGTTCGCGATGGCCTTTTGTTTTTGAATGGGATAATGGGAGAATGGATGTGGAGATGCTAGAGGAAAGGAAAGGTGGTGTTTGGGATGCAGAGGATGGTGGGTTGGTTGAACAGGAAGGAGAAAGAGTTGAAGTGGAGGAAATGTTGGTGGGTTTGATAGGTATACTGCAGATGGCGATTGATGATCAGATATGCCGCTAGCCGTTCTCACTCTCGTTCCCGTTCCCGTGCTTTCTGGTATCCTCGGAATGAGCGAGTGATTTGACGATGGCAGAGATGTCGGGAGAGTGGTGTACATTGCGGATGATGCCATGGTATGGCTTGTTTTTTCTTCTTCTCGTGGCTATGGATCCGCTCATGACACCGTTGTCATCGTCGCACAGCACGGCACAGTGCCCTTGCCCTACTGTGACAATTTCATGGCAGACACACTCCTCTGACAATGTAGCGGTATCAGTCCCGGGTAGCAATCCGTCGATCTCAACTCCCTCATCATCCCCCTAATAACGACGACGACCTCCTTCTACGACCATGGCCCACAGCATCCCGAACCTGTTGCGTGACAGCATTCTCTTCCTCCCTCGCCGTTTTTATCTTGTACTTCATCATGAGCTTCTACGAGGACAGACCTCAAAATGCACAATATTCATATGAATGCCACCGGCCGGTCCCCCTGTCCTCTTTAATATGTTTGACACTAACGATTCTGATATCTCTGACAATGCCCTTTCCAGTAATGAGTATACCTTCGTCTTTGCTGATGAGATTTTCGCCCCTGGATGTTTTTTTACCCCAACGACGATCCCTTCTAGGAGGCCGTCGATACAAGACCCGGTTGTATATAAAGCAGGACGGAGTCTCTCAAAGGATGACTCAGAAGAAGATGCGTTTTGGTTAGTGGGACTAAAGTCGGAGGCACGATTTCAGAAGGATTTGGGTCAGGGGATATCGACGAGGAGGGAAGGATTGACGCGCCTATGAAGCAATCACGTTCAGAGGCTAGTAGTGGGTTGATATCTCCTATACCGTCCCATTGCAAGCCTTGGTTATGGCCTCTGGAAATTTTGCCTGTTTGTATTCTTGGATTTTGTGCGGCTGCTGTGCTCTGCGTCACCACCTGAGACATGGATAGACTCATGAAAGGCTTTGAATGGCCGGGTTTACCGATCATCGCGGATTTACCTGATAATCCTGGTTTCATGTTCCGCCTTTTCCGTATGAGTCCTGAAACACCCATTATGAGGAGCCCACTATGACATATGGTTTGTAGTTTTTCCTTTCATGTGAGTTTGAGTTAATCTGACTTGTGTTTATGTCTCTCAGGTGTGGTGTGCATCGCCAGTATCAGAATCCGCTTTACAACTACAAGGAGGACAGGCCCAGCCCCTTTCGCCTCCTCACGCGTCTCTTCCTTCCTGTTGAGTACCTGGATTATTCGCCTGATATTGCTTGCAGGCCCACCGTCCTCTTACTGCAAGGGAAGTGTCCTGCATGTGACCAATGGTTGATGCGAGTACCTCAGAGGGTTCAAGATGGAGACAAGAGCTTTTGTTGGAGATAGTGATGATGAGAATGAATTCCCGACCGGGCGAGGGAGTTGAGAGAGAAGCATTGATCTGGGAAGCTCGACTCCACAGAAGATGGCAAAAGTGGTGGGTGATACTCTATGAAACGTTTACCTCGAAATCTACTACGGCTTTACGAAGACCCACTTTTCGTCATTTATTTTGGCGTTCTTATATCGTTATGACCATAATTCTATGTCAATCACTATCCTCACAAACAAGATATCGTGAGACAAGATACTTTTCCACCTTTTCTTTGACCTTGTAAGCTGAATACTTTTGTGCTATATGGTACCGCTGTATTCTATGATCTCTGTCCTCGATTGTTCCTATTTGGTTCTCTCTAGGTTTTACGATCGGTGTCCATTAAGGTTTGATATGGGATATCTCTTCCTTCAGTTTTCTCTCGCATGAACATGTAGCTTAGTTGTCAAACAGCGTAGTTGCAAAGTCTCATGTTCTTACTCATGACTGTCCAGCGGTTATTTGAATAAAATGCATGTCCATGTCCTGTGTATCTTTGTGAATGGGATACCATGCAATTTTGAAAGGTGAAATTAGTGTAGGCTGAAGAAGTGGAGTTTCCGTGGTATACGGCTGTGTGCAAAGACAGTTTGTTCGAAATGTACACCTAGGTTTCGGATGTGACATTAGTTCGTCAACGTCAACTATGATAAGTAGTTATTTATGGAAGCTTCATACCTAGGGAGTAGTGACCGATTTTTATGGTACTTATGGTACTGTAATATCGCAACACTAGTGGTCAGTCGATTATAGATGGTATCATCAACTTCCCATATGATGGGCCATAACCGCCCAAAACATGATAATTTTATTACACAGGTTCAAGATCTGATGGAAACGATGGCCACATATTGAAGAAAAAAATCGTACACCATATTTTATGATGGTCATCGTTATCCTATAATTGCTTGATGCCCCAAGCGTCTCCCTATCTGATAACTCCAGTCTCCATCACAGTCCTGGTTGGTAGATTTAGGTTTGTATTGGGGAATCGTCCAAGGAGTGACACTAGTTCTGGAAGGTGATAACACAGATGAAAAGGCTAAAGATTTGCTTGGGTAGTTTCCATTAAACTCGGTGCACTTTGAAAATTGCTTAAGCATACAAGAGCGAATGCAGTCATTTGAGGCCTCCGGTTGGCTGTGCTCCAACGTATGATCCCATAAACCTTGACGACCCTAATCATTGAATATATGACGCATGAAATTTCTCTGATGAAGCTTAGATCCTGCCTCTTCAATCGCCCCAATCTCCTCTTTGCTCAGATTCGGAACTTGCTTCGTGTCCAAAACCCCTTAATCATCTTTGCTGAAGTGCTACTCTGAATGTCAATCATCACCCATTAGCCAGATTAGCAGATGACGCACGTTATCACTATCGCTCCTTTCTGCAGTGCCCACTTTGATAGAACCTGGCCTTCAGTAACGGGAGGGCCACGCGTCTGTTTGAGTTGAGCTGGAATTGTGGGCAGAACATCCTTCAGTGGACCATTTGGAATACGAGTAAGTGGGGCCGCACCGCCCTAAGATGTGATATTGATGCCATGCTTTTCACAGAATTTGACGATGGGCTGTGCATTCTTCGAAACATATGAATGCAGCTCGATATCATGGGGTAGTCTTTGCCAGTGGGATGATCTCTATAAACCCGGTTTACTGAAGGAATAATCTTCTCACCGAGAAGGATTTCCTCTGGATCACTCATTTCGAAGTTAGACACTCCAATAGATTTGGAAAGCCCTTCACCCTTCGCCTACTCTACATAATCCTTCAGTCGACTCTCCTTTTGGTGCGGACTAGGGTCGCGGATAAGGAAGAGATCGACGTAAGCCAATTCGAGGTTTTGTAGCGATTTAAGGAAAGAATCCTTGACCGTCTGATCTTCAGATAACAAGTTCGACTTGGTAGTGATAGAAAACAACGAGTGGGGCCTTCCCAAAGCCTTGATACATTGACCCAATGTGTCTTTGTTTTTATACATCTGGGCACCATCGAGATAAGTACCACCCGCCTCGATAGCCTGGAAAACTAATTGGGTGGCATCCTGCCGGTACAAGGCAGTACCAGTTCCGAGTCCCACTCAAGGAATGTGGCTGCCGTCGTTGAGAATAATGTCGAGCTTAGACATGATATCACAACAAGGGTTATACCTATAGATCGGGACCGTGGGATTCGGCGTGGTCATCGGTTATCTTTGATTTGCGTACATGGAGAGAGGAGGGGCGAACATCCATTCTCTGGGACTAAGTAATTTGTGTTCGGACGTTAAAAAAGAGCGTAACAGTTGACAGGTACGCTGACGCTATACTTGATCAGTTGACAGCTGCTTGTCTGCTGTATTTAATTGTTTGCTCCAATAAAATTTATTGACAGCTTTCTATACCTCGAAATGCAGTCTAAATCTGCTTACCCTGGTTCATCGTACAAGTGTTGCCATATATATATCAAGAACCACTCTACGTTACTCCCTTCATGTTGCACCATGGGACAGAGATCATCTGAACAAGTCTAGTCAACACCTGAATGGCTGATCAAGGAACACAGAATCGTGAATCATTCATGTTGCCAATCAATGTGGATGCCAATGCTACTCCCAATGTTCCTGTACATGCCCAACCCACTATCGGTATGGGCTATATGTACACAAAGCTTTTGAGCCAAGCTGGTCGGAAGAAGTTTCGTCGTGTCGATCAGCACTGACGACATGCTGACCTGCCTGCAAGCACCGAGGATCTTGGTTTGTGACCTTCCAGAAAAGCATGAGAAACTCAAAATTGACTTTTCCAGTACGCTTCTATCCTTGCTTTTTTATTTAAAGGTGTAATGTACCATGCTGTTCTTCAACAGACACGCCAAGAGTCTACCCTCAGAAGGATTCGAGGTCGCCTGACTATATCATCTATTCCGTAGAAGCCGAGTTCATTGAACGCGTCGTTGCGCAATATGGTGAGTATGGGAGTAGACGGGGTTTCAAGTGTCAACTCACTTCAATGGTAGCTATGAAAGCGAATGCAACTGTTGCTGGTCAGACATCTGTCAGGGCCCCTGAGAAAGCGGCCTTTGAGGCGCAACGTCCACATTCTCTCTTGTCATTCGTTACACGGGTCAATTGTGAGCCCCGTCGGACAACCTCTCGTACTATTTGCCCCTTTATGTTTGGCCCAGAGACTAGCTGATTTACTCAGGTCCTCATTCAACATAGGGCCAGCAAAGATGCTCTCTCTCTCGTGAAGAATATCATCCTCGCTTTGTTTACCTTAGTTTTGACGGACACGATTCTGTAACAGCCAACACCATGCTGCCTTCCTCAGGTGAGCAATCTGTGGCGCTTCTCAGCACACTTTCTATGATTGACGGAAGATTATTTTTCCGAACAGTCCCATCATGTGATCAGTGTGGGTACTGCCTAGACTTCCACAGAAGGATATCCATGAGAACAAGGCCTCTATGTTGGTGGAATCGAGACTGCCAAAGTGAACCTCACGCTTCGGATCTATTCGAACGCTTGGTATGTCTATGCAGGACTCGCCATCTCAAATCCCAGCGCCCGTACTCAAATTCATCAATATGCCGAAAGTGCCTCGTAGCTGTTCAAATTGATGTTGAGTGGGGGTAGTGGCTTATTGGAAGATTAAGTGGAATTCAAAGAGCGTGTTCAATGGGCCAGATGGGCTGTGTTTGGGTGAGAAGGAACGATCATAGAAGATGGCTGGGAAGACAGTTTAACGATGTCTTCGGATTCCTCAAGATCCGCTTAGCCAACAAAGCGAAAACCAATTCTACTCTTAGCGTCTATTCTCGATAAATTCAGTCCGGGAAAACACCAAGGCTCCGATATCACAGTTCTGGAATCCCCTACTGATTTCTCAGAATCTTCCACATTCATGCCACCATTCAATTATTGCTCCAACTCCCATCTTTCGCTATTGGCTATGGTAGATTGTTGGGCACATCTTGGGATCAATCCATATGTACATCTTGACCTTGCAGCTACACCCATATTAGGAGAGATGTGGGAGGAGGCGAAAGGGGCCGGTTTTCCTTGTAAAGCGGATTCTGATACTCATGGCACATATCACGGCTGAGAGAGATAATCAAAAATCAGAAAGGAGAAAAGCTACAAAACATATGTCATAGTGACTCCCTTCTTCATTTTCCCCCTTTCTTCAAATGGCTCGGGTTAGTTGCGAGTAATATGATTTTCACTTGTGTTTGCATAGGTAAGACTTTGTAGTCTATTCTGTACGCTACTACGGACTGCAGTTGAGCACCGCATTATAAAAAAATAGTAGAGCGTGGCTGCGTACCAAGTCTACATGACTTGACAGGCAACTGGGCAGGTGACTTGACATCGAGCGGCGATTTCTAAATATCCGCTGTGTGACAATTGATGCAACTTGACAGAATGTGCGCCACATTACCGTTACCTTCGCTCGAATATCACATTATAGGTATACCTTCCTCGTTACACTTATGACATACCTTCATACGTCTCAGGTCATGGCTGAATTAGTTCGTTCTGCAAAATCTGGTAGTGATTGGACCCCCAATGAGCTGGCCGCTTATAACATTACGGCGGATTCTGATACTTGTGATGTACACCACAACTGAGAGAGATAGACAGAAATAAGATTAACCCATATTTACATGAAAGGAGAAAAGCTACAAAACGTATGTCAAACTTATAATGAGTGTTACCAGGTGTTTGAGGACTCATGCGGCGAAGGAGAAACTGGAGCCATATAAAAAGGGTTATCAGGTGAATTTGAAATAGCTGGGAAATCTGGTGATTCGAAGCCTTTTGTGAGCCTGTCCGTGTCTGTGGTGGTGAAACAGCTGACAAAAGATCAGCAACATTAGCCCCTTCCTCTGAGAAGTATCCCTGATCCAACTCCTTCTGACATCGTGTCTTTGACTTTGGCCCTGCTAAGCAAAACACTTGTTGATCATCCTTTGAGACATGCAGACTGTAAGTGCATGTAGAATGAATTCCCCTTGATCCTCGAGTGCTATCCAGTTGCCTGATGATTGACTTATATCTCGGTGCATCGGCTACTGTATTTACGGTACGAGCTGTTAGGTCGACACAACCCTCGTATAGCAACGGTTCTAGATATCGGAAAAGGACGATGACCATTGAAGAGAATCAGTTAGTAGAGAGTGGATGGATAGATGTTGAGGCGAAAAAGAACAGCGCCGGTGTCATACTCTACATGCTTAGACAATGGGCTACAGTCACCACCTCTAGTCCAATAGATCACTTGAAGTCTCCCAGACATACATAAAGTTGGGTAGCGGTCAAATTAACACTCTGACAATGAGGATTGGCAAGAGTGAATCAACAAATATCAACGCATCACTTGTGTCTTTGTATAAGCAGTCACAGTTGACTCGCTTCCTATGCTTTCCCTAGCCCATCACTTCATTCCCTGCAGCACTCTCATTTCTCAGATAATGGACTTGTCGTAGTGCAAGATTCACTGGGGGAATCATCTGGAGGAGAAGGAACGAACATGGGAAGAATTCGCCGTGGTAGGATATTTGTGACTAGTGTTCACACGTTGACATGAATTTAACAGCCTTCTGTTCTCATCACCTACCTATCTTGCTACCGCCATGTCGATGTTTACTGGTGCCAGAGACTTCACAATTATGGATAGTAACTTCAATGCTAGCATCACGAACCAATATGGCCGCTCTGGTAGGTGACTTCGTTTTCCTCTACTGAAATGTTGGTCAATCCAGTACTAGGTATCGATACCCTCCATGATGCCTCTGATCCAGGAGCAGCATTTGATTCTCAAGACCACTACGATCGTCGCTGCTTTCCTGGCACTCGGGAACAGTATATTGCTGACATCACAAATTGGGTAACCGAATCTGCCAGCCCATCTTCGTTGATATACTGGATGAGGGGACCAGCTGGTGTTGGCAAGTCAGCCATCGCTCAAACATGCGCCGAGAACCTCAAAAAAACTGGGCACCTTGGCGCTGCATTCTTCTTCAGTGTCAAGAAATATGACAATCCCTTAAGCTTGTTCACTTCCATCGCTTACCAACTTGCCACTACGCTCCCTGATTATCGCACATCTATTGATGAGAGGATCTCAAAGGACAAGACTCTTGTTGAGAAGAAAATGCCATCTCAATTCAGATCACTGATCGTCGAGCCACTTCAGGAGATGGGGAAGCAGGGAAAGAGGGTACAGTCAAAAGCGATCCTCATTGATGGGTTGGATGAGTGTGCCAGTGGCGATGCTCAAGCAGAAATTATCAAGATAATTGCATCCTCTGCCAGTGAAGGATCCACCCCATTCCATTGGGCTATATTCAGCCGTGCTGAACCTCGCATTGTTTCCACATTCAAGCAAGACAACATCGCTTCCGTCACTCATTCTGTCGAACTCCCCATCTCTCGCGAAGCAGATGATGAGATCGAGATGTATCTTCGGGGAGGATTCAAGAACATAATTGAACAACTTGATTTCCCGCGATTTCTGTCATCATGGCCAACTGACAACGACATCAGGTCCCTTGTTGATGCAGCGGCTGGCTTATTTGCACACCCTGCTGCTGTGTTGCGTTATGTGGCCTATCCACAAGACTCACAATTCCGCGATAGACTGCAATCTGTTCTGGAAATCCTCTCCAATGCAGGAAAACAGGTATCTACATCACCATTTTCGCAACTCGATGCTCTCTATGTCCACATCATGAAGCAGATTCCAGAGAGCATTCTTCTGTCTGCACAATTCCTTCTTTTCTTTCCTGAACGCAGCTGGAATGCTGCCACTCGTCGGCAGCATGTTTCCACACATTGTTGCGTGTTTAGGATCTCTGAGTGTACATTCAGAGACATCTATCACTGTCTACATGCTGTGATTTCATACGAGGCGTCTTCCGATCCCTTCAGTTCAATCGACCCTCGCATCGACCTCATGCGGCCGTATCATGACCAAGGTCAATGGTTCCATCTAGATAAGTCCATCACACACCATGCCTTGGGTGTTCATGGAACAATCCGCTTCTATCATAAGTCTTTCTACGATTTCCTCTGCGATCCCTTTCGCTCTGGTGCCTTCTGTATCACCAGCCCTACCATTTATTACAAATTCCTTGACCATTTGATTCAAGATCATCATCATTATGCATCAAGCTATGCTATTGACGGTTCAAGCATGTATTTCCTCCCCTTATCTTTGCCATAAACTTACTTGTTATTACAGCCCTTGTATCGGCACCAGATATCATCAGCTCCTCTACGGCACTTTCCTGGCCACATGGAACCGAGTTTGCTGACTCCCTTCTCAAGTTTACGACTTTTTCCAACCTCTCATACTACTTATCCGGTGATGACCAAGGCTTTTTTTGCTTCTCTAAGGATGTTCCACCGGCTATATTGCAGCGTTTGGCAGATGTTGATTATCACAAGTCCCTGATAGCGGACAGAATGTCGTTGGAACTCAGGGATTCATCAAATGCTTTTTTTTTCTGCATTTGGATGACGACTGCCCAAACATTATCGCACACCGTATTTGAGCGTACTCACACTGATTTATTAGAAGAATGGTTTCTTGCTGCATTTCTTCTGGTATGTTTCAAATATGATCACCCACAATGAATTTACCCACACACTGCCAGGCTGTCAATAAATTGGAGAAAGCAAAGGTCATCCGGCCATACGCTCCTTTCTTTGGCTCGAGCCGTGCCTCAGGGCTTCTTTACACTTTCTCCCGCAAGAAGTCAGTGAGGAGGAACAGTGGACTTTATAAACTTGGACATGGAGAAAAGTCGGTTATATGGTATTGGGAGTTTGATGTGCAGAGGCGATATTTCCATCAATTTAAAACTATTGACTATGCGGCGGCAGTAAAGTTCTACGCGGCGAACAAGTTCACGATGTGGGAAGAAAAAAAAGGAAGGTCATTCAGAAGACAACTAGGAAGGTGTTGAAGGGGAGGGATTTCCATGAGCATGCTGCCGGGCATGAACGCGAGGAGCAGCATGAGGCCGAGATTGATGTTCAAGGTCAGGATGATGGCCAGAATGTTTGGGAAGACGAGGGCGATTCCAAAGACAATGACGATCAACAGGACAATGAGGAGAGGGAATCCGGATATTCATCTTAGACACTGAGCTTGCCCCGAAAAAAGGCATTATCGTCCTTTTATTGTCTTATCTTCTGTAGGGTCTTCGACATCTGCTTGCCGGACGATATGGGTTGAACAAACCCTGTTTCAGTAGTATAGATTCATTAATCTTTCAGTCTCGCGTGTCGTCGATTAATAGGGTAAAACATCTGTGATATATTTATTTCTTTTCTTCTGTTCCTGCCCATCCAGTTTTGATTCACTGCTTTTTTTATTGTGTATGCAGTAGTCAATTTATCGTTCATACCATCAGCATAATTGGACAATCCCGTGTGTCGAAATAAATACAACAGTGCTGAGAAAAATGGTCTACGTGTACGATACATGATATTGATCTGACATAGTTTGAAGTCTCCAGTTCGAGCGCAGGCTCAACCTCTCTACTAATTCAACACTTGTCAGCCGAACTGAGTATCATATCTCAAGATGAGTGGCTCTTTTACTTACCTTTACGTATCTTGTTCCACCATGGCTCCAAAGTTCTCTGAATCCTTCCCCTCATTCGGATGAGAAATATAACCTCAGTTCTAATCCAACCATGGATTGACTCAAACTAAAGGCTCTGAACAACATCGCCAGTGTCAACAGCCAGGACTTTAAGCATCTTTCACCTGCACAAATGCCTACATTTCGTCTACGCTTCCATTCATTGCTTTCAATTATTTTCTCGTCTCTCACTAGCTCTGGACTGCTGAGACATGGCTGAAGCATAGCATATTGGCTAGCGCTGGGTCAAGAACACCCAGTATTGTTCCCCAGAGGAAAATGGAGGTAACTATTGAGAAGAAAGTTTGAACACCGCCTGTTGACAAACTCAGCTTGTGAACCCGGTTTCCGGAGATTTGACGATACATGGAACAAGAGAACAATTAATATCATTGCTGTAAAAAAGCCAGCCAAAAATATGGTGTATGGGTGCGTAAGGCATATATTGATATGTGCAGAAGTTTCGTTGTCTAGTTCTGGGGGTATAGTTCTATGCATATCCGGATGCCTCAAGTTGTTTTATACTGGGCAGTTGCAGAGTGGAAAAACAAATCGGAAAACAAATATGAATCACATGGTGATTTTACGGCTTCGAATATGTCGACGACACACTTGACATGAGGATCAAATGCAAAGAAGTGTCTCTTCCATTAATTCAAATGACAGGGTTCGTTCAAGCTCCATTCTCTGGTATGCACATACCAACCTCACTGAAAAAAAATCTTCAATTCTCGTTTGGAATTCTCCGTCTAATTTTCCTATCCACTGTCATTGCCTGTGGTTACGTGCTTGTGAGGTTGGCTGATACATCAATGTTGGGTATTGAATGCTCTTCTGACAAGCGTATCATTGGTGAAATCGTTGATCTAACACTCTCGACTAATCAAATCCATTCCATTCACTTTGTCTTCTTGATTTGGTTCTCTGCGACAAACTCACAGGCTTCACCACTCACCTTACGGAGTGCAAAGGACCACAGTACAGGTTTCCGACAAAAGGATGACCTTCTCTTCAGTTACCCTCGCTTCTCACTCATTACAACCTCTGGCAATTTTTGCCATGTTGACACAAACATACAGGTCCACCATTTGATTCATATTTAAAATTGACAGTATTTATTGACCGTGACGACTTGTTGCAGACATCACGGTCATTGACCCATAAGTCCGTCAGGTCAGATGACAAAATGATACACTCAATTACAATAATCAGACGCCAACGATGATTTTTCATTGCGACTGTCCTCTGGATTGATCATCATCACTGTCACCCTCTTTTCAAGATGAGGAAGGAAATTTCATCGATTTCTCATCTGTAGAACACCAACGTGGTTGAGGGCTTCCCAGACGCTGATGAGGTCTCCTTTTCAGTGACAGAGCTATGTGTGAGCAATTCCGACACACGGCTACCCATTTGGCCCAGCTAGCAAAGAAGGTTAGAGAGCTTTATGGCACGAAATACTTGACCCTTATCTCAAAGAACATACTAATAGCTTTGATAGCAGTGATGTTCACATTATATTACCACGAACTTTTTAAAGATACGCAAAAAGAACCAGAGCGTCGCGGAAACTGCCCCTTGGTTGAATTACCTGGAGGTGAACCGGAATACACATTATTTCTAGTTAAATTAACACGGACCCGTGGCCCTAGTGGCCCTAGTGGATTTCGACCCGTGTCTCTATTTTTTTCGGATTCAACATTTCTTTTCCACAAGTAGCCTGGCACCAAGATGCAGAGTGCTATAAAAATCCCAATGTCTGGGACATGTCTACAGGAGAAAGGAGTAGGGTGTGGGTGAAATTAACTAGCAGATAGGGAGGATTGCAGTGTATTCGAAGGTGACTGTAGTAAATCGGAATGCAATGCTGACTAAGCATTGTGGACTTGTTCCAAATCAGTCATGTCCGTAATGTCCAGTTTCGAGTCTATCACAGAGGACGAGTCGGAGGGCATATATTCTAGAAATCAATCAAGCACACAGTCAAAGAGCAGGGAGATCCAGGACATATCGGCCTAAGTACAGCGATTTGCAAGCACCGTTCGTCATGGCATTTTTGCTTCACATCCAGGACTTTCCGGAGGAGATCCGCCGAAAAAACCATCACATTTATGTCAAATGGATAGCTACACTAGATGGCTTAGCAGATTATGCCATTTAGGGGGACGAAACGCGAGATGTGCATGTAAATTGCTCGGGATTACGATCTCCTTGTGAGAGTGCTTGTCGAGAGCACTGAGACAGCAGCTATTAACTTTCTCAGCCATGGAGCACCATGCTTCTTGATCTGTGTTCTAGGTACGTATTGTTGCATACTGATCATGACATTGATTGTTTGAACTTTGCCTAGGACCCATGTTATTCATGTGTGGTGGATTTTACGACGGCCACAAACCCATTGTCGAGCCACTTTCCAACCCAGTGTTCATGCTTCGTGATTACACTAACACTCGTCATATAGAGGTAGCAACTCTGTTGTGGGCATTAGCTAAGGGGATATCATCTTGGAGACCGTAAGTGCCTCATGAGATCAGACTTCTGCTACTATCTGTCGATTACAGGCTTGTGTCCAAACCACTCAAGATTCAGTTCAAACATTCTACCCCTCGCATATATAGGACATGTATCCTGATTCAACCGCAAGATGAAATGGGCGCACTCACCTTTGAGTCCAAGTTGGGCCGTGTGGATCAGCAAGTCTTTCTTGCAACTCTCAACTCGTCTTCCTACCTCAATATCAGAGTATTTGTCAAGCTCGTCTCTGGCCGATATCCGCAAGCCATCCAGAGGCATTTGGCAGCTCATGGACTGTCTCCCAAGCTGTATGGTACTGTCAAGGTGGATGGTGCACCAACTGCATATATCATGGAGCACCTTGACCACCCATATATCATGGAGTACCTTGACCCATCCGCCTGGCAAACGTTACATCAATTCCTCATGTCGAATGCTGCAGCCCTAGGTCATGGTCCCCTAGAGAAGGCTCTTCGAAACATCGTTGCCCGGCTGGAAGATGAGAAATATGTTCATGGAGATCTTCGTACCGACAACATTATGATTCGGAAAGATTCACCTCGCGAATCCCCAGACTTCAGAGTAGTTAATCTTGATTGGGCGGGGGGGAGAGAAATAAAGTTCGTTACCCTGCAGACCGAAACACAAATATCAAGTGGCCTGGTAAAGCAGGAGGGTTGATCCAGGGATGGTCGGTCATGATTGGGAATTGGTGTCATCCTGGTTGTTCCTGAGGGCAGTGAAAAGGCAAAGACAGGTGGTAGGGAGGCAGAGGAGGGTTTATGATCATTTTTTGAGATTTGTATTATCCTGGTTGACAGTTGTACAGTTCTGGTCTGCGTATCAAAATTTTTCATCACTTGGATTAGATTAGGGTTGCTGAGATCTGTTCGGGAATCCATAAAAAATTATGGGAGATTTGGGACAAGACATACGAGGAAGACAAACGTATCCAGGCCCTCATGGTCGAATTATGCGGTCAACACGTACTTTGATCCGCAAATTATGATGGCCATTGTGTGATGATCGATAAAACGTCGCACTTTATTATCGACATTGAGATACGACAGATTACGGCATACAATAGCGCATGAATATTAGTACAGAAGGGTGGCATGGGTGATGGAGGCGGGGTCTGCAGTAGAGCGGATATGTGTAAAAATTGGTCATGACAACTCGAGGAAAGTCTAACGTGTGAAAGCAACGCAATGTTCTGATGTGACTACCAATCACCCACTCATCACGGGCAGTTACGATGGTATTCGTCTGTACTTAAGGAGATGTTGATTCATGTGGTAAAAATGGTTGTGGGGGACATCTGTACGTGACCAACGAACGATTTGAAACTGACCATGACATGCCAGTTGAATGTGCGTCCAAACAACTAAGAGAGCTAATTACAACATCAGATGTACAGCAAATCAAAACAACCTTTGAAAAATCATGTTTTCAAACAATGCACTGGAAGAACCGAGGAAAATGTGATGGACGTATCATAGCTGTCCCTGATTTAGAACCATCCCTTGAGCTTCTCTTCAGCATCGTAGACTATTTTTTACATGTTCTACCAATCATGACTTGACGATCCATTCATTATCTACTGCTCTATCCGTTATCCGAACAAACTAGAGTGGGGACGTGGATGAGTTGACTTGGAGAGAAACTTGTCCTATTCCTCCCCTGGGCAACGATCTTTTGATGCACTATTTTCGAGTGATATTAAAATCGATAGGAAAAATGTTCAACGAATTTGAAACTCGTGACAAAAAGTTTTCACTGCGAGATAGACCTCGTCAATCAATGAAAGATATTCCTAGCAAATTGCATTGAAAGGAAGTCATCTCTGGAGTCATGATAACAATACGATATTATTATATAAGATCCACACATGCAAAAACAGGCATACTCAACTACATGTCTAACACAGTACGCAAGAATGCACTCGTGGTTCTTCGACAATGAGGATAGAAACCGTCAAGTGGAGTCCTCTGGTGCAGTGACCAAGACCTTCAACCAAGGGTTGGCTCTGTGGATTACTATACTCCTAGAGTCAAGAGCAATGCGTCAGAGTCAGAAAAATACAATTTCAGGAATAGTGCGGTTGCAAATTTGTCACCCCGAGATTGTCGACTATAATGCCATTTTTAATGATCGCAAGTAGGGAATACTAAGCTGAGCAATGAAAGAGGTGGATGAGCAACGAAAAGAGCAGGACGACTAAATTGACCCAGCATTAATCAAAGAGAAAATCAAAGACGTCAAGTATCAAAACAAGAGCAACGGAAATTCAATACAAGAACAGACCAAAATATGTGAAGTATCCGAATGGACCATCCACCCTGAGCAATGGAACTGGAATCCGATGAATAGAAATGGAGGCAGAGGTAGAGCTCCAGAGTGATGAGCGTGAGATAATGGGGGGGCGCATACATTGAAGGCCGGTGGTGCGTGAGGCTGTGGAGGTTAATATAGATGAGGTCGGTGTATATGGGGAGGGTCATAACTCACTTGTGTTTGCGATTGTGTTTGCGAAATTACTTGTGAGTTCAAGAAAGATGGCGAGGTCACAGCTCCAGAGTTTTGCATCTAAGAAGGATCAGGGGTTGACATAGGCGGAGCAGCAACTAGAGGCCTGGATTGCGACAAAAATTTTGCAGTTGACAACGTCTGAGGTATCGAGGCAGGTGGTGAGCATCATGTATAGATACATTGAGCAGGTTGAGGAAGCACTGACTGATTGGGGTGGGTATATGGCTATGCGAGAGGGTGGCAGCTTCACGTATTCATAGTAGCGGAGGATAAGGAGCTGTTGGTGTAGCCACAGTTGGAGTCGGGTGAAGTAGTTGCAGACGGACTGGGTGAAGTGGACTCTGCAGGAGATGACCGAGTTTCTTGAGGGCTGGTCGGACTCGTAGATGATTTCGTGGTAATGTCTTGTTCAGGATGGGGTAGCGCGCTTGGACACGGCACTCTTAGGCACCTCATGTCTCACGGTAAGAAGAGGAAAACCAGTCAGTTAGAAGGATCTGCAGTTGATATCATCATCAGCTTCAAGATTGTATCAGACGAGCGTGATTGATTCAGTAGTTCAACAGATCTACCAACAAAATGCCTATACGCGCGCATAAAAAGTTTGATTGCGTAGAGACGCACATACATGTAGCTCCTGCAAGAATAGAGATGTCGCATAGGAGCAGATAAAGTTTAACAAGCCAATCAAGTGAGAATCAATCTGTCAGCACCATTGCCATGGGAACAGGGGTAGTCAGTTGAAACCTGCGAGCGCCATCGATAGCTAATCGAAAATAACAACTGTAAATAATAGACAAACAATTACAACTGGATGATGGCTGGGAAATAAGCCGACACTGGCGGAAAATGATTGAGTAACTGGTCAAAATGGATCAGGAACGAATTGTGAGTAATGGATGGAGAAATATAATGTAGCAATATGTATAATCACTACATGTTTCAGTGCTTGTCATCTATCATACTACTCATTGTCGATATCTCCTATGACAAGAATTGCCTCTCCAGGGCAAGAGGACAGAGTATTTATGACCAACAGAACATTGCTCAAAAGAGATATCGTCGTAATTGTCTCAATCCTACAGGGAATGCCATCAAGACATAGTATGGAGCTTTGATCCGTTTATCCATAAACGGCTAGAGGATATTCCGGCAAGGTCACGACATCCGAGCCTTGGCAAGACAACATAATCTGCAAGCTTTCTGTTTCCTTGACAATATTGCATAGCATCAGCAATACTAGAACCCCATTTCCTACACACCAGATGTCTTTTGTCATTATTACTATGTAGTTTTGTATCTAAGTAGAGTTATCTATCACAGACTGCAAATGAGCACCATGTAATAAATCGGTGATCCAAAAAAAACTACATAACTTCATGAGCAACATGAACAAGAGGGAGAGACAGTGGGAAATTAACTTCAGTGTCACCTCTATGGTAGACAACTGAGGGCTACTGCTGAATGTCCAGACTATTTATCTATGGCTGGTCTATCTACTAACTTCGCTGCTGCTCATTAGGGTTAAGCTACCGTTCTGTACTTGTGTCCCGTCTCGTCCGATCCATAGCCTAATTTCCATCCTTCCTTCTAAGCCCATGTGAGTGTATCGGTTCCGTCCAACAAATCCGATTATCCCCTCTACCCGACAAGAAGAATATTGATTAAGTATTTTGCGCTCACTCTTTGAGTTCAATGAAGGGAGGACAACATGTCGTTGAGTACGATTGCACGACCAAGTATGAATAATGCTTCGACGACGACAAACAGTGGTCAAGGAAGACCGTCATATGGATAGTGTAATTGTTGACAGTTGTATATAGTTCTTTGTACAAAGAACAATAAATGATCTGTTACTTCGGTGGCTTACTTTCACACTATGAGGTTCAAGATTAGGTTCTTTTGCAATTTCTTGCAATCTTCCAACATCAGTACCATCGCCCTAGATGATAGTGAAGATACAGAGGTCTGGGACCTCAAGGAGGAGGTCTACAAGAAATACGAAACAGAGTTCAAAGGGGCCAATGTTGGCATTAGTCGTCTTGAATTCTTTGCATTGGTTCGTCCCATTTGTATTGAAGCATATTGTTGGAAGCGATTGTTAGTTAGTCCAACCCAGTACCCAAGAACCCTCTCAAAACACTTGCTAAACGAGTCATACATGCAATGGCGGAAGACAAAGATGGTGATGACTTCCTTGATGATGGTGTCCAGTTGCATGAACATCCAGAATGGCAATCTTTGGATGATATTTCGCTTATCCTCCGAGTCAACCGTGGTAAGTGGTGATTGCCACTCTCTAGGAGATATGAATTAAGACTAGACGAATACGCCGAGGAAAAACTCACATCGGTAAACTTTCGCAAGGGCCTAGCGGATTATTTCTTAAATAATGCTTCTATTGCACCATCTGAGGCAGCTAAGGTGGAAAATTTTCGTGATACGCAGGCTCGAGTCGAGACAATGATCTTTTGTGGTCGCCCCTACTCTGCCTTCTGGGCAATCCCTCCTACATTGCTATGCCCTCAATTTTCCCAATTCGTGATTGACCTTGACTCCTGTACACCCTCAACCCAGGATATTGGACTTTTCCACGAACTCTGTCAGGACATGTCAGATATATTTGATGACGAATTCAACAGGAATGTCCGGTTCATTAATGTTATGAAAGAATACGGTTTCAGCGACCTCGACAGAGGATACATTGGGCACTACCCATGTGATGGCCGGCTGAAGGTATTTGTCAGTAAGGCCCACCGGGACGCCATCTATTGTATCCTCGAAGTCAAAAACGAGATTCCAAATGTAACCTCGGAACCTATGGCTCAAGCCATATTTTACTGGCTGGAGGCGGTTCGTATCATGATCGGAGGCAAAGACAATCAATTTCTCTCCAAGACCAATTTCCCTGCTGTGTTGCTGCTTCATTACGGTGAGAGTTGCTCCAAATGTCTTTTTATCTACTTCACATTTTCAACAGGACCGTATATCTCCGTTGCCCTCGCTGTTTACACTGGGATCGCGAACGTTCAAATGATGACTCCTGTTTTTCCATTGCACTTCCATCCCAGCGATGCTAGGGCACGAGCAACTGGGGAGCGTTTTATCTGTGCTCTACGCCGGCTGCTTTTCAATCTCAAAAATTATTACTTGACGGCCGCATTTTCTGAACAACCGCTCTTGCAGCCGCAGTTCCCGTTCTACAACAGGTATACTGATGGTATTACTACTCATCAGTTTGTGTACGAGAAGCAAATTGATTTGAAGAGGGCATTCATCGCACATCTTGAAGATAACCCAGAGGACAAGATATTTGTCAAATTCGCCCTTTGCTATGGTGAGGATGCGCATGAGACTGCGTATGCTTACGGCTTTGCTCCAAAGCTCCGAGCTGTTGAGCGTTTTGAGGATGGTTGGGTGATGGTGGTCATGGATGATGTCTCGCACCAATATCGCTGGATGCGGAAACCACTGAAAATGAAGGTGTATCAAGCAGCTGAAAAGGCTCTTGCCCTATTGCACAAAGATGGATATGTCCATGGTGATGTGCGCGAAACGAACATAATGGTCAAGAGAGATGGGGTGGACAGTGAGGATTTGGGCGAAATTATTCTTGTTGATTTTGACTGGGCAGGGAAAGAGAACACTGTCAGATATCCATCCAACATCACGTTGAATCACCCTGACATTCCGCGTCCGGAGAGTGTTGAGCGTGGAGGCTTGATTTTTTCTGCTCATGATGTTGAGATGTTGAGATTACTATCCTAGTTTATGTCCTGAACAGTGAAATACAAGTTTTTTTCTATCACTCAAGATTAGCCAGCACAGTGGTAATAGTGTCAGGACTATGACACAACGGACTCACACGGTGGATATTTAACTGTCAAGTCGGGCTGGTCAGTATGCTGTCAAGTGACTTACAACTATAATGTCATGTATCTGTCAAGTCTGTCACATGCCACACCTGTTGTTGAGTTCACACACAATTCACACAATTAGCCCTCTATGAATTCTGACAATAATCCACATACCTATCCACCCAGTCATATCCCTGTAGAAGCCCAGCAAATGGCTGTTTTTGATAGTATGCTTCAGTCACATATAGCTGAAATGCAAGAATTATTTCAACAGCAGTTCAATGCTGAAAAGTTCAAGTGGATGAAGCAGCAGGAGGAAACCTATGAGCAGGAACTTGCTCTTGGGAGTGAGATTGAAAAGTTAAGGTTACAGCTGGCCCAAACCCAAGTGCAACCACCATCTGGGTGAGCTGATTCTACTATATCATGTAATCTATTCACTCACACCTAACTAGTACTTCATTAATGTCAATGCCATTAACACTTCATCATTTAGCATGCTGATCTACATCAAGTACTCCAGGACTTAGCTGTAAGGGGACACCCTAGGATCATGCTTAGTGAGTGTTGATGGGTCTATTCTTATCTAGGGTCCAGATTTCTTAGTGCATGTCCAATCTCTCCTGTCTGTAAGAGCAACATTAAGCAGATGGCCAGAAGTCACACTGAGAAGCTTAGTAAAGGTCCTAGAAGCTAGTGTGATATTTGAGTAAGAATAGATCTACCTATACAAGCTCCTATATATACTATAGAAGATAGTCTGTATGCAGTCATGTGAGCTACAGTCCAATAATAGCACTTTCTACTTAGGATAAATAGAATGATCAGAGTGATATATAGACAAAATGACAAGAAAATAGATGGAAGGACATCAAAGATAAGATCCATTAGATAAATGTTGTCACACCTTGGTGACACCCTATTATATTATACTCGCTGAATACTTACCTTAGCAGAGTCTTGTCTCAGCTATACAGTAGAGCTGAACTTCCATTAGATGACTCATTTTGATAACCAGATCATATATTAAGTAGTTAGGCTATTTAGTTTCTCCTTAGCTTCATTATCCATTAAGTCAGCTCCTCTTGTCCTAGTTCCCCTCTTCTGCCTCCAGAATACAGTAGTTATTCAACCTAGAGTAGGTAAGCACAGAGGGTGACACAACTTCAAAGGTTGAGGTCACATCCACCTCCCTCTCCAGAGCCTGACTTGACAAATGTGAACCAAACACTTAGCTAAGCTCTATCCTAGGGTGATGGTCATTCTCTTACACTGTCTCCTTTTGGTCTAGTTTGTACTTGGTTAATAGCCTTTAACTATTTTAGGATATTTGGTATTATTGTATTGGTACTCATGTGATTGCACACAGACCACCTCCAGTAGTATATATAGGAGCCTGTATTGGTAGATCTGCCTTTACTCAAATATCATTCTAGCTTCCAGAACTCTTATCTAGCTTTCTGGTATAACCTCTGGCCTTGAGTCTGTTGTCACCCTTATATTAGCCAGTAAGGGTCAACTAGCATCAAAGATCCAATCCAGGTTCAAACTCTTATGCATACTCATGGCTCAGGCAAAAAAGCCAAGCCCATTGTAATAGGTAAGAAAATTCTACTGATCTGTCACCCTAGAGACTACTGAACTAGGTCCACCAACTCTCTGACAAAAGAAACTACTTACCATAAATTGGCAACTCCTAAAAATTGGCTGCACAAGTCTATTGCATTCTTGAGACTGAGGTTCTAGATGATGCCAAGTTATTTAAGGTACATGATATATTAACAACTGATATTATAACAGTATTGCTTAAACTATATTTCAGACAACACTTGAATTTCATGTTTGTGTTTTGTGAGGACATGTAGATATCAATGCTGTTCTACCCAGCCCCAAACCTGAACATATTGCTGCTTTCAAAGCACACTTCACAAATGATACAACTAATGAACAAACTTATTGAGGCATTAAATCATGGACCTGAACTCATTAACTCAAGTCTTGTTTGCATTGGTACTTCAATTTCACTTGCAACAAGAAAGAAGATTACAAATGATATCAAACTTGTGGAGAAATTTGTACTTGAGTATATTCATTCATGTATTGCCAAGTTTGGGCTTGTTTGCTGGTGTCCTAATTTCAACCAGACTGCATACTCTGTCTACAACAGTGCCTGCTGCCTTATTGCCCTCAACACCTTCAAGTAAATACTTATTTGTGTTAATGCTAAGTCATGAAGACTCAAGGTTTACCCTAGGTGGATGTTCAGGAAGAACTTGATAGAGTTTTTTATTAGATTGCTCTAGCTACTTATACAAATGTCTGTTGGCCTGTGCACCTGTCTTCCATGATCACATGACCCTTACTAATAACTATATATATCTTACATAATCTCTCCTATGCTATTTATATCCTTTCTGTATTGTATTCCTAGATGTTTCCTACTAGGTTGATGAATGTACAGAAAATAGTTTTCTTTCTGGGATCTGTCTCATAACAATTTGTTATGCTTATGATTACCTCAGTCCAGTAACCCACTATGCACAAGACATGATTTTTATGACTAAGCTCTATGATCATTTTATTCACCACTGTATGTATCAGTTTTCAAAATGGAGTGTCACTATCTAGGAAGTGTACAAGAGATGTCAGAAACTAACCCACAATACCAAAACTATGAGTGAGTACATTTCTATATATCAGTTATTAATTATATATTTACAGACAACTAGCTTGCAGATATGTATTATAACTTTCTTACTTGGAACAAGTACCCTCAATGATATCTTGATCTTATTGACCTAAAGGCTACATCTAATAACAAAGCTGACCCTTTGGGTACAAAAGAAAAAGGACAGCCCATTTTCTGGATTAAAAAATGGCCTGAACATTCAGCTGAGATGAAAAAATTTATTCAGCTACTTGATAAAAAGTGTGAAGAGAAATTTTGTTATACTGTTACCAAGTGTTGTCAAGAGTACATTTGCTGGTTAGCATCTCAACCACAAGAAACTTTATTCACATCACTTGCTCAAGAACTCCCACTCAACTACTTTACCCCTATATTTTTCAACAACCTCCAATGGTTTTTGCACAAGAAGATTGCATCACATTCAATTACCCTTTTACCAGATATTGAGAAGTCATTTACTGGTTGTCCAGATGAACTTCTTAGTGATTCATTGTTCAATACTAAGTATGGTAAAGCAGTTTTAGCACAATATAAGTTGGATGACCTGGATGGTGATATTGATAAAGAAAAAATCTTTTCAGACAACAAAGTAATTAAGAAGAAAGATGAGTTTGAGGATGTGGAAATGGAAGATGACTTGGAGACAAGTCAAATAGCTTTTGCAGAAGATATTGAGGATCTTGAGTTTTATTGTTTAAATACATTTCAATATCAGATTCTTATAAATGGAATTGGTATCTCTGTATATGACTCTGAGGCCAACCAAAGTGAGATCATATTTGTTATCACTACTCCCTGACACATTCCAGATAGTCAGACCTGCATGTTGTAATCTATAGACTTCTATGGCAAACATATGGCAATATGGTTAAATATATAGATGTAAAGTCAACTATGCACATATTGCTAAACTTTGGAAATTAGAACTTCACTGCCCTTATATCTTCTGTATGGATAGCATTTTCTCCATTTCCATTTAGGTGTACTTGACAAAGTCTACAGCAGCAAGAACATCTCTCAGCCTCCCCTACTACAGTGGCTTTCCTCAAAACACTTATGAAGGACTCTAAAAGTAGCTAGAGATACAAGTATATTGTCAAAAAAATCATAAAAAAAGAATAGTAGAGAGATAGGATATATACTAGAAATGATGATGATAAAGACCATCATTGATGATCATAACTTCCTTTTGAATACCAAATATTCCAATAGGTCTAGGATAATATCCAACATAACTGACAAGCTGATCTAATCTAATAATCATTAATTCAGATATTGGCCTGACCATTGGGTTATGAGTATAAACAACTAAGCATCTGAACTCAGGGAATGTTGTATAGGAATTGAGCATGTTGTCACTATGTGTCAAATGGACTTGTGGAGATATAAGCAAAAGTGTGAGTAAAGGTAAATTGTTAGTATTCTCTATTGCATGAATCCAGATTGAGTGAATAAAACCATATTCAATACCATCTAAGCTGTTGCAATAGCTGACTGCACTATTTCCAGAATAGAATGAGAAAATGGAATATTTGTCATAACTTGGCAAAATGGCTAAGTCATTATTTTATTTTCTTATTTGGACTTACTATACAAGGAAGGAGTATAGGAAAGTATTACATAACATAACATGGTCAGGGTGACATCACATGGTAGAGTCACATGATGAGTGTGGAAAAGTAGTGCGCAGACCATGTAGTAGGTGTATAAGTAGTGTATAGAAATTGAACAAGAATTCCATTAAGTTTTCCTTGTCAACTCAGACTAGGAGTGGTTCTAAGGTGTCTAAGTCTAAGTTCTTACAATATTGGCAACTCTGATACATAATATATTGTTTTGTGGTGACCCAAGGTAATAGAACTTGAGTATCAGATAGATATGGAACATGCTTGAAATATTAGAGATTAGGTTGATATTGTTTCCATACATATATAAGTAATAATCCATAGAGATCAAGTGTGGAAGACAAATAAGATCTTGTTGTGAATGAACAATCAAAGAATCACTTGTTGTTTGAAGAATAGACATAGCAATATTCAGATTTGTGTTGGAAGACTCTGAAGTAGATTAAAGAGGTCTGAGGAATTTATAGCATCCCCTACCACTGATAGAGAAGTGTAATAACAAGGGTGAACAGAACAGGTCAGAGAGGTGAAATCTCTGAGCTGCTTCACAGTTGTGTACAATTGAGTAGGTGCTGGGTGTAAGAGAAACACTCAGGGGCAGCTGTTCAATAAGCTAAGTAAAGTGTCACAAACTTCATTCAGACCATAACTCTGGGAATACTCAACCAATTTTTACAATCTAAATGGTCACTGAAAGCCCTTAAGAAGACCTTTCAAGTGATACCAAAAATGTCTCAAGGTAATCAGTATTAACTGAGTTATCAACAGATCAGTTGGCAATCACCAAGTTACCAAATACTAAATCACTGATATCTTGGGAACCATTTGATATAATTGTTTGCTTCAATAACCATCATGAAGCTCTCTTCAATGCACTTCTTTCAGCCATAAATAGACCCCAAGGCAATAAGATCCCATAGAAATACAAGGTCCTCAATATTTGTACATAACACTCCTCTATCTCTCTTTAGTTTGGGTTGTACTCAGTCAATAGCCTTTAACCATATTAGGATGTTTGGTATTGTAGTGTTAGTGGTCATGTGATTGCACACAGACTGTCTCCATATCATATACCAGATTTTTGGTTATATTTTATTATTTCTTTTCTTTTCTTCATTATCTATCTCCTACTTAGTTAGAAGTAGAAGTATTGCATTTCAGACTGGGAGGAGTATTGCATTTCAGACTGGCTCTCTCCTATTCTAGTTATAGTATATATACAGAATAGATACATGGTAGCAACCTAGTCTATAGATTAATGTCTACTCACACTTGTCTATATTTCTTTCCTCCTCCTATATACTTTTCAACTTGGACTTCAGACCTTCTCTCAGTTATCTAACAACATCTCCTTATCTCCAAAATCAACAATCACTTACAATAGGAGATTAGGGTGCAAAACACATATGTTGAAGCCAAGATTGTTTCCCTTGTCATCTCCAAACTCCTGCTTGTAGTAACTTAGCCTGAGATGACTTAATCATACTCCAAGTCTAACTGAGTTGACAAGAAGAACTCAATAGAGTTCCTATTGGATTCTGTACACTACTTATACAACTACTACATGGTCTGTGCACTACTCTCCCATACTTATTATATAACTCTATCATATGACATGACCCTGTGATATCTTAACATGTGACTGTGATGTGACATTATTATGTGATACTTTCCTATACAAGAAAGGAGTATAGTAAGTCCAAATAAGAAGAGAAAAGAAAAAGAAAAGAAAAGAAATATAAATAATGACTTAGTCATTTTACCAAGTCATGACACTGCTCCTTGATTTATATATCTTGGATTATAAGTATATTCTCTTTCTGTTATTGACTAGTACTCCTTTTCCATGATTTACATAGTCTTGGAGTTATACTAGTAGCTAATTCCTACTCTGCTCCTCATTCCTGACACTCCAGTAGTATATATAGAAGCTTGTATTGGTAGATCTACCCTTACTCAAATATTACCCTAGCTTCCAGGACTCTTACTAGCTTTCCAGTGTGGCTACCAACCTTAAGTCTGATGTTACTCTTATACCCAAGTGATAATGGTACCTTCAAATTTTTTCTCATATGAAATATAAAAAGGCAATTCATTCCAAGCATACTTCAGTTTGTTTATATTTGATATCTGGATAGTATTTTTTAGGCAGAAAATATGAAAACAGAGGTGCTCTCAGCAACATGACAACTTGATTATACTGAGGGATGGTATAGAGCAATAATCTTTTGAGATAAGAGTCTATTGGAAATTGAAGAAGACATCTGCCCATATAGCTGGCAAAGGGTACATGAAGTAACAAATATCACAGATCCAGGATACATTTTGTCTTTTTTGGTTGAAAGCTTGAACTTGGTGTATCATGACTTGACAAAACAGCTAAGTCATTATTTTATTTTATTTTTCTTTTCTTTTCTTTTCTTATTTGAACTTACTACACAAAAAGGAGTATAAGAAAGTATCACATGACATGTCATGGGTCATGGGTCACAAAGTCAGGTGATGTCATATGATAGAGTCACATAATGAGTGTGGGAAAAGTAGTGTACAGACCACGTAGTAAATGTATAAGTAGTGTATAGAAATTGAACAAGAACTCTATTGAGTTCTTCTTGTCAACTCAGACCAAGAGTGCAGTTAAGTTATCTCAGGCTAAGTTGCTACATGGTGACAAACTGTCCCTGATAGCATTGGCAATGAAGGCAGTGGTAGTGGCTCTTACCATAACTGATATCATACTGCTGTTTTTGCCATCATTTTACTTCAGCTCAATATGTTTTATTAATAGCCTTTAAATTCCACCAACACTACTGTCTGTGACTCTTGAGTTCATCTATTGGAATGAAAAGATAATACATTTGACTGGAAGAATCAGGAATGTTAGCTACAGCCTCCTATCTAGACCACTTCTTGTAAGGGGACTATACCAAAGTCCACTCCTAATGCACTAGTAGTAGTGCACTGGAGTGACCCTGCAACTAATTAAATCCCAATTACCTCATATTTAATTAGTTGCCCACTCCTGCATTCCTGTCCCTGATGGCTGAGACATTCCATAGTCAAGGGGACTTGTATGTATAGTGTAGATTACCCTCTAGAAGCCTTATCCTATTCTCTAAGGTTTCTCCTGGAGGTGAGTTGTAATGCATTCCAGACTTGTGTATATACTGAGGTTTCTTCTGGAGTCACTCCACTCCAGTTGCCCTCATACTTCTGTTCCAATATACTACAATAGCAATTCATCATCTGTTGTTGTTGTCATTCTTGTTAGAAGAAATTTGGGATATTTGTGCAACATTGATTTTCTCTCAGTCCTTCAGATGCTGATTCTGAGATCTCTGATCTATTCCCAGTGGCTGTAGTGTGACCATTGGGTTGAGCTAACCCTAGATGTTATAAGACAGTTCCTAAAGAAAAAACTATTTCCTGCACATTTGTTAATCTGATAGGAAATATCAAAGAATATAACATGGGAAAGATATAAATAGCATAGGAATAATTATGTAAGATATATATAGTTATTAGTAAGGGTCATGTGATTGCAGGAGACAGGTACACAGACCAACAGACATTTGTATAAATAGCTAGGAGAACCCAATAGGGAACTTTATTGAGTTCTTCCTGAACAACTACCTTGGTTGAGCTCTTAGTCCTCACAACTGCACACTAACACAAGAACTCAATACCTATTGTTGACCTGCATCTCACAGCCTTGACACACTCTATCCTACTTACTCTCTTATTGTTCTTGCTAGTAAGCACAGCACTCACAAGCATCTTGGATAATAGGCCCTAGCTATAAAGAGGACTTCACTTTCAGTTAGGGACAGTAGGTAGAAGGCCTGGACAAATCTTGTGTCCCTACCTGAGATCTGACCTCCACATTGAGTGTCATGACTTGGCCAAATAGCTAAGTTATTATTTATATTTCTTTTCTTTTTCTTTTCATTTAATTAGGAAATCAATGGACATATGAGAGAGAATGACTCAAAGGAGATGTGTGGGACTTTATAAATAGAAGTAAATACAGAATGTGTATAAGTAGTATACAGCAATAAAATGAGGACTCTATCGAGTTCTCTTTGTCAACTCAGACTAGGAGTAATTCTAAGACATCTCAGTTTAAGTCCTTATACCAGAACTTGATTCTTTTATCGGCACTGCTCATCACAGAGCCCTGCCACCTCTTACTCTCTTATCTTCCTTGGTACCTAGATGACACAACTCAGGACCACTACAACATAGCCAGGCCCTAGGCTTAAGGGAACTTATCAGTTAGTTAGGGACTGAAGGTGGAGACACAATACTAAGCTCAGGTATTGTGATCAAGGCCAGAACTTGCAACTGAGTGTTGGTAGATAGAATACTAGCTCTCACTCTATAAACCTTGTGCTGAAGTCCCATTGTGGACTGTATATGCAGAGGAGTAACACTGTATCCTTAGAAAGATGTTTAGGTTAGAGATCCCCTCCTTTGGGTAATAGTATAACTATATTATTAAGGCAGTAGTTAGTAGAGCAGTAGATATCTAGCTGGATGAAGATCTTGTGCCCCAGTAGATGTAACATTAGTAAGATCATTCCTTATTTTGATCCCTCTGGAGACATAGTACCATGTCTCTAGACCAATATAACAACATCCTGAGCAACATGCTCAAAGAAAAGTGAGCCCTTGCTTCACTAAGAGTACAGTTAGAGAGAAGAAGAGAAAGAGAATGTTGGAGTTGTAGGAAGTTCAGGCACCTGGCCTGTAACTGTAGGAACAAGAAAAAGGAGGAAAAGGGGAAACTGATCCCCAGAAACAAATTTGAAGTATTGTTGAGTAGAGTAATGAGATGCAGGGTGAGAGAAGAAGTAAAAATAGGGAGAAATGAGATGGTGGAGGAGGTTAAGTGCTTCAGATGCTGGGGTATGGAGCATTGCAAGTGGGAGTGCCCAAACATTGAAGTGGAAAAGAAGAGGAAGAGAGATGAGGAAGTGGCATGTGTAGTTAATCTGCAAAAGGTGCAGCAAGGAGAGAGACTGGCATATTCCTTATAGAGAAAGGTGCAGGAATATAGTGGCATGTAGGGTATGCCCCCAAGAAGTGCAGCACTAGAGCAGA
Organism: Leucocoprinus sp. KB1807203; assembly: GCA_019327925.1. NCBI lineage: Eukaryota > Fungi > Basidiomycota > Agaricomycetes > Agaricales > Agaricaceae > Leucocoprinus > Leucocoprinus sp. KB1807203. The sequence continues at coordinate 87,699 of JAHTMQ010000428.1, forward strand.
AAGGGTGGACAACCAAGTGGGAGGACATGATATTTGTGGAGTGTGGAGGGTGCAGCTACAAAGGCACCAAAACACATAAGAACCAGGGGCAAGAATTTATCTCTGGTGAACACTTGAGAAATGTGTGGTGCAGCAGATGCCTTGAAGCATGGAGGTGGAGAGAGAATACAGCAAGGGAAAGAAAGGTGGTCAGTGTAAAGTATAGTTGGTGTGGAAGAAAGGATACAGTTGAGGGGACACCAGAGAAAGATAGAAAGAGAATTTTGTGCCCAGAATATGGGACTGGGAGGAAACAGCTATAGTGGGATTGGAGAATAGCAGCACACCCTAAACAGGGAAAAGTGCAGCAGGGCAGCACATGAATAGAAGTTCCAAAAAGCACAGTGAAAGGGGAGGACAAGCAAAGAGATATCAGGAGAACATTCAAAATGCTAAGAGAAGTATGGTTAGACATAGGAGTAGAAAAGGTGGATATGCACAAAGGCATAACAGTGAAAGCACTCTTGGATAGTGGTGTGACAGGGATGTTCATGGATAGAAAGATGGCAGCAAAAAGTGGATTTAGGCTGCAGAAGCTAGAAAAACCAGTAATGGTCAGAAATGTAGATGGGACAAATAACAGTAGAGGGGCTATTACACACCAAGTGGAAGTAAATGTGTATTATAAAGACCATATAGAAAGAATGAGAATGGATGTATGCGATCTGGAAAGAACAGACATCATATTGGGAATGCCATGGTTGCAAGCACATAACCCAGAAATTAATTGGAAAACAGAGGAAGTCAAGATGACAAGGTGCCCACCACTATGTAGAAGAAATATGAAATCGGAAGAAGAGAATAAAATGGAGAAAAGAAAAAGAGTAGTGATGCTAGAGGAAGAGAAAATAGTAAGGTGGGCAATATATGATAAGAAAGACTAGGGAAGAGAGGAGGAAGTTGAAGCAGACTATAGAAAAATCAAGGAGATGGTTCCTAAAAGGTTTCTAAAGTAGAAAAAGGTATTTGGAAAGGTGGAATTGGAAAGAATGTCAACCAGGAAGATTTGGGATCACACTATAGATCTCAAGGAGATGTTCAAACCACAAAAGGGAAGGATTTACCCTTTATCCAAAAACAAGAGAGGAGGTCCAGAACTTTGTGAACAACCAACTAAGAAAGAGGTATATCAGACCATCTAAATCCTCTCAAATGTTGCTGGTGTTCTTTGTGAGCAAGAAAGATGGAGTAAGAGGATAGTTATAGACTACTGCAGTCTAAACAAACAAACTATAAAGAACAACTACCCATTACCATTGATAACAGACTTAATTGATAACATGGGGAGTAAAAGGGTATTTATGAAGATGGACTTGTGGTAGGGCTTTAACAATGTAAGGATAAAGGAAGAGGGTGAGTGGAAGAAAGCATTTACAATGCATATAGGATCGTTTGAACCAACTGTAATATTCTTTGGGATAACAAACTTGCCAGTCACATTTCAGGCAATAATAAATAAGATCCTAAGGGACCTGGTAAACAAGGGCAAAGTCACTGTGTTTGTAGATGATATGTTGGTAGGGACTGAAACAGAGGAAGAATATGATGAGATCATAGAGAAAGTACTAAGGAGGCTAGAGGAGAACGATCTTTATGTGAAACCAGAAAAATGTATGTAGAAAGTAAGGAAGATTGGGTTCCTTGGAGTTGTTATAGGACCCAATAGGATAGAGATGGAGAAGGAAAAGGTAGATGGAGTACTGAGTTGGCTAGAACCAAAAAATGTGAAAGATGTTAGGAAGTTCTTAGACCTTGCAAATTACTACAGGAGGTTTATCAAGGACTTTGCTTGAGTAGTAAGACCAATAAATATGCTGACAAGAAAAGATGTTAAGTAGTAGTGGAGAAGCAAGTAACAGCAAGCATTTAACGACCTCAAGAGGATCTTCACAATGAGACTAGTATTAGCAGCCCCAGATTTAAACAAGGAATTTAGGGTAGAAGTGGATGCTTTAAACTATGTGACTGGAGAAGTACTCTTGATGAAGTGCTCAGACAATTTGTGGAAACCAGTGGCTTTTATCTCAAAATCTCTAAGCAACACCAAAAGGAACTATGTGTTATCAATAGACAGTGAATGTCCTTAGTGATCACCCTAGGTGGATGTTCAAGAAGAACTCGATGGAGTTCTTCCTTGGATTGGACTACTACTTATACTATTTTACAGTGGCTGTGCTACTACTAGTCCATGATCACATGTTCTTCCAGAATGTTCTATGATCACTTGACCTTGTCATGTGATTTGGTTACTTAAGTTCCCACACTATTTATACCTTGACCTCATTGTATGACTTGAGATTTTGGATTAAGTGTTTAAATGCATGGGAGACTGTTTCCTTCTTGGGGCTCTCATAACACTATGAGATACACAATAAAGAAATGTTAGCTATAGTCAGATACTTGGAGACATAGAGACTGTCACAAACTTCATTTGGACCATAACTCCAGGAATACTTGACTGATTTCGATGATCTAAATGGCCACCAAAAGCCCTTAAGAAGACCTTTCGAACAGTATCAAAAACGTCTCAAAGAAATCAGTATTCACTGAGTTATCAGCAGATCAGTCAGTGATCACCAAGTCACCAGACACTAAATCACTGATATCTCAGGAACCACTTAACATAACCATTCACTTCAATGACCATCGTGAAGCTCTCTTCAATGCACTTCTTTCAGTTATAAATAGATCCCAAGGCAATAAGATCCCATGGAGATACAAGGTCCTCAATGTTTGCACATAACACTGATCTTTACCCATAGATTATCATCTGTCCTTGAATAGAACAAAGGACTGCCCTAAGATAGTTAGGTTATCTCTATTTCAAGAACAATAGCACTTCTATATGTAGAACAATAGGTAGTGATCATGTGGTTGGCTGTCCTTGTGCACAGACCACCACAATCATGTATTTAAGGACTGTATGTCTGAGGATAAACCTCAGACTTAACAACATCTTTTGCTACTTGTCTAACTTTGCTTTTTTGAACACTTTGATTATCAAATCAAGTAATCACAAATCAGTAAGTGGCCATTTGTGATAGAGACACTTTCTAGAAGGAACTACAACCAAGTTTGAGATTTGGACAGATCACAAGAATCTTGAATACTTCATGAAGGTGCAAAAGTTAAATAGAAAAAAAGCTAGATGGGCTCTATATCTGTCTAGGTTTGACTTTATGCTAAAACATGTTCTGGGAAGTAAGATGGGAAAGGTAGATAGCCTGAGTAGGAGGCTAGATTGGGAGGTAGGAGTGGAAAGAGACAATGAGGATGAAACACTGGTTAAGCCAGAATGGTTAGAAGTGAGGAGGACAGAAGGAGTGGAGATGATCATAGAGAAAGTAGATCTACTAGAAAAAGTAAGACAGTTGAGAGTAAAAGACAATGAAGTAGTAAAGGTAGTTGAAGAAATGAAGCAAGCAGGGGTAAAAATGCTGAGAGATAAGGAGTGGTAAGAAGTAGATGGTGTCATGTACAAAGAAGGGAAGGTATATATACCTAAAGATGATAAGCTGAGGGTAGAAATTATCAGGCTACATCATAATACACCAGTAGGAGGACATAGAGGGCAGTGGAAAACTGTGGAACTGGTTACTAGGAATTTCTGGTAGCCAGGGGTGACAAAGGAAGTGAAGCAATATGTGGAAGGGTATGATTCCTGCCAGAGAAACAAGAACCACACAGAACAGCTAGCAGACAAGCTAATGTCCAACTTAATTCTAGAGAAACTTTGGACACATATTTCAGCAGATTTCATCACTAGACTGCCATTAGCACAGGGGTACAACTTGATCTTAGTGGTAGTAGATAGACTAACAAAAATGGCCCATTTTATTCCTACCATGGAAAGAATATTGGCAGAAGGTTTAGCTAGGTTGCTTAGAGATAATATGTGGAAGTTGCATGGGTTATCTGAAAGTATCATCTCAGATAGGGGACCCCAGTTTACAGCATGGTTAATAAAGGAGTTAAATGGGATATTAGGGATCAAAAGCAAGATGTCAACTGTGTTCTACTGTTATGAGAGCCCCAAACAGGAAAAGGTTTCCCATGCATTTGAACACTTAATCCAGAACCTCAAAGCATACAATGGGATCAAGATATAAATAGCATGGGAACTTAGCAAGTCAAATCATATGACAAGGTCAGATGACCATGGAACATTCTGGAAAGGACATGTGATTGTGGGACTTTAGAGTACAGCCACTGTAGTAGTAGTATAAGTAAGGCTGCAATCCAACAAAGAACTCCATTGAGTTCTTCTTGAACATCCACCTAGGGTGATCACTAAGAGCATTCACTGCCCATTGATAATATCTACCCTCAAACAGATGGACAGACAGAAAGGGTCAACCAGGAGTTAGAACAGTACTTAAGAATGTTCATTGACCATAGGCAAGAACAATGGCTGGACTGGTTAGAGACAGCAGAGTTTGTATACAACAATAAAGCACACTCTAGTACAAAGACATTGCCTCTCAAAGTTAACTATGGGCAAGATCCTAGAATAGGGTTCAAAGTAAGAAAGAAGGGAAAATATGAAGGAGCAGGAAAATTTGTAATGAAAATGAAAGAAATTCAGGAGAAAGCAAAAGCAGTACTAGAAAAGGCACAAGAAAAGATGAAGAAATATGTAGATAGAAAGAGAGCAGAAGTCAACAAGTATAGAGTAGGGGACTTGGTAATGCTAAATACTAAGGACCTGAAATATCAGATGGTTGGGAGGAGGATGGAAAAGTTAACAGAGAGGTTTGTAGGGTCTTATAAAATAAAGAAAATCATGTCACTGAATGCAGTAGAATTAGAACTACCTAGTACAGTAAAAATACACTCAGTAGTTAATGTTAGTAGGATACAAAAGTATGTAGGGCAAGTAGAGAGGCAAAGGAAGGAACAACCAGCCCCAGTTATGATTGAAGGAAAAGAGGAATGGGAGGTCAAGAGGATACTGAATAAGCAATGGATTAGAGGAAAAGATAAGTACCTAGTACAGTAGAAAGGGTTCACAGCTGAATCCAATACTTGGGAAGAGAAGGAGAACCTGGGAAATACTAAGGAGGCAGTCAAAGAATTTGAGAAGAAATATTGGTGAGATATAGAAGATGTTCAAAGACAAAAAAGAAAAGAAAGGATATTCAGAAGAGAAGAGTTACTAGGAAGGTTTATGGCAAAAAAGTTATTCAGGTGGACAGACAAACAATATGATAAAGAATACTGGGCAAGGCTGGAAAGAAATTGGAGATGATAGAAAGGAGGAAGAATAAAGAGACAAAGAACAATGGAGACAATTCGGGAAGAAAAGGAAGAAATTAAGCAAAAAGAGTTAGAAATCAGAGAATAGACAGAAGAAGATGAAGACAAAATAGGCAATATGGCAGACCCTGACTACAAGCTGTAAAAATCCTCAGGATGAGAAACCTTGAGAGAGGGGTAGTGTCATAACTCAGCCAAACAGCTAAGTTATTATTTATATTTCTTTTCTTTTTCTTTTCATTTAATTAGGAAATCAATGGACATATGAGAGGGAATGACTCAAAGGAGATGCATGGGACTTTATAAATAGAAGTAAATACAGAATGTGTATAAGTAGTATACAGCAATCAAATGAGGACTCTATTGAGCTCTTCTTGTCAACTTGAACTAGGAGTAATTCTAAGACATCTTAGTCTAAGTCCTTACATTGAGTGGGCTTGTATATAGCATTTCACTATCAGGTCTGTGCTACTGGTCTATTGTGATCAGTTTATGCAGGGGAACAACAGTAACCTCTTAAAGGCCTATTTAGCTTAGAGATTCCCTTTTTAGGGATAATATCATTTCACCCTTCTAGTCAGTAGCTAGTCATAAGCTCAGGTGAAGAAGACTGCTTTTTCTCATACAAGGAAACATCATCATCACTATTACCACCACCACCACCACTACCATATATGTCTCAACAATCTGTGGAGTAACCCACTATTTCTACACCTCCTCCTCTTACTCAGGAGGAGCAACTCCTTACCTTAATTGCCAGCCTGCAACAGCAGGTGGCCATCCTATTACAATAGAGTGGAGGAGTGAGGGTAGAGGTAGCAAAACCTTCTCTGTTTAGTGAAAGGATGGAAAAAGTAAGCACATTTGTCAACATGATCTGTTTGTATCTAAAGATGAAGATGACAGAGGAGTCAGAGTTGACAAAGATGGCCTGGGTGCTATCTTATGTGCAAGGAGGAGTGGCAGAAGCTTGGAAGGATAACTTATTGGATAAATTGTTGAAAGGGGAATCAGAGATAGAGACAGTGGAGAAATTGTTTAGTAAAATGAAAAATGAGTTTTGGGAAATGGTGGAGGAAGAAAGAAAAGTAGAGTAGTTGAGGACAATAGAACAGGGAGGAGGGATGTGCAATGAATACATCCAAGAGTTCAAAAAGATCGCAAGAGAGAGTGGATACAAGGGGCAACCTCTCATAGAGGAATTCAAAAGAGGGTTAAGCAGGGGGATCAGGAGGAAGTTAGCAGAGGCAGAGAGCCCTCCCTGTATGATAGAGGAGTGGCAAGAGAGAGCAGTAAGGTTGGATAGAAATCAGAGGCAGAGTAGAGCAGAAGAAAAGATGTTAGGAAGGAACACAGTATACCCATCAGAAAATGTGTAGCAAAGGGGAGGACTTGGTAGGGGGTCATATGGAGGAAGGGGAGGTCAGATCATGCAGAGACCAGGGGGTCTATTAAGACTCTAGACCACAAGAATGAATATACACTTCAACCTTGAGCCTATGTTAACATTTGATATCTCTTTGCCCCTCTACAAAGGGTCCAGTTAAGGTTTTCAGAAGAGTTATATCAAAAGGATGAATATTGAGACTTTTAGTCATACTCCACAAGTTAGTCCAAAGACTGGAGAGAATGTGGGGTTCCAAGAGAAGTAGGTTTTCAGATAAACCACAGAAAGAAAGAACTTGCTGTTCCCTTCTCTTTCTAGATTGTATTTATCCTAACTAGTGACATCACAAGAACTATTATCCTAAGTACTAGTGAGTAACAGTGAGTGATTAGTTGAGTCAGAGTCTATAAATGGATTAGTCCAAGGTTTCCCCATTTATCCTAAAGTTCATAACTATTATAAGATTTGTCTATGATTACCCTAAGGTTTATTCAATGTTTCTTCTTTTAATCCAATGTCTATAATTAGTCCAATCAAGTCTGAAGTCCTAACCTTGATGTGATAACACATCATCCATTATATCATCTTTGTCTCTCTCATCTCTTATCACTATCATTTCTTCTACCATCCACTTGTTATTAGTCCAGGGCTGATAATAGTTGTAATTCCAATGTAATTCCATAACAGGGTTAGTATAGAGGAGGATATCAGAACAGAGGGGGACAGCCAGGGCCAGCAAGGGACCTCAATGCAATAGATGTGAACAGAGAAAGGAGAGGAGATAGGACATGCTTTGTATGTGGAAAATGGGGCCATATGGCCAAAAATTGTTGGCAGAGAAAGGGAAGAGAGGGGAGGGTAGTAGAAATGCCATAGAAGTTGGCAAAAGAAAGTAGAGGACAGTGAATTCCCAACTGGCCTTCAATAATTTGTACAGTATATTGTGCCCAGAAAAACTGGGAAATAAATCAAATTGTCACAGCAACACTGAGGGAGCAAGACATATGTGGCATACACTATGACTGCTAAGAGAAGTGTGAATGAAAGTAGGGTTAGAAAAGCTGGAGAGCCACAAAGGAGTAATAGTAAAGGCACTGTTAGACAGTAGGGCAACAAGCCTGTTCATGGATACCAGGTTTGCAAAAGAGAAGGGATTTAAATTAGAGAAGTTAAAAACCCTCTTTCTAGTAAGGAATGTAGATGGAACGGTAAATGTTGGAGGAGCAATCACTCACCAGGTAGAGTGCAACATGTTCTTTGAAGGACATGTAGAGAGAGCACAAATGGATGTATATAACCTGGGGAAAATAGAAGTAATATTGGGTATGCCCTGGCTAGTGGCTCATAACCTAGAGATAGACTAGGAAAAGAGGGAGGTCAAAATGACATGGTGTCACAAACTTCATTTGGACAATAACTCCAGAGATACTTGACCAGTTTCAACAATCTAAATGGCCACCAAAAGCCCTTAAGAAGACCTTTCAAATGGTACCAAAAACATCTCAAGGTGATCAGTATTCACTGAGTTATCAGCAGATCAGTTGGCAATTACCAAGTTAGCAAACACTAAATTGCTAATATCTCAGGAACCACTTGATGTAATTGTTTGCTGCAATGACCATCATGAAGCTCTCTTCAATGCACTTCTTTCAGCTATAAATAGATCCCAAGGCAATAAGATCCCATGGAGATACAAGGTCCTCAATGTTTGCACATAACACTGATCTTTACCCATAGATTATCATCTGTCCTTGAATAGAACAAAGGACTGCCCTAAAACAGTTAGGTTATCTCTATTTCAAGAACAATAGCACTCCTATATGTAGAACAATAGGTAGTGATCATGTAGTAGGCTGTCCTTGTGCACAGACCACCACAATCATGTATTTAAGGACTGTATGTCTGAGGATAAACCTCAGACTTAACAATATCTTTTGCTACTGTCTAAACTTTGCTTTTTTGAGCCTTTTGATTATTAAATCATTAACTCACAAATCAGTAAGTGGCCATTTGTGATACATGGTGCCCACCAATATATGGAAAGAGAAAGCAAGAGATGCAAGAGAGGAGACAGGTGAGAAAGACAGAGGAAGAAAAAACAGTGGAGGAATTAGTACCTAGGAGATTCTAGAAGTGGAAGAAAGTATTTGAGAAGGAAAAATTGGAAAGGGTGCCTGCTAGAAAGCCATGGGACCATGCAATAGAATTGAAGAAAGGGTTTGTGCCAAGGAAGGGGAAAGTGTATTCACTATCAAGGGAAGAAAGAGAGGAGGTGCTAGCATTTGTGGAGGATCAGCTGCAAAAAGGATATATTCGGCTATCAAAATTACCACAGACCTCACCAGTCCATTTTGTAGCAAAGAAAGATGGAAAAAGGAGAATGGTGCAAGACTATCATTATATAAATCAGTAGACAGTAAAAAATGGGTACCTCTTACCCCTAATTGCAGACATCCTGGATGGAGTAGAAAAGAAGAAGGTATTTACAAAACTTGATCTTAGATGGGAATACAACAATGTGAGGATCAAGGAAGGCAATGAGTGGAAGGCAGTGTTCACAATACATATTGGGGCATACAAACCAACAGTTATGTATTTTGGTCTGACAAACTCCCCAGCCACCTTCCAAATGATGATGAATGACCTGTTCCAAGACATAATCAACCAAGGAAATACAGAAACATTTATCAATGATATAATAGTGGCCACAGACACTGAAGAAGGGCATGATGAGCTGGTAGAAGAGGTATTGAGGAGACTGGAGGAGAACAACCTATTTGTTAAACCAGAAAAGTGCTGGTGGAAGGTGAAGGAGGTGGAATTCCTGGGCATGGTAATTGGACCTTGAGGGGTAGAAATGCAAAAGGAAAAGGGGGATAGGGTCCTAAGCTAGCTAGTGCCAAGAAATGTAAAAGAAGTGCAAAAGTTTTTAGGGCTTGCAAACTACTACAGGTGATTCATTAAGGACTTTGCTAGAATTGCAGCCCTTTTGCACCTGCTAGTCAGAAAGGAGAAAAAGTAGAGGTGGGGAGAAGAGCAAGGAGAAGTGTTCAGAAGGCTGAAAGAGATATTTACAGCAGAGCCAGTCTTAGCTATCCCAGATTTAGACAGGGAAATGAGAGTAGAGGCAGATGCCTCAGACTATGTGATAGGGGGAGTACTATTGATAAAATGTGGGGATAAGAAGTGGAGACCAGCTGATTTCATCTCCAAGTCATTAAATGCAACTGAACAAAACTATAAAATTCATAACAAAGAGATGCTAGCAGTAATCTGGTGCTTAGAATCATGGAGGCACTACTTGGAAGGGGCAAAAGTAAAGTTTGAGATCTGGATGGATCATAAAAACCTCCAATACTTTATGACTAGCCAAAAGTTAAACTGGAGGCAAGCTAAATGGGTGCTGTATCTATCATGATTTGACTTTGCTCTTAAGCATGTTCCAGGGAAAAGCATAGAAAAGGTAGATAGGCTGAGTAGGAGACCAGATTGGTAGGAGGGGGTAAAAAACAACAACCAAGACCAGATGCTAATCAAGCTAGGATAGATAAAAAGGACAGAGACATTGGTAGAGAAAAATGATTTAAGAAAAAGGATCAGGGAGGCACAAGGGGAAGACAAGAAGGTAGTAAAAGCAGTAGAAGAACTAAAGAGGGCAGGGATGAAAATACTAAGAGATGAGAGATAGATGGTGGAAGAAGGGTTAGTCATGAAAGAAGGATGAATATATGTTCCAGAGAGAGAACTAAGGGGGGAGGTGATACACTTGTATTATGATATAACAGTAGGAGGGCATGGAGGAAGATGGAAAACAATGGAGTTGGTTACAAGGAACTATTGGTAGCCAGGAGTAATGAAAGAAGTGGAAAGATATATGGAGGGATGTGATACATGTCAATGGTACAAAAACAGAAGCAAAGCACCAGCAGGAAAACTAATGACTAATGCAATCCTGGAAAAGCCATGGAGTCATATTTTGGCAGACTTCATTACCAAGCTACCTCTGGCACAGGCTACAGTGCAATTTTAGTAGTTTGTGATTGGTTTAGTAAAATGGTCCACTTTATAGCAACTACAGAGAAAACATCAGCAGAGAGACTTGCTAGGTTATTTAGGGATCACATCTGAAAATTGCATGGACTCCCAGAGAGCATCATATCAGACAGGGGAGTACAGTTTGCAGCAGGAATGATGAAGGAGTTAAATGAGTTGTTGAGAATCCAGACAAAGCTGTCAATGGCCTATCATTTCCAAACAGATGGGCAAATGGAGAGAATCAACCAGGAACTAGAACAGTACCTGAGAGTCTTTATCAATCATAGGTAGGAGCAGTAGCCAGAGTAGCTTAGGGACTACCAAATTTGCATATAACAATAAAATTCATTCAGCAACAAAGACCTCTCTATTTAAGGCAAATTACAGTCAGGACCCAAGAATGGGATTCAAAGGAAGAAGAAAGGAAAAATTCAAGGCAGCAGGGAAGTTTGTAGAAAAGATAAAGAAAATCCAGGAGGAAGTGAGAGTAGCATTGGAGAAAGTACAGGAAGAGATAAAAAGATATACAGACAGAAAACAAGAGGAAGTAGAGGAATAAAAAATTGGGGACTTAGTACTACTAAGTACAAAGGATCTCAAGTGGCAGATAGTAGAAAGGAGGTCAGAGAAGTTGACAGAGCAGTTTGTAGGGCCTTACAGAGTCAAGGGAATCATTTTAACCAATGTTATAGAATTAGAACTACCTAGTTCTATTAAGATACATCCTGTAGTTAATGTGAGTTGAGTACAGTTGTACAGACCTCAGATGGAAGAACAGAGGAAAACCCCACCAAAACTGGTTATCATCAAAGGAGAAGAGGAGTTTGAGGTGGAAAAAATACTAAATAAAAGGGTAGTTAGAGGAAAGGAGAAGTTCTTAGTACAATGGAAGGGGTATACAGCAGAAGGAGATACTTGGGAAAGTAGAGAAAACCTGAAGAATGCAAAGAAATTAGTTGAAGAGTTTGAGAGAGAGTATGGGAAAGAGGCTGAAGAAGTACAGTAACAGGAAGATGAGGAAGATGAAAAAGATAAAAAGGTATTCTTAAGAGAACTACCAGAGAGGTTTACAGCTAAAATCCTGTGGAGATGGTCAAATAAGAAATATAAGAGGTAGAGGGAGAAAAGATGGGAAGAGAACTGGAGATGATGGAAAAATTCCTTGGGACAAGGAAACTTGAAGGGGGGGCTGTGTTATGAGATGGTTCCTAAAGAAGAAACTATTTTCCATATATTCATTAATCTGATGGAAAATATCAAAGAATATAACATGGAAAAGATATAAATAGAGTGGGAAGAATTATATAAGATATATATAGTTATTAGTAAGGGTCATGTGATTGCAGGAGACAAGCACATAGACCAACCAATATTTGTTTAAGTAGCTAGGAGAACCCAATGGGGAACTCTATCAAGTTCTTCCTGAACAACCACCTTGGTTGAGCTCTAAGTCCTCACAACTGCATGCTAATACTAGAACTGAGTTGTCTTTTATTCCAGGTGAACAAAGAGAACTTGACAGAGTTTCCCTTAGATTTGGGCTACTACTTATACCTTTATACATGGTCTGTGCTACTAACCCTAACCTACTAATGATCTAATAGAATCTACTAGAATGTTCCTTGACATGTGACCTGTGTGACATAACTGATCTTGTGACCAATTTGTCATGGGAATGTGATGGATTGTGACAAATGTGACAGGTCATGTGATCCTAATCATATAACTCCCCTATTATCTAATTAAAAGAAAAGTAAAGTAAAAGATAAAGAATTAAAGAAATAAAAGTTATTATGGCCAAGGCAGCTCATAATAATTCCCAAGCCTACTGTCTGTATCTCTATGAAGTAGTTCCTTATGTTAGATTTTGGATTTTGAGTGTCCTCATGACCTAGATAAGCAGTATCTTCTTCTTCCCCTATTATTTCCATATACTGCCTGACTAGGACCAGAGCTTCAGAACTGATGGCACACCTGATCAAGTGTGAATAAGATATGCACAACAGAGAGTGACATATGTAATCTCATGCCAAATTCCTTATACACTGCTAGCTTTAGCCTGACTTTGTTTCTCTTCTTTACCTACTTCTCTAGCCTCTGTTGAAGAACTGCTTCATAACTGTTCATGCAAGGACAAATAGACCATGTAGGTAACTGAAAGATGCAATTCATGAAGATCAAACAAAAGCCATACACAGTAAGATAGTGGATGCACAGGAAATGAGTGATAAAAATAGGCTCAGAATAGAAATTCTGTACTCCAGACTGAAATCTATGCTCTGGCCAGTTAAAAATAGCAATTCCATGCTCTGGAGTTTATTTTTAGCCAGAGGGCAGCCCTCTGAGACAGTATAGTATTAGGGCCTGGCTATATTATAGTAGTCCTGAGTTGTATCACCTAAGTACCAAGAAAGATAAGAGAATAAGCTGGCAAGGCTCTACAATGAGCAGTGCTGATAAAGAAATCAAGTTCTAGTATAAGGTTCTAGCTATGATAACTTAAACCCACTTCTAGTTGTTATTGATAGGTAGTGAATGCTCTTAGTGATCACTCTAGATGGATGTTCAAGAAAAACTTGATGGAGTTCTTTGTTGGATTGGACTACTACTTATACTATTTTACAGTGGCTGTACTACTACTAGTCCACAGTCATATGATCTTCCAGAATGTTCTATGGTCACCTGATCTTGTCACATGATTTGATTACCTAAGCTCCCATACTATTTATTTCTTAACCCCATTGTACAACTTGAGATTTTGGATGAAGTGTTTGAATGCATAGGAAACTGTTTTCTTTTTGGGGCTTTCATAACACTAGTCTGAGTTGACAAGAAGAACTTGATAGAGTTTCCATTTGATTATTGTACACTACTTATACACATTTTGTATTTACTTCTATTTATAAAGTTCTACACATCTCTCCTGAGTTATTTCCTCTTATGCATCCACTGATTACTTAATTAAATGAAAAAGAAAAGAAAAGAAAAATAGATAATGACTTAGCTGTTTTGACTGTGTCATGACAATTTATATATGGATTTCAGCACATTTACCACACCAGTTGCAGCTTTAATAAGGTTTTCTGCATCCTTTAGAAGCTTGTAGGAATATGAAAATTGTGAAGAGACTAAGCACACACAAAATCAGAAGTGACTAAGTCTGACTCATTTGACTGTCATGACTTGGCAAAACAGCTAAGTCATTATTTATATTTCTTTTATTTTCTTAGTTAGACTTACTACACAAGGAAGGAGTACAGGAAAGTATCACATGATAGATGTCACACATCACAGTCATATGTCAGGATGTCACAGTGTCACATCACATGATGGAGTCACATGATAAGTGTGGGAGAGTAGTGCACAGACCATGTAGTAGTTGTATAAGTAGTGTACAGAATCCAATAGGAACTCCATCGAGTTCTCCTTGTCAACTCAGACTTGGAGGGTGATTAAGTTGTCTCAGGCTAAGTTGCTACATTGACCAATGCAGAAAACCAACAACAGTAGGCAAAGCAGAGACAATGTTGGCAATGTTGCTGATGTCTGGTGATTTGAAAGCCCAATGACCAGGGAACCAGTGTGAACAAAGCTTGTTTATTATGACATATGACACTGAGCTTCGGCAAGCTCCTGAATGATAGAAAAAAAGGCAGGTCATGTGATCAAATTCACTATCATGCCAAAAATAAAACGTGCTTCCAGGAGCCACTCGTGCGTTGTCTTATCTGTACCTGGCAGTTGGTTTTTTCATCTCTTCGTAGATCTGTACAACCGCCACACACTCCTACCTGTTCGAGAGAGACCCATAAGTCCTCTGTGAGTGTGCCCATCGAGCAACTAGTGGCACTGATTGACTATGAAATTCTGACACAGGATATGCCAAGGAGTGGGAAAGGCGATGTTGGGAGCATCGGCCAGAATCATATTCTGTCCGACGTTGCACAGAAAATGGCTGACGAAATGTTGTGTTGCGAAATCGATCAATTCCTGTGTCACTATGCTCCGTTTTGTCCGACCGACAATTCAATCGATAGTGCGCTCAAAAAATTGGGACATGAGAAAATTTTAACGAACTATGGACGGCAGGATTTTAGTGGCGAAGAGATTCTTTTCCAGACCGGCGAGATCGAGATCGAGACTGAGGTTTCTAAGAGGCTCAAACTCATTGTTAAGGCCTTAACAGAACAAGAATGCTTCGGCACCGACAGCAAGGCCCCTCGCAAATGCAATTTCAATTATCATAATTGCGGCGATACACAGATAGTTGGGGAAATTCCAGGAAGCACATTTCGAATAAATGGATATTTCTCGCCTAAATATTCTCCCCCATTGTTCGAGTCCACGAAGGTTGCGGTATCGCAAGTGGCAGTGGCGGCAGAGTTTCAGAATCGCCTAAAGATGGTCAGTGCAGTCAATCAGATCATGAATGACGATCCGCGTAGGATGTGGATGTATGGGGTATGGTCGTTTCTCTACGTGCTGAAGGCTACATGGTCATTTTTATACAGATAACCATCGAGGACGAGGCCATGGCTGTCTGGTATTTCTCTCGCTCCCACTCTGTCATGTCCAGGTCTTTTGACTTCACTAAGGTATTTATTGGTCCAATACATGCACCACATGGCTGAATGATTGGCGACAGAAACCAAAAAAATTTGTCACTGTACTTTTATCTCTTCTGTTTGCAACTGAATTGGAGATGGGGTATGATCCTACTGTCCACCGCATCATGTTCAAAAACAAGATCCGTTATGTCTATGACTTGACTCAGGAATCTGGTGAGACGCTGCATTTTCGAACGACTGCAACAATCTTCAACCCCCGGATTGCGTGCATCAGTGGGAGGAAGACGCGGGTATGGAGGGCGATTCAAGTGACTGGTTCGGACGGGTTAGAAGAGAAAGGCGACAAAGAGGTTGTGTTAAAAGATGTTTGGCTTGACAAGGGTTCTCCGATAGAAAAAGAAAATCAAAATTTAATCTATGAAAAGCTGCAGGACATTAAACAAAGGCAGTACGAGTGGCTCGAAGACAAATACCGGAAACGGGTCGGTGATGCCCTTGAAAACATACCTGATAGCTTGCCGTTCATGAGGATCCTCCATGATGCCAAGGGGGTGGATTGTAAAGAGCGTTTAAAGGAAGCTTTGCCCGATCGTACCATTCTGTCTCCTGCAGTGCCTCGGGTATCATCTAGCAGGAATGTTACCCCATTGGCTAGTCAGATTGAAAACTCGTATCCTGCAACCGGCACTTCTCATGGTGCACCAGCAACTCCAGACCACAGACATCGTCCTCAGCGTCAATACAAGGCAAAGACACAGTATCGGTTGGTCTATGCTCAAGTTGGCTATGCTCTTCATGATGCTCCGTCAATTGACAAGGCATTCAAAGCTATCAATGATGTGCTCACAGGTGACAATATATTTTTGCTGAACACTGCGTGGGCTGACCAGGATTCACCCAGCCCTCGTTCTGTTGTTTATGGCTGGTTGGGTGCACAGGGATATCAGTACAGGCAATATTATTGTTGTGGAGGATAATGGGTGCATTCGTGGATTCTTGAGTGACTTTGAATACGCCAAGGCGATGAGCAATCAAAGTTCGAGTTCAGATCCGAAAACAGTATGTTTTGACACCGAAAATAGATGCTGTCTAACATTTGATCAGGGCACGCCGTACTTCATGCCTTTGGAGATACATCGTGGCGAAAGATATGCAGACTCTCCCGCAAACTCTCCATCCCTGTCAGTTCAGGAAAGGAAACAAAATGCGGCCAATGCCCTTCTTCACCCTCCTGATCTGCTCATTACTATCCTCAGATATAATTACCATCACGATCATGAATCGCTGATGTGGGTGGCCTTATACATTGTGTTTGGACGAGTGGATTTGGAAGAAGCACAAAACATTTGTTCAAACATGTTCGCGAACTCCCTTCGCCCCAGCTTGTATCGCGAGCATTTCTTTCAAGGGAAGATTGCTCTTCCTCCTGGTGCATTTCATTCTGCACTTCCTGATTTTCCTCTCTATTTTGAGATGATTCGGAGTCATCTTCGGGACATTTGCAAGCAATTGGAGCCCAAGGAGGAGGACTTTCACGAGCTCTTCCATACCCTTATCTTTGCATTTGACAGTCTTCTAGCCATAGCCAATGAGAAGTCAGGAGACGTGCCTTTTGTGAATCAATCTGGTCAAGCCAATGTCGAGGTCAAAGAATCAACGAAGAAGCAAAAAACTGAACATACCCCACACCGGATGACTCTCAGGAGACGTGATGTCAGATAGGAAAGATTCAGATGGGGAGGGTTTAAACAAGGAGGGTTCAGAACCGCTTCGCATGAGATTGAAGATATATACTCGATACTGGTTGCTTGGTGTCCTAATTTTGTTGAAATGCATGACTTGACTCGGTGCTGTTGCACTCTGAACCTGAGCAACACGAAATTATTGCGATGTGTGGGCCCATAAGTGGTTGTCCAACTGGTCCGCAGTGCTGTCCGCAATTTGACTCTTCCACACAGGTGTTTCTCTGCAATAAACGTCCATTTTCTCCTGTAAAACAGTCTAAGACCGATGGATAGAGGTATAGGAGAATATATTGCGCAGTATGTCACTCAAGATGCTATGCAGCTGGAACTGAGATCCAGAGACAAAGACTAAGTATATTGAGAAGGTGAAGAATAGAATGTGCACCTGAGATCCAGAGACGAAGACTGAATCTCAGGGATACAGAGTAGGTACCTAAATACCAGATTGTAAGTATGCACATATTTGTTGTAGAATGTAAAAACTCCAATGCAGTGGAGTACTCGTAGCTAGGGAAGACTGAAAAAGTGTAAGCAGGTGATCGAGAAAATTTTTTTAGGGGACATAGCGGTTGTTGCGACGCTCCCAAACATGGTCCCCTCAACAAGAGGCCAGAAGAGCAAGAGGATGAAACAGTAGATATGGATCAAGTCGCAATTGGTAGAACATGTAAAACAGTCCACGATGCCAATGAGAAGCTCAAAGAGTGAAAAGGATGGTTCGAAACAGCTATGATACGTCCATCTATCCCATTTTCTGGTTCTTCCAGCGAATTACTTGAAAATTTATTTTTCAAAGGTAGTGACTAAAGTTTTAATTTTCAGTACAAATGCTCTGTGAAGGTAGTGTGTTGTGGTGTGCCTCAGCTCAGTTTCTGCTTCCATAGTTCAGGAGTGCAAGACGCAGAACCTCGCTTAGCTGAGTATTTTGGCAGGATCACATGCTCTTTGCCTACGTCACCGGTGAGGGTGCCCACCTACTTTTTAGCAGGCATTTATTTCGTTTGCTTGTCTCGACACGTTTCCCCATAGCTGTTAGTGGGTGGTCGGAATCATTGAATTTTTCCCAATTCTCGATAATCGGTGATAAATAAGAGCGTTATTGTGAGAATAATTTTATATAAGCATCAGTGACAAAGGATCAATATGACCGTGCACGAAATACTCACGTTTTGTGTAACAGATGCCTTACACGGCAGATATTTAAAAGTCAAGTCGCCACTTGAATTGGGATGTCAAGTCACCTGACAGTTCAGTGTCATCTCACCTGTCAAGTTGTCTAGACCTGTCACACAGTCACACCCTGCCACAATGCCACTAGACATAAAAGAAGACCATTCATTGACCATTTGATAGAATTAGCTACTATTGTAATAATGTTGAATATACATGAATTTCCTTGAAGGTGGTTGAGTTCAGGTCCTTGTACTACATTCTATATCATAGCCTTTGCTACATCAAATGGAATTTCCTTATTGTTACAGTCACTATCTCTTTTAACAATATTATGGACAATGGAGATGAACACACCTATCCACCTGGTCATGTACCTATTGATCCAAACCAGCTAAATATGATGGAGAATATGTTTCAGGCTTGAATGTTGGAGATGAAAGAGCTGTTCAGTAGCAGTTAGCTGCTGAGAGAGCAAACTGGGCCCAAGAGAGCACTTGAGAAGCAGTGCTTAAGAAGCAAATTGAGGAGTTACAGCAACAGTTATCTGATACACAATTACACCCAAGTCCCAAGCAAAGGTGTGCTTATGTATTAAGTCTATTAATAGTAATATATGACTTTTCACATAATAAATCTTTATCTGTGATACCTCGCCATTCAATAAGGTCTATGCTAGCTTTCACTAGCCAGTCAAGAAAAGGACTCAAACCTTCTACTGTGAATTTAGCTTCTTTAACTTTTGGTTTCAGTATACCACCAGCTTCAAAATTGACTACCAAGAGCCAGAAAGTTACAACTCCCCACAAACCTGCTACTTATATACACCATCTTCTAGAAAGTGAAGTACCTGAAGATGCCAGGGGCATAAAGGTGAGTGATAATTCCTAAAAACAAAGTCTAAAAATCTAAGCCTATATAATATAGAAAGCTCTTGAGCTCCACATCCACATTTTATGGGATATAATCAATACCAATACTGTTCCACCTACACCTGATCCTATTCTTCTCTCACAATTTGAGGCCTGTTTTTCTAACAAGACTACCAAAAATGATTTACACCAAATTGCTAATGGATATTCACTTGGAACAAATATTTCTATTGTACCATCAAAGAAAATTGCATCAGAAGTCAAGGCTGTTGAAGAATTCATTCTCAAATTTGTTCAGGTTTCTATCTCCAAATTTGGTCTTATCCAATGGTGCCCTGATCTCAACCAAACTCCATATTCTGCATACAACAGCACCTGCCAGATTATAGCCTTGAATACTTTCCAGCAGGCTTTTATCAGCTATGTATATGACTGTCAGGGACCAGCTCTGAAGTACCTGCATGATATGGCTTTCCTTATCCATTTATATGACCACTTTGTACATTACTATATGTTCAAGCTACTCAAGAAGGAAACTCATAACCCTGAAAGTGTTCAAGCAACATCTGAAATTAATCCTCAGTACCAGAATAGAAGATATATGAGTTTCTCTTACTTATTTTCATTTTACTATATTTTATCACCTGTTGTATCAGCTTGCAGATCTTTGCCATGATTTTCTCACTAGGAATAGATATTCTCAGCAATATATTGACTTTATTATACCTAAGGGAACATTAGATAAAAGAATACCAGTGAAAAAACCTTGGGACCATGCAATAAATCTGAGAGAAGATTTTGTGCCAAAGAAAGGAAAGATATATTTAATATTGAGAGAAGAGAAAAGAGGAAGTGAAGGAATTTGTAGAGGAATAGCTGAGGAAAGAGTACATTAGACCCTCAAAGTTACCCCAGACTTTACCAGTATTCTTTGTAGAGAAAAAGGACAGAAAGAAAAGAATGGTACAGGACTATTGATATCTGAATAAAGGAACAGTCAAGGATAACTATCTATTACCATTGATTTCAGACTTGATCAACACTATGGGTACAAAGAAAGTGTTTACAAAGATGAATCTGAGATAGGGGTACAACAATGTATGGATAAAGGAAAGGGATGAATAGAAGGCTATGTTCACTACACATTTAGAGATGTATAAATCCACAGTTATGTTTTTTGGTCTTACAAACTTGCCAGTGACCTTCCAGGCGATGATGAATGACATTTTTAGAGACTTAATTGACACTGGAGATATAGCAGCATTTATGGACAATATGTTGGTAGGAACAGAGGATGAGAAGAAGCATAATGAGATAATAGAAGAAGTATTGAGGAGGATAGAGAATGATCTCTATATAAAGCCAGAAAAATGTGTTTGGAAAGTCAAAGAGATCAGCTTTCTTGGACTGGTAATGGGGGTAGAAGGAATTAAGATGTAGGAGGAGAAAGTGGCAGTATTATGAGTTGGCTCCAAAAAAGAAAAATATCTTTTGTGTATTTATCAACTTGATGGGAAACCTCCAGAAATATAATGCAGGGAAGATATAAATAGTGTGGGACAGTATTATGTAAAGAACTATATAGTTATTAGTCATAGTCTTGTGACCATGGGAAGCAGGTGCACAAACAAATCCAATGAAGGACTCTATTGAGTTCTTCCCTTTCAATTGTCACTGGTTGGGGTCAGAACTTCAGTCCTAAGTCCATACCTTAACAAGAAAGAGGAGCAGTTAATGTAAAGTGTAGTCAGCATAGAAGGAAAGATACTGTAGAAGAAGTGTTAGAAAAGAACAGAAAGACAATTTTGTGCCCAGAATGTAGGACTAGTGTTAGGAGAGCCCCAAGAAGGAAACAGTCTCCCATGCACTTAAACACTTAATCCAAAATCTCAAGTCATACAATGAGGTCAAGGTATAAATAGTGTGGGAACTTAAGTAACCAAATCACGTGACAAGGTCAAGTGATCATAGAACATTCTGGAAGAACATGTGATCATGGACTAGTAGTAGCACAGCCACTGTAAAATAGTATAAGTAGTAGTCCAATCCAAGGAAGAACTCCATCGAGTTCTTCTTGAACATCCACCTAGGGTGATCACTAAAAGCATTCACTGCCTATTGATAACATAAGGGGGAGTAGCAGAAGCATGGAAGGACAACTTGTTGGATGAATTATCAAAAGGGGAGTCAGGGGTAGAGATAGTGGAGGAATTGTTTATGAAAATGAGAAATGAGTTTGGAGAGACTGTGGAGGAGAAACAAAAAATAGAGCAGTTGAGAACAATCAAGCAAAGAGGGAGGACCTGTGATGAATATGTCCAGGAGTTTGAGAAGGTGGTATGAGGAAGTGGCTATGAAGGACAGCCCCTCATAGAAGAGTTTAAAAGAGGGCTGAATAGAGCAATCAGAAGAAAGCTAGCAGAAGCAGAAATTCTCTCCAGCTCAATAGAGGAGTGGCAGGAGAGATCAGTGAGGTTGGGTAGAAATCAAAGACAGAGTAGGGCAGAGGAGAGGATGTTGGAGAGGAACACAGTGTGCCCATTGGGAAATACACAGCAAAGAGGAGAATTTGGAGGAGGATCATATGGAGGAAGAGGAAGACAGATCATATGGAAGGCAGGAGTTCCAAACTCCAGAGGAGAATATCAAAATAGAGGGAATTAGTATAGGGGAACCAAAACAGGACCAAGGCCAATGGCAGTAGATGAAGGAGGTAGAAGGGAGGGATATCGAATTTGTTTCAACTGTGGAGGATTTGGGCATATGGCTTGGGATTGTAGGAGTAGAAGGCAAGGAATCAGGGAAGAAAGGAGGATCAATCAAGGAGGTGAGTTGTCAAAAGAGAATGGAGGTCAGTAAGCTCCTGGCTGTCCTCCTATAATAAGTACAATGTTTTGAAATGTATAAAATTGGACAATGGATCAAGTACCCAAAACATTGAGAGAGTAAGAGATGTAAGAAGAACAATGAAACTACTAAGAGAAGTATGAATGCAAGTGGGGGTAAAAAAAATAAATACTCATAAGGGAGTATCTGTTAAAGCGTTATTGGATAGCAGAGCCACAGGGTTATTTGCAGATAAAAAGTTTGTGGAGAAGTAGAGATTTAGGAAGGAGAAATTGGCAAGGCCAATCCAGATCAGGAATGTGGATAGAACAGATAATAGTGGAGAAATGGTGATGCATGAAATAGAATGCAACTTGTATTACAAAGGGCATGTAGAACAAGTGAAGATAGATGTATATAACCTAGAGAGAACAGAGGTGATCTTAGGAATACCATAGCTGGCAGCACACAACCCTGAAATTGACTGGGAAAAGGGGGAGGTGAAAATGACAAGGTATTCACCCCTGTGTGGAAGAAACCAGGAAATAGAGAAAAGTAAAGGAAAGAAGCAAGTAAGAAGGGGAGAAAAGCCAGACAAGAAAGTTATGAGGGAATTAGTGCCAAAAAATTTTTGGAGGTGGAAGAAAGTATTTGGAAAGGCAGAGTCAGAACGGATACTAGTGAAAAAGGCTTGGGACCATGCAATTGAGCTAAAGGAAGGGTTTGTGCCAAGAAAAGGAAAAGTGTATATATTGTCAAGGGAAGAATGGGAGGAAGTACAGGTATTTGTGGAAGATCAGCTGTGTAAAGGATACATCTGACCATCAAAGTTGCCACAGACATCTCCAGTCCATTTTGTAGCCAAAAAGGATGGAAAGCAATGAATGGTGTAGGACTATAGATACATAAACCAGTAGACAATAAAAAACAGCTATCCATTACCACTAATTGCTGATATCCTGGATGGAGTGGAAAGCAAGAAAGTATTCATGAAGTTGGATTTGAGATGGGGATATAACAATATCAGAATCAAGGAAGGAGATGAATGAAAGGTAGCCTTTACAATGTATATAGGAGCATATGAGCCCACAGTCATGTACTTTGGACTCACTAACTCTCCTGCTACCTTCCAAACTATGATAAATGACCTTTTCTGAGATATGATCAATCAAGGAACTGCTGCAACCTTCATTGATGATATTATTGTGGCAACAGAGATAGAGGAGGGATATGATAAGGTAGTGGAGGAAGTATTAAAACAGTTGGAAGAAAATGATCTATTTGTAAAACCAGAAAAGTGCAAGTGGAAAGTTAGAGAGATGGAGTTTTTAGGGATGGTAATTGGACCAAAGAGAGTAGAGATGCAGAAGGAAAAGATGGAAGGGGTATTGAACTGGCCAGTCCCTTGAAATGTGAAAGAAGTACAGAAATTCCTAGGGCTAGCCAACTATTACCAGTGATTCATCAAGAATTTCACTAGAGTAGCAGCACCTTTGCACCTATTAGTAAGAAAGAAAGAAAAGTAGAAGTAGGGAAAAGAACAGGAGAAAGTGTTCCAAGATATGAAGAAAGTGTTTATATCGGAACCAGTGTTAGCAGTACCAGATCTAGACAGGGAAATGCAGGTAGAAGCTGATACATTGGACTATGCAACAGGAGGGGTGTTATCAGTAAAATGCAAGGACAGAAAGTGGAGGCCAGTAGCATTTATATCTAAGTCAATGAACCCAACTGAAAGAAACTATGAAATTCACAACAAAGAAATGCTAGCAGTAATTAGGTGTTTGGAAGCATGGAGACACTACTTGGAAGGGATGAAAGTGCAGTTTGAGATATGGACAGACCATAAGAACTTGCAGTACTTCATGACTAGTCAAAAGCTAAACCACAGACAAGCTAGATGGGTACTGTACTTATCTAGGTTCAACTTTGTACTTAAGCACATACCAGGAAAGAGTATAGGGAAGGTAGATGGGTTGAGTAGGAGACCCAACTGGCAAGAAGGAGTAGAGAATAACAATAAGAATAGAACATTGATAAAGCCTAAGTGGGTATAAAAAGAAGTAAGGTGGGGAGAAGAGACATCGATTGAGGAGGAAAACTTGAGGGAAAAAATAAGGAAAGCACAGGAGAAGGACAAAAGAGTAGTCAAGACAGTAGAGGAACTAAAGCAGTCAGGGATGAAAATGCTAAAGGATGAGGAGTAGTCAATTGAGGAGAGGCTGGTACTAAAGGAAGATCAAATCTATGTACCTAAGGGAGGGCTAAGAATGGAAATAATATGACTACACTATGATACACCAGTAGGAAAGCATAGAGGAAGGTAGAAAATGGTAGAACTAGTGGGAAGAAATTATTGATGGCCAGGAATAACAAAGGAAGTGGGAAGATATGTAGATAGATGTGATGCATGTCAAAGAAACAAGAATTGTGTGGAAGCCCCAGCAAGAAAGCTGATACCAAATACAATCCCAGAAAAACCATGGAGGTATATTAGTGCAGACTTCATCACCAAGCTACCACTGGCCCAGGGATATGACACAATACTAGTAGTATGCAACCAACTTACAAAAATGGCCCATTTTACCACTACTACAGAAAAAACATCAGCAGAAGAGTCAGCAAGGTTGTTCTAAGACCAAGTATGGTGGCTTCATGGACTCCCAGAGAGTATTGTATCAGATAGAGGGCCTCAGTTTGCAGCAGGAGTAATAAAGGAGTTGAATGAGATGTTGGGGATTGAGACAAAGTTGTCAACAGCTTATTATCTGCAAATGGATAGACAAACAGAAAGAGTGAACCAAGAATTGGAACAGTACCTCTGTATGTTTATTGATCATAGGCAGAAGCAATGGCCAGAGTAGTTAGAGATGGCAGAATTTGCCTATAATAATAAAATTCACTCAGCAATAAAGGTCTTGTCTTTTAGAGCAAACTGTGGACAAGATCCAAGAATGGGATTTGAAGAAAGAAGGAGAGGAAGGTATGAAGCAGCAGGAGAGTTTGTAGAAAGAATAAAGAAAATTCAAGAGGAAGCAAAAGCAGTGCTGAAAAAGGCACAGGAGGAAATAAAGCAGTATACAGATAGGAAGAGAAGAGAGGGAGAGAAATACCAGAAAGGGGACTTAGTAATGCTGAGCACAAAAGATCTGAAATGGCAGATGAAAGGAAAAAGAACAGAAAAACTGACGGAATAATTTGTGGGCCTATATAAAGTAAAAAGAATGGTCTTAACAAATGTAATCAAGCTTGAATTACCAATTACTATTAAAATTCACCTGGTAGTCAATGTAAGTAGAGTATGGCTGTATAAACCACAAGTAGAGGGCCAAAAGGTAGTACCGCTGCAGCTAGTAGTCATAGATGGGGAAGAAGAGTATGAGGTAGAAAAAATCTTAAACAGGAGGAAGATACAAGAAAGGAACAAGTTTCTAGTCCAATAGAAGAGGTATATAGTAGAGGCAGACATATGGGAAGGACGAGAAAATTTAGAAAATGTGAAAGAGTTGGTTGAAGAGTTTGAGAGGGAGTATAGAGAAGAGACTGAAGAAATTAGATGACAGGAACTGAAAGAGGAAGAAGAGAAATTCAGTCGAGAATTACCAAGGGAGTTTATAGCCAAACTAGTATATGGATGGAAAAGGAAAAGATATGAGAAGGAGAGGGAGAAGAGGTGGGAGGAAAATTGGAATAGATGGAAAAGTTCCTTGGGATGAGGAACCTTGAAAGTGGGGCTGTGTTATAAGTTGGCTCCAAAGAAGGAAAACATCTCCTGTACATTCATCAACTTGATGGAGAATCTCCAAAAATATAATACAGGGAAGATATAAATAGCATGGGACAATATTATGTAAGAACTATATAGTTATTAGTCATAGTCTTGTAACCATAGGAAGTAGGTGCACAGACCATGGGATATTTGTGTAAGTAGTAGTAGAAATTCAACAGGGGACTCTATTGAGTTTCAATCATTACTGGTTGGGGTCAGAACTTCAGTCCTAAGTCTGTACCTTAACATATAGTGCATACTCATACTATTTCTTGATATCTCCTACACACATTTTGATTAGGCCATCTCTAATTGTTTGATGTATAGTCTCCACCACTCCATTTGACTGGAAATTGTATGCTGAGATCCTAATGTGATGTATATGGTAGTATTTCATGATCCAATCCAGGGCAGCCACAAATGGAGTCCCATTGTCTATGACAATTTCCTCAAGCCTACTCTAGTAACACAAAATTTCATCAAATATAAATTGCCCTATTATTCTATCAGTCTCACAAGTTAAAGCCCTCCATTTTGGCCATTCAGTCAGTGAATCCCTTGCTTGTACAATATATTTATGCCCCTGGGAAGGTGGCATGTGCATTGTGTTGATGTATGCCTTTTGAAACAGCAAAGCTAGAATTTGAACTGTTGAAGGGAGTATGATATATTTAGTGGACTGAATCTGGCATTGGTGGTAGGTAGTAATAAACCATCATACATTGCTGTCAATAGCTGGCCACCAGAAGCAGTTGTATAAGATGCATCATGTAGCATAAAACCTCTAGTGACCTAATTGATCATATGCTTCCCTCAATAGCCAATAGTGTTTCTCTTTTTCTTCTACCATCTGCTGATGCCATCTACAATGCTCTCACTGCCACATCTTGCCTTCTTGGATGAAAAACTTGCCCATATGTTAAAGAAAGCATTGTAAGTCTTTTCCAGTGAGTTTTTCTAGTGTTTTCAGTATCTCCAGAAAATTTCTAATCTCCATTAATTCTTCTTTCCTCTTCTTGGTTCTTTTATCCTTAACTCCTTGCCATCTGAGCTCCTTTGCCTCTCTTAACCTATTCTCCTCTTTCTTTCTTTCTAAGATAATGTCCTTGTTATATTGTATATCCTCTCTTTCATTCAAAGCTACTTTCTCATCTCCCTCATGTAACTGACTTGCCATTCATACCCCACATCCTATGACTTCATCCATCCATCCTTCTGCCTCTTCAACCCCCTCTCCCTCTTTTTCACTCTCTGCCACTTTCCTTCTTGACAGTCCATCTGGTCCTTTATGCTTTACTCCTGGGACATATACCAACTCAAAGTCAAACATCAAGATTGCTGCAATCCACCAGTTCATGGCAGTGTTAGGGTATAGATCAGGTTTGTTCAATATCCCCTTTATACACTGAGCATCCACCTCCACTACCAGCTTCTTTGCTCCAATTAACCAAAGCTTTGTTGCATTTAGGGCCCAAAATAGTCCATATAATTCTAGCTTTGATTGTGAGTACCTTGAAATACATTCATTCTATATAGTTGACCCAGATCTTGCTAGTTGTCATTGTCCCTTTGCATCCAATTGTGCTAAAATAAACCCTACTGCAATAACTGATGTGTTCACAGATAGAATCACATCAAACAGCAGGGCATGATTGATGGATCGGATCACTTTACAGGTAGATACTCTTTTTTTTTATCTTCTCCATCACTAATCTCTGTTCTTCTCTTCAATTAAACTTGCTTTTTGTCACCCCTGTTAACTTTGTCAATGGATCTACCACCTCTGCAAAACCTTTTATCCAATTCCTCACCATGCCTGCCATCTATAAGGGCAACCAGAGCAAAGTAGACTCCAGGAGAATCCTTAGTAATATTACACTCCTAAATATGTTACAACTCATCTCCAGGAGAATCCTTAGAGATTAGAATAAGGCTCCTGGGGCATACTTCTACAATATATATACTCCTACTGTTGAGATGTCCCTGATCCTATAGTCCTGTTAGTCAGGGTCAGGAGTCTCTGAGTCAAGCTAAAAGAGGATTAAATATTACATAGTAATATTTAATTAAGTACAGGGTCACTCTAGGCTGTGAGTCTAGTGTCTCAGGGGTGGTATTGGTAGGGTCCCCTTACACTCATCTCTCTCTCAAGATTGCTGTGCCTCAAAGCAATGGTTCTGGAAAGAAAAATTGCATCAAAGTCCACTTGTTGGATATGTCTAGGGGCTGTAGGGTGTTTGCAATAAAATTCTACTACAAGGTCTGGTGCTGAAACATCAGAGGCTACTTCCCAGAAGTTGTACTCCCTTCCAAATCCTTTCTACTTTACCAGGAGCTGGAATCTTCTCCTATGCCAATGGCTATCTAAGATCTCTTCCACTTTCCACTCCTCTTCTCTGTCAATGTGTCACAAACTTCATTCAGACCATAACTCCAGGAATACTTGACCAATTTCAACAATCTGAATGGCCACCAAAAGCCCTTAAGAAGACCTTTCTAACGGTACCAAAAACGTCTCAAAGCAATCAGTATTCATCGAGTTATCAGCAGATCAGTCTGTAATCACCAAGTCACCAGACACTAAATTGCCAATATCTCAGGAACCACTTAACATAATCGTTCGCTTCAATGACCATTGTGAAGCTCTCTTCAATGCACTTCTTTCAGCTATAAATAGATCCCAAGGCAATAAGATCCCATGGAGATACAAGGTCCTCAATGTTTGCACATAACACTGATCTTTACCCATAGATTATCATCTGTCCTTGAATAGAACAAAGGACTGCCCTAAAACAGTTAGGTTATCTCTATTTCAAGAACAATAGCACTCCTATATGTAGAACAATAGGTAGTGATCATGTAGTAGGCTGTCCTTGTGCACAGACCACCACAATCATGTATTTAAGGACTATATGTCTGAGGATAAACCTCAGACTTAACAATATCTTTTGCTACTGTCTAAACTTCGCTTTTTTGAGCCTTTTTATTATTAAATCATCAACTCACAAATCAGTAAGTGGCCATTTGTGATAGCCAGAATGGATTAGGGGAGTAGAAACAATAATAGAAGAGGAGAACCTAAAGGAAAGAATCAAAAGGACACAAGAAGGGGACAAGAAGGTAGTAAAAGCAGTAGAAGAGTTGAAAAAGGCAGGAGTAAAAACATTGAAAGATGAAGAATGGGAAATAGAGGATGGGATAGTAATAAAGGAAGAAAGGATATATGTGCCAGAGGGGGACCTCAGGAGGGAAATAATACAATTACACTACGACACCCCAGTAGGAGGGCATGGAGAGAGATGGAAGATGGCAGAGTTGATTGCCAGGAATTACTGGTGGCCAGGAGTAATGAAAGAGGTGGGAAGGTACATAGACAGATGCAATGCTTGTCAAAGATACAAGAACCGGAGTGAGGCACCAGCAGGAAAATTGATGCCCAATGCAATCCTGGAAAAGCCATAGAGTCATATATCAGCAGATTTTATCACCAAACTACCGTTAGCCCAGAGATACAATGCAATCTTAGTAGTATATGACTGTTTTAGTAAAATGGCACATTGTTATGAGAGCCCCAAACAGGAAAAGGTTTCCCCTGCATTTGAACACTTAATCCAAAACCTCAAAGCATACAATGGAGTAAGGATATAAAGAGTGGGGACACAGTAAGTCAAAATCATGTGACAAGGTCAGGTGATCATAGAACATTCTGGAAAGAACATGTGATCATGGGACTTTAGGGTACAGCCACTGTAGTAGTAGTATAAGTAGGGCTGCAATCCAACGAAGAACTCCATCGAGTTCTTCTTGAACATCTACCTAGGGTGATCGCTAAGGACATTCACTGTTCACTGATAACATAAGAACTCGATACCACATCCAAGCACTGTTCACCTTGAACCCTGCTCAAAAAATTACTTAAAGGTGCAGTTGGCTTCATACCGGCCCCGCGAGTGATTTTCCCCATCATATTTACTCCACACTCTTCCTTGCTAGGGAGAACAGCGCTCTCAAGCCTCTTGGATAGCAGGCCCTAGCTGTAAAGGGGACTTCACTGTCAGTTAGGGACAGTGGGTAGACGGCCTGGACAAAGCTCGTGTCCCTGCCTGAGACCTGACCTCCATATCGAGTGGGCTCATAATTAGTTCTTCACTATCAGCTCCGTGCTACCAATCCATTGTGATTGGTCTACACAGGGGAACGATGGAAAACCTCTTAAAGGCCCATCTAGTTTAGAGATTCCCTTCTTAGGGATAATATCGTTTCACCCTTCTTAGTTGGTAGTTAGCCATAAGTACAGATGAAGAAGACCGTTTGTCCTCCTACGAGGAAACATCAACATCACCATCACCATCACCATCACCATCATCAATGTCTCGTTAACAACAACAGCAACAGGGGGAACACCCTTCAGCACCCGCCCCCCCCCAAACCAGAGAGGAGCAACTCCTTGCCATGATTGCAACCCTGCAGCAGCAGGTCAATACCATGCTCCTCCAACAGCAAGGGAGCAGAGTGGAGGTTGCAAGACCTCAAGTTTTCAATGGAAGAATGGAAGAGGTGAGCGCGTTCGTTAACGCGGCCCACCTATACATTAGGATGAAGATGACAGAGGAAGCAGCAGCAACCCAGGTGGCCTGGGTATTATCATATGTGCAGGGGGGAATAGCAGAAGCATGGAAGGATAACCTGTTGGATGAGTTGGCAAAAGGAGAGTCAGAGGTGGAATCAGCAGAGCAGTTATTTGCAAAAATAAGGAACGACTTTGGGGAGACATCAGAGGAGGAGAGAAAAATAGAGCAACTAAGGACGATTGAGCAGGGAGGGAGAACCTGCAATGAATATGTACAGGAATTCAAAAAGGTTGCCAGAGGAAGTGGCTATGAGGGAAGACCCCTCATCGAGGAATTTAAAAGAGGACTAAATGGGGCCATCAGGAGGAAGCTAGCAGAAGCAGAGGAACCGCCAACCACCATTGGGGAGTGGCAAGAAAGAGCAGTGAGACTGGATAGAAACCAGAGACAAAGCAGGGCAGAAGAAAGAGTATTGGGGAGGAACGCAGCACACCCAGGGGGAAATGCGCAGCCTAGAGGGGGAGGATCGTATGGGGGAAGAGGGGGACAAATAACATGGAGAACAGGAGGAGGATACAGAGGGGGAGGAGGAGGAAATGCGTCTAATAGAGGAGGAGCTCAAACGGGTCCAAGGAGAGACCCCAATGCAATGGACGTGGACAGAGGAAGGGGAGGAGACAGGACATGCTATGTGTGTGGAAAGTGGGGCCATATGGCCAAAAACTGCTGGGAAAGACACAAGGGAAGGGTAGTAGAAACGCTGCAGGAGTCAGCAAAAGAAAATGGAGGACAGTGAGCTCTCGGCTGGTCTCCAATAATGTATACAGTGTATTGCACCCAGAAAAATTGGGCAATAAATTGAACTCCATCAATACGACTGAGAGAGTGAGGGATGTATGACACACACTATGACCATTAAGGGAAGTTTGGTTGAAAGTAGGGCTATAACGCACTAGGTTGAGTGCAATATGTTCTTTAAGGGACATATGGAAAGAGCCAGAATGGATGTATGCAACTTAGGGAAGACCGAATTAATACTGGGAACGCCGTGGTTAGCAGCCCATAATCCAGAAATAGATTAGGAGAAAGGAGAAGTAAAGATGATACGTTGCCCACCTATATGTGGAAGAAGAAAGCAAGAAGTAAAGGAGAAGGAAGTAAGAAAGATGGAAAGGGATGAGGACGAGGAAGTGTTAAAAAGGCTGGTGCCCAGGAGATTTTGGAAGTGGAAGAAAACGTTTGGAAAAAAGGAGTTGGAAAGGATGCCAGTACGAAAAACCTGGGACCATGCCATAGAATTAAAGGAGGGATTTACGCCAAGAAAGGGGAAAGTATATTCACTATCAAGAGAGGAAAGAGAGGAAGTACAGACATTTGTGGAAGACCAGTTGAGGAAGGGATATATCCGACCCTCCAAGTCACCCCAGACATTGCCAGTACACTTTGTGGCGAAGAAAGATGGCACACGGAGAATGGTACAAGACTATTGACACATAAACCAGTGGATGATAAAAAATGGGTACCCTTTACCCCTCATTGCAGATATATTGGATGGAGTAGGAAAGAGAAAGGTGTTTACAAAGTTGGATTTGAGATGGGGATACAATAACGTCAGAATCAGGGAGGGAGACAAATGGAAGGCAGCATTCACAACACACATTGGAGCATATGAACCCATGGTCATGTATTTTGGGTTGACAAACTCCCCCACCACCTTTCAAGCAATGATGAATGACCTGTTCAGGGACCTCATAAACCAAGGGGACACAGCGACCTTCATTGACGATATTTTAGTAGCCACAGATATGGAAGAGGGACATGATGAGTTGGTGGAGGAAGTCCTAAAGAGATTGGAAGAGAATGATCTGTTTGTGAAACCAGAGAAATGCAAATGGAAAGTAAAAGAAGTAGAGTTCCTGGGAGTAGTAATCGGTCCAAAAGGAGTGGAGATGCAAAGGGAGAAGGTGGAAGGAGTCCTGAACTGGCCGGCACCTAGGAACATCAAAGAAGTGCAAAAATTCCTAGGCCTCGCCAACTACTACAGGAGGTTTATAAAGGACTTTGCTAGGATAGCGGCACCACTACACATGCTAGTCAGAAAAGAACAAAAGTGGAAATGGGAAGAAGGAACAGGAGGAAGTGTTTGAAAACCTTAAAGCAGGGTTCACCACAGAGCCTGTTCTGGCCATCCCGGACATTGATAAGGAAATGAGAGTGGAAGCAGATGCCTCAGACTATGCGACAGGAGGAGTGTTGTCGACAAAGTGTGAAGATGGGAAGTGGAGGCCGGTGGCCTTCATTTCTAAATCGCTGAATACCACAGAACGAAATTACAAAATTCACGATAAAGAAATGCTGGCAGTTATAAGGTGCCTAGAAGCGTGGAGGCACTACTTAGAGGGAGCAAAACTCGAATTTGAAATCTGGACAGACCATAAGAACCTTCAGTATTTTATGACGAGTCAAAAGTTAAACCGCAGACAAGCAAGATGGGCCCTATACCTATCACGATTTAACTTCATGTTAAAACACGTTCCAGGAAAAAGCATGGGAAAGGCGGATGGATTAAGCAGGAGACCAGACTGGCAGGAGGGGGTG
The DNA here is from genome assembly GCA_019327925.1 of Leucocoprinus sp. KB1807203. Lineage (NCBI taxonomy): Eukaryota > Fungi > Basidiomycota > Agaricomycetes > Agaricales > Agaricaceae > Leucocoprinus > Leucocoprinus sp. KB1807203. The sequence goes on from JAHTMQ010000428.1 coordinate 120,535, forward strand.
GAAAGAGATAACGAAGACCAGAAGCTGATAAAACCAGAGTGGATTAGGGGGGTAGAAATGTTGGTGGAGGAAGAAAACCTAAGAGAAAGAATCAGAAAGGCACAGGAAGGGGATGAGAGGATAGTAAAAGCAGTAGAGGAGTTAAAAAGGGCAGGAATAAAAGCACTAAAAGATGAAGAGTGGGAAATCGAGGATGGGATAGTATTAAAGGAAGGAAGAATATATGTACTGGAAGGAGACCTCAGGAGAGAAATAATACAACTACACCATGACACCCCAGTAGGAGAGCATGGGGGGAGGTAGAAAACGACAGAATTAATTGTCAGGAACTACTGGTGGCCAGGAGTAACGAAGGAGGTGGGAAGATATGTAGATGGATGTGATGCGTGTCAAAGATACAAGAATCAAAGTGAAGCACCAGTGGGAAAACTAATGCCCAATGCAATCCCAGAAAAGCCATGGAGCCACATATCAGCAGACTTTATCACCAAACTGCCACTAGCCCAGGGATATGACGCAATCTTAGTAGTATGCGACCGCTTTAGCAAAATGGCACATTTTATAGCAACAATGGAAAAAACATCAGCAGAAGGACTCGCAAAGCTGTTTTGGGACCACATATGGAAATTGCATGGACTTCCTGAGAGCATTGTATCAGACAGAGGAGTGCAGTTTGCGGTGGGAATGATGAAGGAGCTAAATAACTTGCTGGGAATTCAGACAAAACTCTCAACAGCCTATCACCCTCAAACGGATGGGCAAACGGAGAGGATAAACCAGGAGTTAGAGCAATATCTAAGGGTCTTCATTGATCATAGACAAGAGCAGTGGCCGGATTGGTTAGGAACAGCGGAGTTTGTATATAACAACAAAATCCATGCAGCTACAAAAACATTGCCATTCAAGGCAAACTACGGTCAAGACCTGAGGATGGGATTTGAGGGGAGAAGAAAGGGGAAGTATGAAGCAGCAGGAAAATTTGTAGAAAAAATGAAGAAAATCCAGGAGGAGGCCAAAGCAGCATTAGGAAAAGCACAGGAGGAAATAAAAAGGTTTGGAGACAGGAAACGAGGAAAGGGAGAGGAGTACAAGGTAGGGGACTTAGTGTTGCTAAATACGAGGGACCTAAAATGGCAGATGAAAGGGAGAAGGTCGGAAAAGCTGACCGAATGCTTTGTAGGCCCTTACAAAGTAAAGGGAATCGTCTCAAGTAATGCGATAGAATTAGAGCTGCCCAATTCTATCAAAATACACCCTGTAGTCAATGTAAGTAGAGTACAACTCTACAAATCACAGGTAAAGGGACAAAAGAAGATACCACCAAAGCCGGTTATCATCAAAGGAGAAGAGGAATTTGAAGTGGAAAGAATCTTAAACAAAAGGACGGTTAGAGGGAAGGAAAAGTTCCTGGTGAGGTGGAAAGGCTACATGGCAGGAGAGGATACCTGGGAAAATAGGGAAAACCTGGAAAATGCAAAGGAGCTGGTAGAAGAGTTCGAGAGGGAGCACAGGGAAGAGGCCAAAGAACTAAGGTGACAGGAGCAAGAAGAAGAAGAAAAGGAGTTCAATCAGGAACTACCTAGGGAATTCACAGCGAAACTACTATATGGTTGGGGGAGAAGAAGGTACGAAAGAGAGAGGGAAAAAAGATGGGACAAAAATTGGTATTGATGGAAAAATTCCTCAGGGATGAGGAAACTTGAAGGGGGGGGCCATGTTATGAGAGCCCCAAACAGGAAAAGGTTTCCCCTGCATTTGAACACTTAATCCAAAACCTCAAAGCATACAATGGAGTAAGGATATAAAGAGTGGGGACACAGTAAGTCAAAATCATGTGACAAGGTCAGGTGATCATAGAACATTCTGGAAAGAACATGTGATCATGGGACTTTAGGGTACAGCCACTGTAGTAGTAGTATAAGTAGGGCTGCAATCCAACAAATAACTCCATTGAGTTCTTCTTGAACATCCACCTAGGGTGATCACTAAGGACATTCACTGTTCACCGATAACACACATTTTATAGCAACAACAGAGAAAACATTGGCAGAGGGACTCGCAAAGCTGTTCCAAGATCATGTATGGAAATTGTGTAGGCTTCCAGAAAGCATCATATCGGATAGAGGAGCGCAGTTTGTGGCGGGAATGATGAGGGAGTTGAATAACTTGTTGGGAATCCAGACAAAACTCTTGACAGCCTATCACCCTCAAATGGATGGGCAGACAGAGAGGATAAACCAGAAGTTAGAACAATATCTGAGGGTCTTCATTGATTATAGACAAGAGCAGTGGCCGGATTGGTTAGGAATGGTGGAATTCGCATACAATAACAAAATCCACGTGGCAACAAAAACATTGCCATTCAAAGTAAACTATGGTCAAGACCCAAGAATGGGTTTTGAAGGTAGAAGAAAGGGGAAGTATGAAGCGGCAGGAAAATTCATAGAAAGAATGAAAAAAATCCAAGAGAAAGCAAAAGCAGCATTAGGAAAAGTGCAGGAGGAAATGAAGAAGTTCGCAAATAAAAGGCAAGGAGAGGGAGAGGAGTACAGAGTGGGAGACTTAGTTTTGCTAAGTACAAAGGACTTGAAGTGGCAGATGAAAGGGAGAAGATCAGAAAAATTGACGGAATGTTTTGTGGGCCCTTACAAAGTCAAGGGAATGGTCTCTAGTAATGCAATAGAATTAGAACTACCTAAGTCCATCAAGATATACCTGGTAGTCAACACAAGTAGAGTATGATTCTATAAACCACAGGTAAAAGGACAAAAGAGGATGCCACCAAAACCAGTCATTATTGAAGGAGAGGAGGAATTTGAGGTGGAAAAAATCTTAAACAAGAGAATGGTAAGAGGAAAGGAAAAGTTCCTGGTGAGATGGAAGGGCTATACAGCAGAAGAAGACACCTGGGAAAATAAAGAAAATCTGGAAAATGTGAAAGAGTTGGTAGAAGAGTTTGAGAAGGAGTACAGGGAAGAAGTCAAAGAACTAAGGCAACAGAAGCAGGAAGAAGAAGAAAAGGAGTTCAGTAGGGAATTCATGGCAAAACTACTATATGGATGGGGGAGAAGAAGATACAAAAAGGAGAGGGAAAAGAGATGGGACAAAAATTGGGATTGATGGAAAAATTCCTTGGGATGAGGAAACTTGAAGGGAGGGCCATGTTATAAGAGCCCCAAACAGGAAAAGGTTTCCCATGCATTCAAACACTTAGTCCAGAACCTCAAAGCATACAACAGGATCAAGATATAAATAGCATGGGAACTTAGTCAAATCATGTGACAAGGTCAGATGGTCATGGAACATTCTGGAAAGGACATGTGATTGTAGGACTTTAGAGTACAGCCACTGTAGTAGTAGTATAAGTAAGGCTGCAATCCAACAAAGAACTCCATCGAGTTCTTCTTGAACATCCACCTAGGGTGATCACTAAGGACATTCACTGTCTATTGATAACACACTTCCTAGAAGGAACTGCAACAAAGTTTGAGATTTGAACAGATCACAAGAATCTCAAATATTTTATGAAAGCACAGAAGTTGAATAGGAGACAAGCCAGATGGGCTTTGTATCTATTAAGGTTTGATTTTATGCTAAAACATGTTCCAGGGAGTAAAATGGGAAAGGCAGACAGCTTGAGTAGGAGACCAGACTGGGAGGTTGGAATAGAAAGAGATAAAGAGAATGAAATGTTAGTAAAACCAGAGTGGTTACAAGTAAGAAAAATGGAAAGAGTAGAAGTAATAGTGGAAGGAGTAGATCTACTGGAGAAAGTGAGACAGTCAAAAGTAAAAGACAACAAAGTAGTCAAAGCAGTAGAGGAGATGAAATGAGCAGGTGTGAAAATGTTAAGAGATGAGGAGTGGAAGGAAGTAGATGGTATAATATACAAAGAAGGAAAGATGTATGTACCAAAAGATAAATGGCTAAGGATAGAAATTATTTAGTTATATTACAACATGCCAGTCAGAGGATATAGAGGACAATGGAAAACAGTGGAACTAATCACTAGGAATTTTTGGTGGCCAGGAGTGATGAAAGAGATGAAGAGATATATAGAAGGGTATGATTTCTACCAAAGGAATAAAAACTGCACAGAGCAGCTGGCTGGTAAATTAATGCCCAATTCCATCCCAGAAAAACCTTGGATGCACATATCAGCAGATTTCATCACCAAACTGCCTTTAGCTCAGGGATATGACTCTATTTTAGTAGTAGTGGACCAGTTAACAAAAATGGTACACTTTATACTGACTACAGAAAGAATGTCAGCAGAAGGGTTAGCAAGGTTGTTCAAAGATAATGTGTAGAAACTATATGGTCTACCTGAAAGCATCATATCAGACAGAGGACCACAGTTTGTGGCAGAATTAATGAAAGAGTTGAATAGGATGTTGGGGATCAAAAGCAAGATATCAACAGCATTCCACCTTCAAACAGATGGACAGACAGAGAGGGTTAACCAAGAGCTTGAGCAATATTTGAGGATATTCATAGATTATAGGCAAGAGCAATGGCCAGATTGGTTGAGGATGGCAGAGTTTACATGCAACAACAAAGCACACTCAAGTACAAAGACATCACCCTTTAAGGCAAATTATGGGCAAGATCCTGGGTTGGGGTTTGAGGTGAGAAAGAAGGGAAGGTATAAGGGAGCAGAGAAATTTGTAATAAAGATAAAGGAAGTACAAGAGGAAGCAAAAGCAGTACTAGGAAAAACACAAGAAGAAATAAAGAAATATGCAAATAGAAAGAGAGAAGAGGTTGATGAGTATAAAGTGGGAGACTTGGTGATGCTCAGCATCAAGGATTTGAGATATCAAATGATTGGTAGAAGGACAGAGAAGTTAATGGAGAGATTCATAGGCCCCTATAAAGTTAAGAAAATTGTATCAGCAAATGCAGTTGAATTGGAGCTACCTAGCACAATCAAGATACATCCAGTAGTAAATGTCAGTAGAATATGCAGATATATAGGGCAAGTAGAAGGACAAAGAAAGGAGCAACCAATTCCAGTGATAATTGAAGGAGAGGAGGAGTGGGAAGTAGAAAGAATATTGAACAAACAGTAAGTTAGAGGAAAAGACAAATATCTGGTATGATAGAAGGGGTTCACAGCAGAATCAGATACTTGGGAAGGGAAAGAACCTGGAAAATGCAAAGGAAGCAGTTGAAGAGTTTGAGAGAGAATATCAGCAAGACATGGAGGATGTTTGAAAACAAGAAAGAGAAGAAGGGATATTCAGGAGAGAAGAATTACCAGGAAGGTTTATAGTGAGAAAAATATTTGGATAGTCAGATAAAAGGTATAATGAGGAATATTGGGCAAGGCTAGAAAGGAATTGGAGATGATGGAAAGGAGGACAAGTAAGAGAATGAAGAACAATGGAGATAATAAAGAAGAAAGAAGAAAAAATTGAACAAGAAAACTCAGGGCTTAGGGAATGGACAAAAGAAGATAATGATGAAATGGAAAATATCTATGACCCCCTACTATGAGTTGTAAAAATCCTTGGGACAAGGAATCTTAAGAGAGGGGTGGTGTCATGACATGGCCAAACAGCTAAGTCATTATTTATATTTCTTTTCTTTTCTTTTTCATTTAATTAGGAAATCAGTGGACATGCAAAAGAGAATGACTCAAAAGAGATGCATGGGACTTTATAAATAGAAGTAAATATAGAATGTATATAAGTAGTGTACAGCAATCAAATAAGAACTCTATCAAGTTCTCCTTGTCAACTTGGACTAGGAGTGGTTCTAAGGCATCTCAGTCTAAGTTCTTACACATCTTCATTCTAATATATAGTCAGCATACATTTATGAAAGGAATGACCTCCTCTCTTTTGCCACTAAACATTGGTAGTTTTGCTACATCTACCTTTCTCATCTGCCTATCTATTATCATTGCTGCAATCTGTTGTTGTAAGGCTATGATGGCTGTGGTTTGTTGAGCTAAGAGTTGCATTAACTGCTCCTCTATGCTCATTATAGGTGTTGGTGGTTGTTGTGACATTGTGTTGTTATTTTCTTCATTGTTATCATCTTCTTCTAATTCAGTTTCTTCTGTCTCTTTGTCACTGTTGTGATAGCAGCAATTGTCTTCCTCATCTTGTCTAATTTTGTAAGTTTATCTAGGCACATAGTTCTCCAGACTAAACCTCTACTGCCTTATTGACTCCTGCCCTAATACTAGGATTACACTATCACCTCATGGAGAGGATCCCTACTCTAAGTGTTCTCTTGAGAAGCAATACTATTTCTTTGCATGTATAGATTACAATAGACCTTTAGCACAAGGTTAATATAGAGAAAGGTATACAAGTAAACTACAAACAGCACCATCCAATTGCAAGATCAGGTCTTGGATATAATATCTGGGTTTGGTACCACACTGCCACTGGTAGTCTGTTAGTGTGAAGTTGTAAAGACTTAGAGCTCAACCAAGATGGTTGTTCAAGAAGAACTTGATAGAGTTCTTCATTGGATTGTACTACTACTTATATGAATGTCTGTTGGTCTGTGTGCCTGTCTCCAACAATCACATGACCTCTTACTAATAACTGTATATGTCTTATATAAGCCTTCCCATGCTATTTATACCCCTCTTGTGTTATACTCCTGAATATTATCCACTAAGTTGAGGAATGTATAGAAAATAGTTTCTTTTCTAGGAACCATCTCATAACACAGTCTCTAACTGACTACCAAGTCCTCTTTAGCCTAGGGCCCAGCTGTGGTGATGACTAGTAGTTGTGATGACCACCAGTTGAGAGTGATAAGAGAGTAAGGGTTGTGGGACCTTATGACAAGGAGCCACAGAAAAATAGTCAAGTTCTAGTATAGTGCAACCATTGGGTTAAGCCAACCCTAGGACTGAGTTGTCTTTTATTCAGGGTGAACAAAAAGAACTTGACAGAGTTTCCCTTAGATTTGGGCTACTACTTATACCTTTTACATATGGTCTGTGCTACTAACCCTAACCTACTAATGATCTAATGGAATTGACTAGAATGTTCATTGACATGTGACCTGTGTGACATGACTGATCATGTCATACATTGTGATAAATGTGATAGGTCATGTGATCCTGATCATGTGACTCCTCTATTGTCTAATTAAAAGAAAAGAAAAGTAAAAGATAAAGGATTAAAGAAATAAAAGTTATTATGGTCAAGGCAGCTCATAACACAAATTGACAAAGTATATTCTGGAAAGTTTGATTTTTTATTATCTCTTCTTATTTATTCCTGATTGTATTCCAAAATGATGTGCTTTAGCCATTACCTCTATTTCCTCTTTATTCTAATTAAATTTTCTCCCTAGCAACATATGCAGAGATGTCCAAGACTTATTCATTCTATAGCAAATAGCTGTACACTTGTCATAAGGTGTTTATCTACCTGTGAGCCCCAAGACTAGTCATTTCTATCTGGCCTTAGTCCAGTACCTTTTGAACTCTTGAAGACATACCTGTGTATGTATTCTGTTATGAATTGGCAATGCAGTAAGATAGATTAATTGAAACATTAATATAACAATTATTATTTTGTTTGGGATCCAAGACTTCTAGAAGTGCAGTGCAGCAATGGAAATCATTTTGTCCAAGTTTGTTGACTTCATCAAGAACAATGACAGGATCAGCATAGGCTTTACAGAGTGCTTGAATGATAAACAAAGAACACAACAATTTGGCAGTTCACCTCTATACTAGGAAAGTCTGGGATGATTTTCATGCTTGGCATCTAACATTCTGGGGGGATGTATGTACACAGATTTCCTTAGACTACCTATGGGAAGCTCAGTTGATTAGCTGATCAATTGATAGCTGTTTGTCCGCCGGGAATGCTGTAACGTTACTGTAACAACTTCTCATTCATGACCATGACGACTGAGATCTGGTATCTCCTCTTCAACGATAAGAAAGAGTTACTTCGAGCATCCCTTTCAGCAAAACCTGCACATATTGATGGTCTGAAGATGGCCATTGAGGAACGATGTTCCCATCTGGAGAATGTCAAGGCTGTCGATCTAGTCGTTTGGCGGTGCAAGGAACCTACGTTCTTGTCCACCCAACCCAGGAAAGTGCTACAACAATGCCTTTCTAAAATTGACTTTCTCGACGAGGAACAAGTCGTTGAACTTATGGGTGGAGCTAAAGTGGCGTCTCTTGGGCTTGGCGAAGGTGAAGTATTGCTAGTCCAAGTTCCTGGTGTGTTCTCTTGTTCTCAAGTGTGTCCCTTGTCCTTCTCACTCATTTTCTCTTCGATAGATACATCTCCAAGAACTGAGGAGAAACAATTCGGATATTACAGAGGCACCGGAGGCCATGCTGTCCTTGGCCAAACCCAGCAATCTCAACATCTTCTCAACTTACCAACATTTGCAACTTGACCCAAAACAGAAGATATTGGATGACTTCCCACAACCTGACCTGAACATCCCGCCCCTTGCTCTCTTATATAACGGGTTTGGTCGTTTTTATGATCATATTACGAGTGCGGCAAGTTCACAGACATTCCATATAGACCTGAAAATGTTGGTGGACCAACTTGTTGCAAAAGCATCTGAGATTCAAGACGAGAATACATACAACAAACCCTAGAAGGCATTTTACACGAAATTCTTTTCCCATCGCAAGAGGTAGAAATCACAACCTTTTTGGATTCGAGTCGTGCGAGATCTGATGGCTACGTCATCGGTCTACATGATGGGCCGATCTTTATTGTCGAGCTCAAACGCCAGCTAACCACAGCTGAGCCCCAAATGGCGGCATACTTTCACCGTTTAGCAACGAGGACGCCAGAAGCAACTGCCCTTGCATGGCGTCAACCATGCCTTGGCATCATCATCAGAGGTCTGATCATATACTACTTGAGCATGTCAGTCTACTGAAACCTCGTAATAGGGGGATTTATCTCTTTTCATGGTCTAGTCATGGTCGACACACAGGTCCGAAGCCTTCCGATAACCACACAATATCCCTTGAACGACAATGGACTACAAAATCGAGCTCCCCTCTATGTCGCCTTCATGGCAGCCCATAACTTCCTGCGAGACCTAAGACATGATGGGGATTATTATAAAGGCTCACCACCGCCACCAATTCCACTGGAGTATAGACGCTTTCCAAATGTCGGGGGACTGCGTTGGGTTTCCGGCTCCAACAAGCTTGACTTCCAGATCACAAAGATTTTGGGTGAAAGCACAAACGGCCGCTATATCTACTTGGCCTTGACCTCTGGCCCAAAACCTGAAGAAGATTGTGGTCAAATTTACGAGAAAGTATGGGAAAGAGCTGCATGAATTTTGTGCAAACCAAAATTATTCACCAAAGTTGCTTGCCTATGAAAGGCTGCCAGGGGATTGGATTGGTGTCGCTATGGAGTTTGTCACTTCAGCATGTCATTTCTTCGAGTCAGAGTTCATACAGGAATGCGGACAACGGTGGCTCGACAAAATGGACAAAATGGTTGCCGCGATCCACGGAGCTGGTTATGTACATGGTGATCTTCTCCCTCCAAACTTCGTGGTTGATGGGAAGAAACTTCTTTTGATCGATTTTGATTGGGGTGGTAAGGAAGGTGATGCAACGTTTCCTGATATCGAACTTCAGAGAATAATACGCATTGACCGAAATGACACAATGATTACCAAGGCGCATGATGATAGGGTATTGGCGCATACAAAGGCAGAACTACAGAGAATTTTGAGTTGACACTACATCGAATGACTTCAGGAGGATAGTATATTGTATCATTTTCATGACTCCTGAGACTTTCAATGCTCTCATATCTCTGATTGATTGACGAACAGGGTTTATTGCAACAAAGACTTTCTAGTACCTGCTTGAAATTTGTCAAGTGTTTTTCCACCGACTTTGATATTATCGATAATGAAGGGATAGGACCATCAAAATATCGTTGCCGGGGAAAAATAGGAGAAGTTTTTCTTTAAATTTACTAATACGTAAAAATAGTCCACGATGCCGAAGTGATAAAGGATGATTCGAAACCAGTGATCAATCACATTGCTCGATTCTTCTTGCAAATTACTCGGAAAAAAATTATTTTTCAAAGGTAGTGGCTCAAGTCCTGATTTTCACCACAAGTGCTAACATGATATTTCAAGAGAATGCACTCGTTCTCCTTTGACGATAGAGCATAGAAAAGATCAAGTCGAGTCTCTAGGCGCGACGTTCCGACTTGCTTTTTTTGGTACAACGAACAAGAAGCGCTATCCTCCTGACATCAAGAGCATTATCAAAGGGGATAAGTTCGGAGATAGTTCAGCTTCAAATTTATTATCTGAACACCCTTGCCAATGCTGCCCAAATCTATCACCAGCAGTCATTTTAGCAAAAACATCAAAGAGGTGAAGAATCAGCAGCAGCCAAATTCAGGAATTGGGCAGGGGAACACCAGAGATATCAGGCACGAGAGTGAGGCACTACACGAATGGACTTTATCCATCTATTTTAGTACTGAAAATTGGTTTTGTGCGGTTTGGAGACAAAGGAATTCACTCCTTTTTTATAAAAAAACAACACGCAGTACTTACTACCTATCCAGACTCAAACTAGATAATGGAATGGAAAGCCTGAGTGAGGGAGTTGTTGCTTATGTGAACGAGGTAGCTATCAATTGATCACTCGTGACTTTATCAAGAAATTTACGAATGAGTATCAGTTTCTTTTATGATCAGCAGTTACAATCAAAGACCCAATATATTATGGAATCTATGGGTCGATACCACAGTAGGTTGAACTCGTCTAAAATCTTGTACAAGAGATTTCCCGTTCTAGGACCTCTGCGTAGAGACGGCAATCAAACAGATGAAGTGATGTCCAGCATGATCTGCCAATGTGCGTGTGAAAATTATAGGATAAGCGAGGCGACAAAGAACAAGCAGAAACCTATTCTATCCATAAGAGATTCTTAATTTACAATTTCTCGATATACACTCTCATGAGCACTGTCGGTGAGATGGAGGAACCTGCTACAGAGGAGGCGGAGCATAATGGGGATACATGCCTGGGTAAGAGTCGTGTTGAGGCGATGAGGATGATGGAAGGGGTGCTTGATAAGGTAAAGTGCATATACAGTCAATGGAGGGAGAGGTAGAGTTCCAGGGTAAAGGGTATGAAATAACGGGGGCGGGGGCAGATAACGCGCATATAGTGAAGGGAACCGGTGGTGCATGAGATAATGGAGGATAGTATGGACAAAGTGGGTGCATATGAGGGGATTAACTCACTTGCGTTTGCGCTTGCGATACTGGCGATCGAGTTGGAGTTGGCCGTGAAGTGGACTCTTTGGGAGGTGCCTGAACTTCGATCCGCAGTTGGTGCTTGGTGCCATGGTAATGTCTTGTAGGTTGGAGGGCCTGGGAACCATCTAAAAACTCAAGTCGATGCTTGCAAAGTAGCGCGTTTGATCTAATTATGTGCAGCACTTCTAGGCACCTCACATCTCACAGTCAAAGGACAAGTGAGAAGAGATAGCGTGTACACACCATTGGCTTCAAAATTGTATACATCATTTACGAGGTGCACAGAAGCGTGATCAATTTGGTAGTTAGACAGACCATGTAACAAGATGCCCATATACGCGCATAAAAATTTTGGTTAGAGATACCGCATGGGAGAATGTTTAGCAAGCCAGTCAAGCGAGAATTTGATGACTTGGATCTGTCAGCAGCGTTGGAATGTGAGCAAGTACAGAATACAGCGGGTCTAAACCTGCGAGGTACATTGATGAACAGACAACAAGTGTAAATAAGAGACAACTACGCGATAGCCGGCAATTAAACCGGCAACGGAAAACTACTCGGTAAATGGTGAACAATGTGTGAAGAATGAGCAAATAGATATGCATGAATGGCTTTACATGGGAGGATTCAGGAGCGTAGTGCAAATCTTGACTTTGGGTCTGGGATAAATGTGATTCCTGTAGCGATCCCCGGATGTAAGATCACTACATTTTTTGTGCGTGTTGCTACACGAAGCTCATTTATCTACTACAACAAGTATCACTCCTAAATCCTCATGATCTATAGCAACAGCTCTGAGGACAGAGCATTTATTACCACCAGAAGATTGCCAGCAAATTATATCATGATGATTGTCTACAAAGGACGCCACCATGACATATTACGGAGTTTTGACCCGCTTGACCATAAAAGGCTAGAGGGAGTCCAGGCAAGGTCACGACATCCAACCCTTATTGATCGATCATTCCAGATACTTTGTTTGCCAGGAACGGAACAAAGTCATTCCTCGATAAGTACCTCGATGTGATGTGACTGCCCACGAGGTGTTCGAAACCAGGCACAGGAATGGACATAAAGCCACGTTGCAATCATTATGTGATATATGCAAAACTTATGAATGTATACTGATTGTGTCCCAAATTCGACCGTCCTTGTCCTCAATAGACCAATGTGTGAAGGGCTCTCAATTCGAGCTCAGTGCCAATGTGGAAATTTTCTTATCCATGTGTAGAATAGTTTCAGTTCCTGAATAATTTCTCCTAGATCATTGTGTCTGGATCAATGATTGGGTGTCACGTTCCAGAGATTGTACTCAAATTGTCCCTGGGAAGCTGGCCTCCCTTCGTAAGTTTTGTAGGTTCCGTCACGAGCAACCATCTCAGAACTGGCTTAAAGCACACTATGATAAATAGTTTCAAAGATCTAAATATTGAGTAGGCGAGCCTCAGGTGAATCAAAGGGCGTGCAAAGGCCATGAACGTGTCACCTAAGCCTTGCACATGCACACCGATGCCGATAGGTCGGTGGCGCATATTGGGACGACAGGCCCAAGGAATGGGATAAAAGTTGATATTAATGATGCGGTTGAAGTTGTTCGCCACAACCTTGGTCACACCATGCAACTTGTCAAAGGCGTACTTCCAATTGGTGATAAAGGATGGCAGGGCAAGAATACAGACAGCTGTCTCCTCTGGGGACGAATATTCAATGATCTCGGTGCCAAGGTTTTTCTGGTTAGATTTCGCTTCCACTTATGAGTTCGATGTGTGATCAGCAAGAATAACGCAGCTCACAATTAGCATGATATTCGTAGACCATGAAAGGACCTCCAGTCTCGATTTGGACCTCGAGAATGACATGCCAAAGTTTCTGAGCCAGAATAGTTTTTCGTTGATGGCCCTCTTCCTCATACTTTTCGAGAAGGACTTCAAATTCAGCTCCCCAAGTTGCAGGTGAGCAACCACAGAACTGCTATCATACTTGTTACATCCCATACTATGAAAAGTTTTCATACACTGATGAGATTAAGAGGTTGTTACTGCTGGTAAGTAGTTTGCGAGCACGACAGCGTCCGTCTGTCGTTTGGCTACTGACCCGTGGATTTATGAAAGATAAAGTGAAGGTGATTGACTGCTCCTATATTTCGCTACCCTAATTTTTGTTACAGAAGACTCTTGAATACTCTGTAGCTACGGCAGCCAGGCCACTACTTTTGTCTAGTAGAACAATAAAACAGCTGACAAATATTTTTTGAAACAATAAAACAAAAAATAATAAGTGCAATTGAAGAAGAAGATGGAGACAAAGACAATAGAGGGAAATTATTGACAGAAAGTAGTGGAGGAGGGTGCTCGCTGATGGAGTTTATGATGTTAGCGAGCACCTGATCTCTAAAAGACTTTTTTACATAAATCTGTATAGTACATAATCACTTTCATCAGATATGAGTGTGACATGTCGATGGTGAAGTGGTTATCCTGTTTGCCTTCCATGTTGAGAGCGCTGTTGAGAGCACTCCTCTGCTTTCCGTGTTGAGAGCAAGCAGCACGGGTTCGGCGTCTATTTTTACTCGAACTCGTTTTTCGACAACCAAATTAACTACAACTCACCACAACATGAGCGGGAAGTTACAGCTTTTCATCTCCCTGTTTAATATTTTTTTCGCCACCCACTAGCTCTTACATTCCTGTCGGCTTAGAAGCCTGGATAACAATCTTCCTGTTGTTACTCATTCTCATATCTATATAGACATGGTTCCTATATACTTTCCTCGTGATATGTCTGACGACCTCGACGATGTGTCTGCCATGACAGTGACATTCACGTGGAAGATGCTGATTCCCAGCTATTGGGCAAAACTAATCAAGTCTATGACGTCGTTCTTTTTTCCCCTTCCATCATCAGTATGCATTACAAATCCAAGACATCATCTTTAGTATAGATTTACCGTAGGCTCCCACTCAGTCGTCTACCACACTGGATGACGTCTGAGATTATTATTATTCTAGTAAACAAGTCCAGCTATCTCAGCTGTCAAACATTGCTCTCAGTGTCTCACTATGTTCAGGATCGCAGACAGAGGATAGGGAGCATCTGAAAAACCACCGAGAGCGCATCAAGACGCAGATAAGGCATCTTTTACACAAAACATGAGTATTTTTCCGTGCACTGTCATAGCAATACTGATCCTTTGCCACTGATACTAATTCATAAAAGTCTTGTTACGAAAATGCTGCCGATTTTATCACCGATTTTCGAGAATTGGGAAAAATTCAATGACCCTGACCACCCAGTTACGGCTATAGGAAAGCATGTCAAGACAAGCAAACGGAACAAATAATCATTGGTATCGAGTATAAAACAATCTCATGCAAAGCGGTTCTGAACCCTCCTTGTCTAAACTCTCCCCACCTGAAACCTTCCCATCTGAAAGCTCCTTACGTTTCCTGGTATTCATCGGGTGTGGGGTATGTTCAGTCTTCTTTTTCTTCCTTGGTTCTTCCACCTCGACATTGGCTTGACCAGATCGCTCTACAAAATGCACGATATTTGGCTTTTTATTGACTATGGCAAGAAGTTCGTCAGATGCAAGAATGAGGTAATTGAAGAGACCGTGATAATCCTTGTCCTCGGGCTTGGATTGCGTGCAAATATTCAAAAGACACTTTCGGATCAATTCAAAAGAGCGAGGAAAACTATCGCCAAGGTCAGAATGAAATGCACCATGAAAATGGTTCAAAGAAGAATCTGGCATTTTAAAAAAGTATACGCGATCTGGGCTGGGGTAAAGGGAGTTCGCGAAAATCTTCGGCCAGGTTTCTTGTGCTTTCCAATATACTAGTCCCAGAAACAATGTACAAGGCAACCCACATCAAGGATTCGTGATCGTGATGGTAATTGTATTTGAGGATGGCGACGCGCGGAACAGAAAGTGGAAGGCAAAGAATTTGCATCTCTTCCTTCAATGACGGGGGAGTTTTCGTGTACTCGTCTGCATATCTTCTGCCACGATATATATCCAAAGGCATGAAGTAAGGCGTGCCCTGATCAAATATTAGACAGCATCTATCTTTGACATCGAAACATACTGTTTTCGGATCTGAACTTGCACTTTGATTGCTCACCGCCTTGGCGTATTCAAAGTCACTCAGCAATCCACGAATACACCCATTATCCTCCACAACAATGATATTGTCTGTACTGATATCCCTGTGCACCCACCCAGCCAGAAACAACAGAACAAGGGCTAGGCAAATCCTGGTCAGCGCACGCAGTATTCAGCAAAGATATATTGTCACCTGTGAGCACATCATTGATAGCTTTGAATGCCTTGTCAATCGACGGAGCATCACGAAGAGCATAGCCAACCTGAGCATAGACCAACCGATACTGTGTCTTTGCCTTGTATTGACGCTGAGGACATTGTCCCTGGTCTGGGGTTGCTGGTGTACCATGAGTGTCGGTCGCAGGATATGAGTTTTCAATCTGACTAGTCAATGAGGTAACATTCCTGCTAGACAATACCTGGGGCACTGCAGAGGACAGAATAGTATGGTCAGGAAAAGCCTCCTGCAAACGCTCTTTGAAATCCACCCCTTTGGCGTCATGGAGAATCCTCATGAATGGCAAGCTATCAGGTATGTTTTCAAGGGCATCACTGACCCGTTCCTGGTATTCGTCTTCAAGCCACTCGTACTGCTTTTTTCAATGTGCTGTAGGTTTTCATAGATTAAATCTTGATTTTCTTTTTCTATCGGAGAACCCTTGTCAAGCCAAACATCTTTTAATACAACTTCTTTGTCGCCTTTCTCTTCTAACCCGTCTGAGCCAGTCACTTGAATCGCCCTCCATACCCGCGTCTTCCTCCCACTGATGCACGCAATCCGAGGGTTGAAGATTGTTGCAGTTGTTCGAAAATGCAGCGTCTCACTGGATTCCTGAGTCAAGTTGTAGACATAACAGATCTTGTTTTTGAACATGATGCGGTGGACAGTAGGATCATACCCCATCTCCAATTCAGTTACAAAGAGAAGAGATAAGAGTAGTGACAAATTTTTTTGGTTTCTGTCGCCAATCATTCAGCCATGTGGTGCATGTATTGGACCAATAAATACCTTAGTGAAGTCAAAAGACTTGGACATTACAGAGTGGGAGCGAGAGAAGTACGAGACAGCCATGATCTTGCCCTCGATAGTTATCTGTATAAAAATGACCGTGTAGCCTTCAGCACGTAGAGAAACGACGATACCCCATACATCCACATCCTACGCGGATCGTCATTTATGATCTGATTGACTGCACTGACCATCTTTAGGCGATTCTGAAACTCTGCCGCCACTGCCACTTGTGATACCACAACCTTCGTGGACTTGGACAATGTGGGAGAATATTTAGGCGAGAAATATCCATTTATTCGAAACGTGCTTCCTGGAATTTCCCCAACCACGTGTGTATCGCCACAATTATGATATTTAAGATTACATTTGCGAAGGCCCTTGTGGTCAGTGCCGGAGCATTCTTGTCCCATTAAGGCCTCCACAATGTCTTCGAGCTTCTTAAAAGCCTCAGTCTCAATTTTGCCAGTCTTGAAAGGAATATCGTCGCCGCTGAAATCCCACCATTTATCATCACATAAAAGTCCCTCATGTTTCAGTTTTTGAAGAGCATCATCCACAGAGCGCTTGGATGGAACGAATGGAGCATAGTGATGTAGGAATTGATCGATATCGCAACACAACATTTCGTCAGCCATTTGCTGCGCAACGTCGGACCAAATGTGATTCTGGCTGATACCGCCAACATCGCCTTTCCTGCTCCTTGGTGTATCCTGTATCAGAATTCCATAGCATAGTCAATCAACACCACTAGCTGCTCGATGGGCACACTCACAGAGGACTGATGAGTCCCACTCGGACGAGTAGGAGTGCGTGGCGATTGTACAGATCTTCAAATGGATGGAAAAAGAACTAACTGCCAGGTACAGAGAAGACAACGCACGAGTGGCTCCTGGAAGAATGTTTTATTTTTGGCATGATAGTTTGTGGCAAGAGTTATCAACTTGGTCACATGACCTGCCTTTGGTATTTTCATCTTTGTAACCAATTAAAGGGCACATGACCGGTATTCTCAAACGGTCGATGGCGACTGATGAACAGTGGCAGCTGTTTGTTTGTGTCATTGCCTCGCTCTCAGATTCTTGATCAGTAAACCAAACTAGGCATATGGCAGCTTTCTGTTCCTGCAGAAAGTGATCTTGCTAGTGTACTCATGAACATCAGTCATATTTCCTATCGGAGTTCAACCGGTAGTGCGCAGTATCACCGAGGCTGGCTGGAATATTTCTTCTCTTATAAATCAGCGCTGCCTCTATGAAATTCATCCATTCATTCAGCTTGCCGAGCGTGCCAAGCTCCACAACGTAGGCCACAGTGCTGAAGGCATAGAGATGACTGCTATCACCTTGTCAACTTTTGGGAATTGTCGGGGCACAGCATGCACGTGAGGTACGCACCTTCCTTCTTGCGTCTTGTCGCACCCCTTTCAAAAGAGTCCCAGTGGATTGCAACAGCTTGCGGCAATTTACCTTGTGCATGCCCTCATTCTGAACCCAGGTCACTTTATCACCTTCTCGACAGTTTCGTGGGCAATTTAATTTGAATCATCACTTCTATACAGGATCTATCATTCCAACACCAGATGGGTATGCCTGTACCTGCGAAGTCAATCGCTACCTGTATCTCTTTTTCTGATTCCTAAGCGTTGATGTGATGCAGGTACAAGAACTGCCAGATTCTTGAACCTCGATTAAATTATGCTAAGCTAGAAATGGACACGTGCATTGAATGCCAGGAATACTGATCGCTTTGGTTGATCCACTCAGAAACTGGGTAGGTGCTATTTGCAAAAGCTTTGTATCTCCTGTTGCTGACGCCCCACCTTCACCCTGGGGGTATAAATGGAAGCCAACAGTAGAGTATGTTCCTAAGACGGCAGAGCTCGGGGTCATGCGTCATAATAAACAATCCTTGTCTGCACTGGTTCCCTGGCCATCGGGCTTTCAAATCACCAGAGGCTAACAACATTGCGAACTTTGTCTCTAATTTGCCTAATGTTGTTGCAAATGCGCTGAAATCCGTATATGAATCCATTTTCGATGTAACGATTATTCAAAATCATTCTTTTTCGGCTCACTGCTTTCAGGTCGACCGATTTTGCTATCTGCTTTATCCTGGCCCAGGGAATATCCTGGATTGGATATACAACATAGTCGGTATCACATATTCTTGTTCTGTATATCTTCGAGACACAGGAGCAGTGAGTGTTCCTCACCATCAGGGAAGCCCCTAATGATCTATGATAGTATGGTTTTCCATCGCCTAGGAGGTGTATGAGACCCATTGGGGAAGAAACAGCCAAAATGGTAGAATACATATCTAATTTCATCTCATCCCGCATCAAACGTAAAATTACCCTTTATTCAATGCTTCCCCCACTGAATCGAGCTGCCTTGCAAAACTCAATGGCCACGTCCAGTCGCCCAAGCAGACTATTCTGCAACACCATTGAGAGTATGACTGGCTCTGCCAGTAATTTTTGATGCTGGAGACACTGGTATGTGCGCTCAGCAGCTCATAAAGTTCGCCGTGCATGATGCGTCGACCGTTGTGCACTTAGGCCTTGCTTCC
Organism: Leucocoprinus sp. KB1807203; assembly: GCA_019327925.1. Classification (NCBI taxonomy): domain Eukaryota; kingdom Fungi; phylum Basidiomycota; class Agaricomycetes; order Agaricales; family Agaricaceae; genus Leucocoprinus; species Leucocoprinus sp. KB1807203. The sequence goes on from JAHTMQ010000428.1 coordinate 139,491, forward strand.
ACTTTCGTTCTTCCTGTCGTTGCTCATTCTCATATGTCTATAGACATGACTCCTATCTACTTTCCCCATGACATTTTTTGCGACTTTAACAACGTGTCTCCCATGACACTGACGGTCACATGGAAGATGCTGATGCCCAGTCATTTCAACTGTCTGATATTGTTCTCGGTGCCTCCCTTTTACCATGCTTAGGATCGCAAATATAGAATATGGAGCATCAGAAAAGCGACCAAGAGCTCACAAAGACGCAGATAAAGCATATTTAACACAAAAAATGAGTATTTTTCCGTCATGCACCGTCATAGGCGTGTCTTTTGCCACTAGCCTTTCGTAAGTCTGCAAGTCCAGCCCTAGCCTGAGTCCTGTGCTTCTCTCAATCCCACCATTGTCTCGGCTTCTGTCCCTTCATCCGCACCACCTCCTTCATCTACGATGCTTTTGCTCCTGAGTTTTGAACCATCCTTTCCACTCTTTGAGTTTCTCATCGCCATTGTGGATTATTTTACACATTCTACCAACTGCGACTTCATCATCGATATCCACTGCTTCATCCATGTTTTTATTGTGATAGGTCGTCAATGAATTAGAGATATTCCCAAGTGAGCGCATTGAAAGCAAGTCATCTTGGGAGTCATAAAAAAGATACGATGTAATCACGAAGGATATGTATAACAATATCGCACTCATCTCCATTGACGATAGAGCATAGAAATGATCAAGTCTAGGCGTGACGTTCTGATTTGTTTTTTTTTGGTACAATCAACAAGATGTCTTGAATATGATAAAATGCTATCCTCTTGAAGTCAACAGCATTACTGAAGGGGGATAATGAGATAGCTCAGCTTTGAATTCATCCCAAGCACCTACAGTTGTGTGTGTGATTATGTAACAAGTCCTGGGTGACGCCACCACCAGGTGACTTGACATCCTATGCCCGCAATCGAAAATTCATCCAAAATGAAACATGCTCGAAGCCACTCGTGCGTTGTATTCTCTGGCACCTGCCTCCTTTTTCATCCTCTTGTACATCTGAACATCGGCCAAGCACTTCTCCCAGTCTGAGACGGTCAGGAGGGATCCAGCAGTTGTCTGTCAGTGTGCCCATCTGGCATTTGTTGTCGTTGACTGGCTGTGCTATCATTGTACTCTGACACAGGAGACGCCCAGGAGTGTGAAAGGCGACGTCTGCAGTATTGGCCAGAATCTCATCCGGTCCGATGTTACTCAACAAATGATCGACGAAATGCCGTGTTGCAACATTGATGAATTCCTGCGTCACTATGCTCCGTTTTGTCCGACCAACAATTCAATTTATATAGCGCTCAAAAAATTAGAAGATAAGACACTTTTGCAGGACAATATATGGCAGGCTTTTATCGACAAAAAGAAGCCTTCCAGGACTAGAGAAAGTGAGGAGACGGCTTTTGAAGGAATCGAAAACATTGTCAAGGCCTTGACGGGCCATTACAGCATGGCCCATCGTACATGCAACTTCAAATACTCTATATGTGACGATACGCATATGGCTGGGGAGATTGCAGGAAGCACATTTCGGATAGATGCATATTTCTCACCTTTATCTTCTACCCCACTGCCCGGAAATGTTGTGCTATCGCAAGTAGCGGGATTCCAAAACAGTACGTTTTGACATCAACAATAGATTTTTCTGATGTTTGATAAGGGCATACCATATTTCATGCCTTTCGAAATACATTCTGGCGAGAAAATCATCCCTTCTGCAAACACCCGACTCTTGAGCGATGATGAATTTGCAAGATTTAGGAGTGGTTTACCACAATTTCCTGGAATGCCCTCAGATACACTTCCAATCACGATCAGGAATCCCTGATGTGGGTTGCATTATGGATTGTGTATGGACTAGTACATTGGCAGGAGGCAGAGAAAATTCGACCGCAGATCTTCGTGAACGCCCGTTTTCCTACCAGGGAACGCGAGCACTTCTTCAAGAAAGCAGATCCTCGGGAGGGAGATCTTCGTAAAGCATTTCTTTCTAACCTTGGCAATGTTTATCCTAAATATTTTCATGTAATGCGGCTGGAACTCTATGCCTCCAGCTTACTCGTCGAGCCCAAGGAAGAAGACTATCACACATTATTCAACCACCTCAGTGTTGCATTTGACTAGCTTCTAGCCACAGTTGCTGGCAACCCAGGAATAGTGCCTTTGATGGTGCGGTCTGGTTCGGAGAATCAAGCTGATGTTGAGGTGGAAAGACCAAGGGAGAAGACTGGACATACAATGAAACTGAGAAGCCATGGACAGGATTCAGCAGTATCTCGCTTAATATTTGTGAGACAGTACTAAACATGGTAGGATGTGCGGATCACCCAACTTGACAATGAATAGAGGGTCATGTTATCAATGTCTAGTAATCTCGAGGTTTTGATCCAAATACATGATTTGACGTTGCCCCTTCCGAACCTGATCGACCCAGACAATTTTTGCTGATATAGGTATATCCCCACATTACACATCCATTTTTCCAGGTTCAAATAAAACCTCTTATTCTGACCCTGTTCCTTCAAATTCTGAGGCTACAGCCGGACAATCTGTACCCAAATTTTACCCACAGGTCCTCTCAAAACATGTTATTAGGTGTCCCCGCTGGGAAGGGAAAAAGTAGATATGGACAAGCTCTCTCAGCAGATGAACGAAAATGCCACTGGGAATGTACTTCTCAAACACTCCGACGGGGAAATTGGAGTCAAGTCTCATCCTGATGAAGCAGAGGGTGATAAATCAAAGGTGAAGATGAGAAGGACGGTGATGTTGAGATGGAAAGACAAACAGGAAGCAGAATATCAACGGAACTCTGGTGATGATGCTGAGGGTGATGAGAAAAAGGCGAAGGAAACAAGAAGCGTAAAAAGAAGGCGCGTGCATTTATCCTTTTGTTTTTCTCAACTTCATGCTTACAGCTTTCATACAACATACTGGGGATTCATTAAAGAGACCGAGTAAAAACCAAAAGGCAAAGATGAAAAAGCCTAAATATGACAATGATCAAGCTGTTAACATTGAAATGAACCAACATGTTTCGGTCCCCTGTTCACTCAAGTATCTCGTTAGTTTCTCCAAGAGGGCGGCCAACAAAGGTGGACCTGGAGTTCACTCACAAAAATTGGAATTGCTGAGGCACACACTTGAGGGCCATTAATGAGTATAATTAGAAACAGACATGTAACTAGGAAATTCAAATACTGATGAAGGAGCTAAGCATTGAGATAAAATACAAATTGACTAAGGGCCCAAAATGATCAGGCAACAATCAATGATCGAGGGGCCACCTATGGGATTTCCCTGAAACAGCGAATTGCCCAAACTGGTCTGAGGAATCCCCTGCTTGTACCTTTCATGCCCACCGCTTCCACTAGCCAAATCCTTGACTTGATGCGTTGACTCAGGTAGCATGAGACGGTGATAGACGGTAGCAAATGTAGAAATTAGCACAAGGTCAGCGACAATTCGCCAAACTAAGAAAAAATAGACCAATCAGTCTCCTGGATTGTTATCTGTGAAACAGAAAATCATATTTACCTCCATCGACTTTCACCAGCCTCTATCACATCTTTGTAGCAGACCAGTACACTTATCGTTACCAAGAAACCGACAAAAGAACATCAACCTTGATTTGCAAAAATATAGACCAACATGATGCCACGCTTGGGAAGGTTTGCCTGACCAGAGGTGATAGTGGTGATCACTCCCAATGCCAATTACTAGAAAAATACGGATTATGGCAAGATAAATGAGCGATCCTCTGGACAGATGACACCAGCGGGTATTGTTATTGACAGAATCGTGACCAGGATGGTAAGCATCGATTGTTTGCCATCTGCAGAGTATAGTGTTAGGCATAGACAGTTGAAACGATATCAAACATACAAACTGCCTTCTGTCCGAAAGCATCCGCAGATAGAAGAGGCAAACCCATCAGAGGACCACTGAGAAGAGATCAAGTGTCCACACCATTAACGTCAAGATTGTATATAAGCTTTCTCACAGCATTTACGAGGCGCACACAAGTGTGATTGTTCTATCAAAGTGGGCACTGCCGAAAGGAGCGATAGTGATAACGTGCGTCATCTGGTAATCTGGCTAATGGGTGATGATTAACACTCAGAGTAGCACTTCAGCAAAGATGATTAAGGGGTTTTGGACACGGAGCAAGTTCCCGATCTGAGCAAAGAGGAGATCGGAGCGATTGAAGAGGCAGGATCCAAGCTTCATCAGAGAATTTTGTGTTTTCTCTTTGAGTCATCCAACCCTACTGTGACGCAATACACGTCAGGAGTTACGAAGGCGGCATGCAGTCTGAGATAACTATCAAAATAGCATCAATAAGTTGTATGATCGACAAAAAGACAATGTTTGTAGATCGGCATTCCATCTCAAAGGTCATCACCGCCATTGATTACTTTCGATCAACAAAGTACCGATGAATGATCAGCGAGGTGCTATTGATCAATCAATGTCCTTGCATAATGGATCGGCGTTGACAAAAGTAACAACAATGTTCTGACATCATCAACAAAGCGTCCAGGGATTGGCATAGATCAAAGTAACAATATGGACACAAAGCACCGCAGAAAACATCAACAAAGTTGCAACAAAATGTTAACAAAGATGACCTCATATGTCCTCACAGCAATCATTCGTGACATCCAGTCAAAACAGCCGGGGAACGACACACGAGATATGACTTGAGAATGGTACCGTACGTCCAAGAGGAATGAGTCGTTGGCTGATACCGGAGCCTCATTGGTCTCCAGATCAGGACAAATAGGAGAACCATCCACGACTCATTCGACATAACCGGAAGTAGGACCGTTGGGTCGATCCAGTTCAAAGGTCTTGAATTGCAGCCATATTCTTGGAACATGTCGCTGGGTACGCGCGTGAGACTGGAGGTGGGCTGCTGGACAGCAGAACCACGATAAGTGCTGATGCGTATGTGGGAAGTGTCGTAGACGGCGTGTTTATCTGAGGTAGCGTTGAAATAAAGATAGTCATAGGTAAAAGGAGCGACTCGTGCGGATTGGGAGACAACCTGGCCATCGGTGTTGTCCTTGTCCTTTTTTGCCCCGAAAACGTCAAGCTCCGCCTCGATATTGACCACCGTTGTTGATAGGTCCGAGTTGGGATATGACTATGATCAACAAAAGAGAGGGAAATGTAAATGCACGATATATGGAACAATGCATTCGGTTACTTGATCTAGAGCAGGACAAAGGACTAAGTGATCGGATGTCATTGGCGACGTACTTTGAACTGCCTCGTTCGAGTCAAGTTTTGCTGCAAAGTTGTGTATTGAATTTGGATTGACAAGGCTAAAGCACACTGAAACCAACGTCAAGCATTTCCCGTTATGGTCACTTGATTCGTTTTCGGAACAGATTTATCTGGTACAATATCGGATATTCATCGCATCAAAAAGGCATGTTTGGCCAGGACGTTACCTTATCCCAGGCAATGAATGCACTTGCAAAGAATACTCAGTCTGCACAAGAAGAGTTATGTTCTCGATAGCAGTAACTGAACCACTCCCTTTCCAAACTCTCAATTTCCTTCGAATCCATGTCACCTGTTGTCTCTATCTAACTGACTCGATCTCCGCCATCCTCATTCTCTACTGGTTCATTCGTCATCTTTCAGACAGGCCTCGCACTTCCAGAACGTATCTGCGACCCTTGCCAACGCTTGCACTGACCATGGTCGTGGTTTCCCTTGAGAGGTCAACAGCGATAGCGTCATGACAATTCCCTATGACGATTTCTCGACGCCTCCGGACTTTGAGGTGCAAAGCACTTGACAGAAAGTCAAACACAAATGCTGTCGTCCATGAGGCAATCAAAACGAGTTCCCTGCTACATTCGCACTCAAGCTATCACTGTTCAGCACATATACTCTCACCCAACATCTACGCTAGTTTCGGGTCAGACTGTCTCCTTAGCCTGACACTGTAGGACTCGCAAAGCACATCCATTACATTCGTAGTCATGGTTACTGCTATGTCAAGTCGTCCATACAGCGCGTTGTTTGAACTGTTTCCCCAAGTTACCCCTCCATTGACTCAGCCTCCGCCTCCGCCATCGCGACGCACTCGTTGGCCGCCTCGCCCTTGCCCGACACCCTTACTGGCTCCCTACCTCTATTTCCTTAAGGGGTACGCAGAAGCGACTTGGCAGGAAGCGCTGAAGAGTCCGGGGTTCTCGCACATGAATTGAGTGTTGACTGCTGCGCCTATTTTCCACGAGTTAAGGCAACCTCCTATGGACTCAAGACCACACTAAAAACTCTCCTCGGGCGTCTTCAATCGACGTATGTGGTCGTCTGGTGGTAGTTTAAGCATTTGGACGAGGTGGAGTGACCTAGCAGAGGTTTTGTATGTCGAATTATGCAGTTGAAAATATAGATGGGTTCTTGTACCAATCTCATCAGTGTCAGTGCAAAATCATATTTTCTTATGAGAGACCATCTACTGGAGTGGACACTGAATATTCTTCTTATTTCTTCAGCCCGATGACCGAAGGGGTTAGCGTGTCCTGTGTCTGGAAGTACTTGGTCGTGGTTTTGTCAAGTATACAGTTGAGATCAAGGGAACCAATAATTTGTTGGTGTTATTCTGTCTTCAGCCTTCTGCTTGCAGTTAAACCATGCAACTGACATTATCTGGCCTCTTTTCTTACACCTCGATATGAGGCTTGGACTATTGCATCTCATGTTCACTACATGACTATATCTGCAAAAACACGCTGAGACCATTCATCATAATGGGGCTTGGCAGCCGTAAGTACAGGGAATAGTGGGTGTCCTTAGACTCGCTGTAGAAAAAAACACGTCTTGAAACCCCAAAAACTCAAGTAGAGTAGCGAGCTCCGTGAAAGCATCCTACTTTCCAGTTCACATATTCATTTGGGCACCTTCAATTACTTTAGCTGAGGACAAGACACCTTTGTTTTCTTACTCCAGTAGATTTCCTACCTCCTCCCTTTTCTCGAATTATCTCAACCAATCTCTGTCAATGTAGTCCATCCTTTTTTTGCCGAGCATCGAGCTAGAGAAGTCCGGACCCCTCAATCACCACTCTACATCGTACATACACGCCTTTCCTATGCTCGACAGAGGCCAAAACAGTAGCTCATCATCCTGGCCCATCACCCATCCATCCGTCATAGCTTGCACGATAAGCTCGTATCTATTGGAATGCAGGTGCTCAGCTGCGAGGTCCGCTATTTCCTATATTCTTAGACAAATGTTGGGGTAATAGTATCCCAATGCTGTTCCATCTCGTATAAACGCCATACATGCATTACCTTGACCCAAAATTGAATGTACAGATGACCGTTATAGGAATCAAAGAGGCTTATTATCCAATGAGTCTGTCGCCAGGGGAATGGTCAATCAGAGCAGGTAAGAGGGCGGTTCTACCTACCTCAGAAGTTGAGAACTCGAAAACGAGTTGGTGAGTTTGCATGTCCCATACTCGGACTTGAGAGTCATCATCAGACCAACATACGAGGAATTTTCCGTCGGGTGAGTAATCAGATGAGGGCTTCCAGCTAATATGCACCTGAGTGTCAAAGTGGGCAGGATCCAACTGGGCAGTGTCGTGATTCCATGAATGACATAAGAGGCCAGGTCCGGCAAGGATGACGGTCAAGCCATCAGGTGTGAGGAATATGCTTCAGCTACTTCCAAAGTATACGAGCATTCGAAACTTGTGGGATCCTACCTATGCTAAACTTGCAGTAATGTTGAGTTATGGTGCATATAACCAGGTCATTACATGTCTGGAAGGTGACCTTCCCAAACAAGAGATCTATACCTGAAGTCGAATGGGACGCACTTCTCCGGGTGCATTATATGGTGACGAGTGTTAGACAAAAGTGCGACATGATCTTCATCTGGGGAGAAAGAAACCCCCATGCCATCTTCGTACTGAATCCGTATGCGCTACGACTTCCCCAGTAATTGTATCCAGGATTTCGACGTCGTGAGATTGCAGTGATTTTCCAGCCGCCACCTTTCCAGAGTTTGAATCCTGGTGACTCCAAAAATCAACCGAGCTAGTCGATGCTAGTCTATTGAGTGGTGTTGCGCCCCATTCGCAGCATCTTACGAGAACATTTCTTTCACAATTCTCGGCCCGACACGAGTGGTTCGGTACCGGGTTCGAACCTGGGGCGCGCCGACACACCTGATTTGTTTTGGAGAAGATCGTCGACGTAGGTTGCTTTGTATTGTCTGAGTAAATGACGATGGTTTATAGTAGCCTAATGAGCTCGTTAATTTGTGAGTTAGGGTCAGTGTTCGCCGTGTTTGGTTGAATAAACTCTGATTCACGTGACTCTGTGTCCGTAATTTTGCTTCTTTTCAGACCAGCTAGACATGAGATTCGAGGTGTGGATAATGCCTCGCCATCATCAACATTGATGTCTTCCAGTTATCTTTGCTGTCATTCTGGATGAGCTGAGATGTGATCACTTTGTGGTCGTGTGGTCTATTTCATTGTTGCCCAAGTACACGGTACAGAACGTCAAATGAGTTGTCGTCATTCATTGCCATCATACCTGCTACCCTTCTTTTCTATGCCAATATAGCAGTTACAAATCTTGCACTTGCTTGTGTGGAGATCAGCACGAGTGTTTCCCTTTCTTTCGTAGTGCTCACAAGCAGGAACCGGAATTGAGCTTATCAGAATAGCAGGACAGTGGTAACCCAAAGGTGTTACATCTGCCTGCAAAGGAGATGATCCAACAGTGCTTTTTATAACAGATGCAGCGAGTTGACCAATTTGGGGCATTTGTGACTGCTCCCACACTTGCAGCTTCGCCGTGTGCTGATATGTCTTGATGCAGACAATCAAGCTCATGATTCACAAGGCAGGGTGCCTGTGTCCATCTGATATACGCTCTACATTCACGATATCTCTTCCTATCCACTCCATTCACAAGTTAAAACAATGGAACAAGCTACTATGGTACGAGTCATCCGAGTCCTTGGTGAGTGTCATGTTGTCCCATCAGTTCCATTGATCAGTAATCTCATCCTATTTTCTCACAGAATTCATCGGGGAGCTCCAGGATCAATTTCAACGACCACTCGTCGTCAAGTACTCCGACAAGGCGGATAGTCCCCTTCAAAGCCTTGAAAAACAACTTGACAACAATACCAGGATCAAACAACATTTGAGGCTGACCCAGAGCGGTTTGTAAGTGAATGTTTTTGATCGCATACTATTCTACATATTCATGTGGTGTAGGATATTCCACGAAGGGAGTGATTTGAATATTGAGATACACAAATATCTCCGACGGCCAAGAATTTTCAGGTCCGAGCGCACTTCAAAGGTTGATCCACTATGTAAAGTTAGCATTAAATTCGACGAATTATGGGAACACCTGGCCTCCGAAGCACAGCGAGAAACCAATTGTGAGTTGATTTTTGCCTCAGTCATTTCCCATTTAACCAGCATACCTTAGCGAACTTCGAGGTGGATTTCACGGATCCCATTTCAGGATTACGATTCTGGATTGTTGCTGAGGTATGTATTTTATCACTGTCAGCGTGCAGATCTCCCACTCAAACGGAACTGTAGGCCTACGGCAGTGATTTACATGCCCTAGACGCACAAATTAAGAGTACAGTAAAAAACCTGCAATCCTTTAAACCACTTTTGACCCGCCTTGGTCCCGCGGACGCTGGTGCTGGGATGCTTCTTGAGTTTGGCAAAATCATTAGTGGAGTAAGAAGTGTTACCTGTCATATACACATGTTATCTGACTTGAAATAGCTCAATTCTGCAGCTGGAACAATGGTCAAATGCATTGAAGTTGTATACAAAGTTGGTCACTTCCCTTTTCAACACAAATAACATTACTGATCGGTTTTGTAGCATTTTGAAGCTCAAAAAGAATCTCATGAAGCAATGCAAGACCTTGCAGAGAGCATGCGTATCCTAGCTGGCCAGCTGGACAGGCTAAATCAAGTTCCAAAATCAGAAGAACTGCACCTTATCATCGGTGAATTTCCTGGAATGATGGAAGAAGTGGTGGACTTTATCGAGGAGTGGCTTGAAAGTTGGTCAGGTATGTATTCAGCCTCGGTTATGGGCGCAATGATTTTTTCCAAGCAACCGCTTGATGACGATGCGCTTACCATGCTTCCCCTAATCAAGATTCCAGACTCAGATGCAAACAGGCTAGGGCTTATTCGCAAGGGTCTTGCGTCCGTCATCGACTCTGGTCCTATCCTCCATCTTCATCACCGCTCATTCGAGGATTTTCTTTTATCGACATTCTTTCTACAAGAGCTACCTGAATTTTCCAGTGTTCAGGATCGAGGCCATCACGAACATCGGCTTGCCATGTTGTGTTTGAAAACCCTGGTATCATCTAAGCTCCATTTCAATATGTGCAACTTGGACTCTTCGACAATAAAGAACGCGGATATCCAGCCTACTGTCAAATCCACTATCCCTCGTCTCATTCTATATTCATCTTTGTTCTGGGTGGACCACATTATCCAGACTCCATACGACGAGAAGATGATGGAGGCAGTAAAATTTGTTATTTACGAGAAGCTTTTGTTCTGGTTGGAGGTCATGAGCCTGACAGGTGATGTTCATGAGGCATATCTGATCCTCAGAAGGGCTGCAACATGGAAGGTATGTCTCCGGGTCATTCATCTGCGATAATTCTGATGTTGGCTGTACAGCCCCTCAACCGTGATCATGAGCTGACATTGTTCATTCACGATGCTCTCCGATTTGTTTCTGCATTCATCATTCCAATCTCTCAGCGCGCCCCTCATGTTTACCTCTCAGCACTCCCCTTCGCACCTGAACAATCTCATGATGCCAGGAAGTTCCGTTCAAGGTTTTCAAATACTTTTGTGATCACTCAAGGGAGGCCTAGTCAATGGCCAATGGTGGTATTCACGGCAGAGCACCACAAGGATGAGGTGCACCATGTGGTCTTCTCGCCGAATGGAAGTGCCTTTGCTTCCACATCAGGGCCACGCCATATACAACAATTTGAAACTATGTATATCTGTGACTCTGGAACAGGTCATTGCATTTCGGGTCCATTTGAGCTGCCTGATCTCGGGATTATACGTAATGCCTGCTTCAGTCCTGATGGGATGCGTATTCTATTCAGATTCCCCTATTATGCAGTAATCTGGGACATTGAGACGGGTGAGGAACGGTTTCGAATCAAGGGGGGTTCTGATTTTGCCTTCACTCATCATGACGGAAGAATTGCTTCAATCCATTGTGTAGACGAAGATAGAGACTCAGACAACTCTCAAGATGAATGTGCAACTCGTCTTTTGGTCCAGCTTTGGGACGCTAGCAATGGTGCACTGATATCCAATGGGCTGTTCGAGGTGAACGATGTTGCCATCTCCCGATTTTCTCCTGATGGGTATTTTCTGGCTGTAGGAAGGAGGTCTGAGGGTGTCATTGAATTATGGAACTTGGAAGACGGCAAAGATCTCCCGACGATTCCCATGTCCTTGTGGAGAACTGTCGTCACTCTGCTTTTCTTCAACCAGTAACACATTGATGGCCGTATCTGGTGAAAGACCTCATCACATTTACCTTTGGAGATTGGACACACAAGAGGTGGCATCCTTCAGCCATGATTTTGACGATGCGTTGCATGCTGTTCATTCACCCCTCACCAACTACCTATTTATCGAACGAGATCATACAGTAGAGATATGGGATGTCTCTACGACCGGCTCAAGAATGATCTGGGAGACATATCCTCCAGCCACTTCATATGTGTCAAGTATGTGTCCATCAAGCGATGGCCACAGGCTTTTGGTTGGACATAGTGATGGAAGTGTGAGGATGTGGGACCTGGACCTGGAGAATTTGGCGATCAATCAGGCTGACCCTACGGACACTCGAGATGATACCGATGTGACACGAGTTATTACACTTTCCCATTCTGGAAAAATAATGGTTACGAAATCACAGCAATTTCTCAACATCAAATTCCTAGATGCAGCTACTGGGGAAGTCATAGCGCACACGGATATCAAGTACGAAGATAAAATGGACATTGCATTTTCTCCAGATGAGGATGAAGTAGCGTTTTTGTCCGAGTCTTTCATCACCATATGTGATAAAATGCACCCGGAGAAGCGCGTCTCATTTGTCCTCCAGCCGAGAAAAGATGCTGGGAGTAGGAAGGTTGCCTTCCAAACATGTGATGATCTGGTTATATGTACCATGTCACATGGTGGCTCAGGATTACTGCAAGTTTGGCACCGGCAGGATCCCACAAATTTCGAATGTTCATATTGCTTAGACTTCCAGGTGGAAGAATATTCGTTCCCATTTCTGGCACCTGATGGCTTGACTGTCATAATTGGCTCCCTTTTTGGATCTAGCCGCGCTACATGTTATTCATGGAACACCGCCCAGTTTGATCGTGTCCAATTTGACGATCAAGTGCATATCCGCATCTATCCCTTTCCTGAGTACTCACCCGACGGGAAATTCTTTGCCTGTTGGTCTGACGATGATTCTCACGTCCGAGTCTGGGACACACGAACTCGCCAACTCGTTTCCAAGTTTCCAACGTCTGAGGTGGATGGAATTGCCCTTTCACCTGCTCTGGTTGACCACTCCCTTGGCGACAGACTCATTGCTCTTAGATTCAAACATGAGAACGTAATACGTCTCTTTGACGCCTATAGTGGTCGTTTGTGCGCTCAAATTTTAGGTCAAGAAAATGGACATATAGCGTTTATACGAGGTGGAACAGCATTGGCATACTACTCCCTCGACATTGGTCTGAGATCATGGGAAATAGCAGACCTCTCAACTGAGTACCGATATTGCACTCATGGGTATGAGCTTATACTGCAAGGCATGAGGGATGGATGGACGGTGGGTCAAGACGATGAGCCGCTGTTTTGGGTCCCAGTCGAACACAGGAAAGATATGTATGTGCCACAGCCCAGAGTGGTGATTGAGGGAGTCAAAATCTCAACAATCCTGGATTTGTCTAACTCAAGGGTTGGCAGAAGGTGGACAGAATGCATCGACAAAGCGTGGTTAAGAGAACTCGAACAAAAGGAGAAGGAGGTAGGGAGCCTGTTGGGGTAAAAAAACGAAGGTGCGTTCTGTCCTCAGCTGAAGTACTTGAAGGTGTTCATATGAACTGATGAACTGAAACGTAGGATGAGTCCGCGGAGCTCGTTGCTCTACTCAAGAATTTTCTCTCTTGGCGTCTTACAATACATCAGCAATTCTAAGAACGCCTGACTGGCTACACTATTCCTTGTAACCCAAAGCAATTAGAATGAATGTTCACTACGTGCTTTCATAGATAGATGAGATGCAACAGTCCAAGCCTCATATCGAGGTGAAAGAAAAGAGGCCATATAATGTCAGTTGTATGGTTCAATCGCAAGCAGAAGGCTGAAGGCAGAGTAACACCGAAAAATCTTGCTTATTGGTTCCCTTCACCTCATCTTCGAATACTTGACAAAATCACAACCAAGCACTTCCAGACACAGGACATGCTAACCCCTTGGTCATCGGGGTGAAGAGATAAGAAAGAATATTCTGTGTTCACCTCAGTAGATGGTCTCGAGATATGATTTTTCATTGACACTGATGAAATTGGTACAAACACTTATATTCTATTGCATAGTTCTCCACCTCGTCCAAGTGCTTGCACTACCATCAGACGACCACATACGTCGATTGAAGAAGTCTGAGGAGAGTTTTTTCTCCTGAGTACATAAGAGGTCGCCTTGACTTGACTCGTGGACAACGGACGCAGCATTCAACACTCATCTCAACTGTGGGAACCCCGGACTCTTTAACACTCCTTTCAAGTCACTTCTGTACTGCCATTCAGAAGATAGGTAGACAGTCAGGTCGTCCGGCAAGGATGAGGCGACCAACGAGCGCATCGCGAAGCCAGAGGCTGAGTCAAGGGAAGGGTGACACTTATAAACTAGAATAATATAATGTTTCGGATTCGTAATATGAAAAGAGAAAAGAAAACAATGTCATCGAGTTGATAAGTTCTGTCCGATAGCAACAATGCCTGTCGGCTAAACAGCTCGGGTCACATGCTGTATGGACTCGGAACTTTACATAGCATGACTGCAAATGAATGTGTCTTCCGATCCCTACCATGTCAGGCTAGGGAGACAGTCTGACCAGAAAATATCGTGAATATCGGATGAGAGTATATGTGTTGAGCAGTGATAGCTTGAGTGCGAATGCAGCAGGAAACTCGTCCTGAGTACCTCTTGGACGACAGCATTTTTTTTGACTCCCAGCCAAGTGCTTTGCGCCCCCAAAGTCCGGAGGCATTGAGAAATTGCCACAGAGAATTGTCACGATACTATCACTGTTCACCTTTCAAGGAGAATCACGACCATGGTTAGTGTTGGCAAAGGGTCACAGATATGCTCTGGGAACGCGAGGCCTGTCTGAAAGATGATGAATAAAGCAGTAGAGAATGAGGATGGCGGAGATCAAGTCAGTGAGACAGAGACGACACCTCGAGACAGGTAACATTATTGAAGTGATGATGTCATGATAGTTCAACTCGTCATCGCTACGTCATCCAAATTTCTCTTATCATTTTTATTCATTACTAGTCATATCCCTATAGCTACACTGAGTCCGTCCCCAATACTATGAGTATATAACTGTAGTTATGCTGTTCACTAGGACCCAGTCTTCGACACTCGGTCCTAGCTGACTTGAGTGTAATATCACTTGATCATCCCGACGTCTACTACTGTCCCGCTGTAAAACATGGACTGGGAGGAAATTAGAAAGGGATGTTGTTTCGTTACTGCTATTAAGAACCCAAATCTTGTGCAGACTGAGTATACTTTGGAAGTGCATTGCCTGGGATAAGGTAATGTCCTCGGCAAGCCCTTTTTGATGCAATGAAAATCCGACATTGTACCCGAATGTGTTCTAAAAATGACCATATCGGGAAATGCTTGCGTTGGTTTTCATTTCAGTGTGCTTTACCCCTGTCGATCCTGGTGCCAAAACTTGACTCAGTCGATCAAGTAACCGGATACAATGCATCTAGGGAAGCAAATCATTTTGTTTACTGATTTGCACAACACGTTCTTTCCTATGACATAACACATCGAGAACAGGTATCCGATTCTTCACCAAAGGACACATATCACATTAGTGGACTCGATGCACAAGGAAATTGTGGAGTGTTTGTTCATGAGACAAATGATTAAGAATTTAGACATAAGAGACGCAATCAAATCATGAAAAATCATACCTGACTGATCCAACTGTTGAACCAAAGGTTAGGCACTATTGTAGCTGATTCAGTATATCTTGAGACTATAACTTGGAAGCAGACATAGACAAGCCATAAACTCTGGTGTTGGAGGAGTTGGAAGAACACTATTGCAAGCACAACGAGTGATTCCCGTTATTACAGAAAATGAGGCAATAAACAAGAAGAGAGCTACAAGCAGTCAATACGAGTGTACTTATCACAGATGCTCAAATTAAAATGTAGTCATCCAATGTTTACAAAGTTATAATTTTGTATAGTGAGTTTCTAGGTAATAGTTTTGTAATCATTCAGTACCAGATTTCGATCTCATGAGTTCGCTGCGATGCATGTTCATCAGACAGATTACATAAGCATAGAACATACCTTCAGAAAGAATATGGTTGGTAATTCGTAGGGGACTAAAGGTCGATGCGAACGACATCGGTCAATGTCTCAGATATACGTACATTTGAGGCCTACAAATCCTGTCGATGCCAAGCTTGCAGTAGCACTGAGTCGTGATGTGAGGCGCATAAAACCAGGTCATTACATGTTTGGAAGGTCACCTTGCAATCAAGACATCTTTTCTCGGCCGGAATTGAATGAGACGTACTTCGCCAGTAGTTATATCTAGGGATTTGGTGCTATGCGATTGCTGTGATTCTGGAACCACCATCTGTCCAGACTGGGATTGTAATAACCCACAGCATATCGGTCTCATCTTGATCCATTCGCAGTGTCTGATTTGTCGCCAGATTCTCCAGGTTCCTCTTGATGGTAGCGGTGAAGATGGTTCATGATACATGAAACTCGGTAAGATTATCCCAGTGCAAGGCAAGTTATGAAAAGTTGGGACGAAATGGCATAACGGTAGACTCTACGTATGGAGTGATGGGTAGGCACGTACAAACTCGAGCTGTACACCCTCACCTTATTCAAAAAAGCCTATTTGCTACCCGAGGCTGTGATACCTGTTCTTCCACAGCTTTGGGCTTCCTCTCGCCCCTCTTTATATGAGTTTGAGTCCTGATGACTTCAAGGAACTTGAAGAAATCAGCTAAGCTAGTACGATTGAATAGTGTTGCGCCCCTATTCGCAGCATCTTTTCAAAAAAAAGAATATGTCTTTGAGAATTCTCGGCCGGGTGCATCGGTACCGAGTTCGAACCTGGGCCACACCATCTGTGCCGACACACCTGGTTTGTCTTGGAGGAGATTATCGAATAAGGTTACTTTGTTTGTCTGAGCAGCCAATGATAGCTTATCATCGCTCGTCGCGTCTTGATTGAAGCAGGTCAATAAATTCGGCACAATTCTCCCACGCTGATCCGTGGTCATGTGACTCCGTGTCCGCGATTGTAGAGACTTAAAATTGGAGGTGTGTCGTTAGTGATGGTAATGCCTCGTCATCAATGTCTTCCAGTTATCTTCCCCGTTATCCTGGATAAGTTTACATGTGGTCACTATCCTTTTCTACACCCATTTAGCAGCTACAAATCTCCCACTTACGGTTGATACGATGACTGGCACGAATATTCAGATTTCATTTCCTTTCATAGTGCTCACGAACAGGAATTTATAGGACAGTGACGATAAAGTATTCACCAAAAGGCATGAGGTCTCCCTACAAAGAGATGGATGATCCAACAGTGCTTTTTATATCGGGTCCAGAAAATCAACCAATCGTAACTCTCTTTCTCATGGGAGCCGAAGGAAAGGAGCTGAGGCAAACCAGGACACTTGAGACTCTTTCACACCAAGAACTCCCCTATGCAAAACACGCTGACCCTTTGGCAATCAGGGGTGAAGACATAAGACAAATATTCTCCATGCATTACTCGGTCACCAATACATCCGACTGATGAAAATTAGTATAAACACGACCCTACAGATTGCATTCCAACTACACTGTTCGACAAGACCTCTGCCAGGTCACCCCACCTCGTTCAAGGGCTTGCACTACCGCCAGATGATCTTGGTACTCTTGAGTCCATAAGAGGGGCGTTCGACACTCGGCTCAGGTGCGAGAACTAAGTTGCTTACGCCCATCTCTCAAGGGGTTAGGGAGATACTGAGGGACCAGGCAAAGATGAGGTAGTCAATGGGTGCTGAGGGACGTCGCGAAGACCGAGGCCGAGTCAAGGAGGGGTAACAGCTATCTCCGTTGGCTCAACGACGCTCCTGCAGCTGAAGTAATATGCTATATGAAAGTTAATATAGCAGCACCATGACCATCTATCCATACCAATCGATGTGTCTTCCAATCTGTTGGTGAGGTGCGACACGCGAGGTTTTCCTTCTACGTTCTTAGTTATTATGAGGATCCTGAGCTTGCTTCCAGGCCCGGAAAGACTGGTTTTGAAGGGTATAGGTAGGTCAATGGATACATCAGGGTCGACTTTTTAATGACGATCTTACCTCAGTGTCTTCGTTCGAGGGAAACCAAAACTGACTTCTTGCATGGTTATATATATGTTGCCTTGGCTAGGTGTCATTCTATCTCTGGACAGCGATAATGATACAAGTAGAAATGAATCTCATTGACTGTCAACACACAAGTATTTTTTCTCATTCCAACTCAAACTTAACAACAACCATGATCCAATTGTCGAATCCCTGACTTTGTCCTCCAACCTCTAGAAAAAAATTTTATTGTCGATTTCACAGAATCCATGCTCGTGAAAATTTCTTCAGAATGGAAAATGTCTTCATCATCGATAGCGACCACATAAAAAGAGCCAGGATCATGTTCGCGTCAGACAAAAATAGTAAGAAAAGGGGAATCATGGTTGAGGGAGAAATTGGAAAGGGGGAGGTGCCGTTTCGAGTTGTTCGGTTACAGTTCTTAATAAAAAATCTTTGTTGCGGTCCAAGGAATCATCGTATGTTGACTCAATGCTTCTGTGTTCTTGAGCTTGCAAACGGAATCATGTTACAACAAGTCATAATAATTCATTATCGCTCAGACTTTTTACAATGCTTGTATTGTTAGTTTAACTAATTGGGACCGGTCCTTGAACTCAAGGATATTTTTTTCTTGATGATGACAACATAAAGTGAGTGAAATCAAAACAATGGTCCAACGACTACACCATTTTGACTTTGACCAAGTAAATACACACCAAAGAACCGCAGGTTCGAGAAAATTTTCTACTCAACACCAACCCCAACTCAACGCCAGCTCTCCATTTTTTTAATCACCTTACCCAAACTCCCAGTCAACTCCAACCTTCCACTGCCACCGGGTAATAGTATCGTTTCAACAGGCAGTATTTTTCCTTGGCTTTGATTCTTTGATTAATGACAGGGAGACATTCATCCTTGGCTGATTTTAATCACAGTCGGATGATGAGAAACAAGGGAGACCAAGGATAGGTTTTAGATCAGAGATCACAATTGTTGAGCATCATGACAATGATTCCTATTCTTCCGACAAAGAGACACACCCAACTTTCCAATCGTACTCACATCTCTCCACTCATTCTGTCCACTGTACCTCATAACACCTGCGATAGCCCGCCCACCCAATATCTTGTTCGTCCTGTAGCAATCTTTCCCAGTGTTTCCTCGCTATCTCCACATGTTGCTTCTTCATCCCAATCTACTTCGGTACCAAAAATTTGACATGACTACTTTCTCATCATACGTATGTGCAGTAACAGCGAAGATACAGTGTTAAGTGAATTGGCAATGCAGTAACCCAAACTTGAAATAGACCATTCGGAACAGTGCAACGAAAGGATCTCAATGGAAATTACTTTGTCCAGTTTTGTCGACCTCGTCAAGAACAGCAACAGGATCAGCACACGAGGCTTTACGGAGTGCTTGAACGATAACTCCAGGATCTGAGGCAATGTGAGTATGTTTGTGACCACGTATTTGGCTTCATCACGGACACTACGTTGAGATTGGCAACCAAGGGCGCGAGCTGTACTTTGACCGACAGAAGCTTCGCCTGGTAGCCCAAGGCCCAGAAGTATTGGGTTCTTGATCGATTATGAGTGAAGTTTGGAAAGGGGAACAGATGGCGAAGGATCGGCTCGAGGAGGGTACATCACTGGAGTGTAAAGTCTGTAGAGCAGCTTTACCTGCATTGATAGGGTTTCAGCTCGTTGAGCAGGCTCGTCGGCTGCTTCTCGTGCTTCCTTGTCCGTATTGAATTCTACTGTAAGTAAGTGACTCATTCCTTGAATTTTTGATTGACGCCAAGTTACGTTCTGTCACGAGTGATAGAAGACAGAGTATACGATGACGGTGGTGGAGGTGAGTTGGGCGAGGGAACTGGGGATTAGCCGCTCGAGCTGCATAGTGTATTTAAGTGAAGTTGTAAATGAAAAAGGATGAAAGGGCGTACATAGCTCCTCATGACACCGTTTCCAACGCTCCCTTGAGAGATTCTCTCGAACCTTCTCCACTCCCTAACGCCAATCTTCCTCTCCACGGTGCCAGATTGCATGGCCTCAATCTCCTTCTTCAGATTGGCCGAACTATCTGCTTCATGCTGGCTATCATCGTCCAGTTCACCCATGGTACTATTGTTGACGGGGTTATACGCAGTTGAATCACTGACACCTCGTTGAAGGGCTAACATTTCCCGGGTCGTCTTGCTTTCTCTTTTCCCAGATCTTCCAGGTTGAGAAATGATTGGTGAAGGTGGAGGGAGACTGTCACTGATCAAACCACGGCGCAAATGCACATCAGATTGTATACTTGATATGGTTGGCCCGCTAGAGCTGATGAGGGAGGAGCGGAGATTTGACCCCTACAATTGTCACGATCTTTGTAGGAAGAGGTATCTGAGTGTTCAAATGAAGAGATACAGAGGGGAGAGACTAGATGGAGAAGAAATGGTGTTGAACTTGAATGGGTTCAGGTATGGATAAGTAATGGACTTGTTGAAGTCGTTTTAAATAGCTGCAGGTTGTTGACGCAAAACAAATTCTTTCTGTTACTCGTTCACGGCGGAAGCTATTTTCTTTGACACCTCACATGTGGAGGCCTATGTCAGCAGAAAGGGACAAATGAGTGTTGACATCTGGATCATTGAACACGGCTAAACGAATGATGTGAGAAAAGGAAGGAAGGGACGACAACGATTGGAACCAACCCAATATCAGTATCGATGCTGCCACAGAGGCTGAGACCACTCGGATCATATTTCTATCCACAGCGATGAATAACAGAATGTTGCACCGATCACAGGACACCCACCATAGGAACGCTACATGAGATCAAATTGTGCACACCATTCACCTATGAAATACATGAGCAGTACACAACTGCAGAAGCCAGTAGAGTCATATTTAGTATCAGATAAACAGGCCATTTGTGCGCGAGGGAGGCCCAAAATCAATAACCTGTCAATAATCGGTTTCGTGTTGCAGTCAGATGAAAGACAATAGCTATAAATAAGGTGCAAACAATGACCATCAAGCTTTGCCGTGAAATGAACCAAGTACAACAGTGATGAGCAAGTGCCCTGCGATGATGCACGGAGTGACAAAGTACCAACAATGGTAATCATTCAGCCACCAATGAGCTTACCAATATATTTGAATCACGTATCAATGGCCCCGGTTCAGTAGATGTCCATCTTGAACATAGTGACTCACCAATTCTCCAGAAGCTCGGTTGATCCCCCACGGGGATTGATGATTTTCATTATAAGGTTGAACGGGTGAGCACATTGTCTTGCATTTGAGGCACCAATCACAACTGAAAACACCTTTGAAAAGAATACCGATGGACCTCGCTACCATATGCTGACCAGCATGACATATACTCGTGCTGCTCACTGGGGCATGGAGCGACAGCAGTGCAAAATATCTCCACATCACTTGCACCTTCTATTTCGAATCCATCTAATTTCTCTGCCCATTTTTGCAGCTGTAAATTCTGACGTCCCGATCATCAATTTACTTCCATCAGTCAATCTGATACGACATCAGGTATTTCAAGTCACAAGGTTCTTCCGAGGCCTGGTCGATGGATATGGATGAAGCGCCTACCCGGGCTTGAACGATGGAAAGCTTCTAAGGAGACGGGGAAAGAATGCATAGGCGCTAAGAGGTCTACCTATAGGGTCATGCCATTCGAATTTAGTATTGGATTGTATACAAAAGAATCCATGAAAGTTGTCGTCGGGATCGCAACTAGAGATGAGTGTGATAATATTGTCCTGGCGTTCCGTATTGTACCTACTGAAATGGTCTAGTAATGCCTAGTCCGCGCGGTACATTTCATCTACGTCATTGGCGGACTGGGGTGGTACTCATATCCCAGTCTATGATGCCTACAGTACTCACTGATACGGTACACTTTTTTTTTCCTTTGTCAGTCTATCTAACAACCGTCTTTATCTTTTTCCTCCCTCAGTCGTCTACTTTATCTTGTGACGCCTGAGGTGAGATACTTGCTGTGTTTCTGCCTATATTAATAGCTAAACTGATGTAACTAGCTTATTTATCTGATAGGTAAATATATGACTGAGTCGTCTACTTTACCTTGTGACGCCTGAGCTTATTTATCTGATAGTACCCACAGGATTCTTACTCCTCTGAAATAACGACAAAACTTTCTGCTTGGGTTCTGTTGAAGGGATTAGAACGGTCGGGCGACATCAACGTTAATGTAGGGAAAGTTGATGACATTGGCAGTGTTGAAACGGAACCGAAAATGGGCGGTATAGGAGGCTGGAAGACTTGGATAAGCAACGGAGTTTGAAAACCAAAAAGTGATAACGGACTAGAGGATTGTTCAACCAGAGCATGACCACCCTTATGAATCAGACAACTCAATGATGTATGAGGTACTTGCATTTCCTCCCTTATTCAAAATGGGAATCCAAAGGAAGACCACGTTTCAGAAATTGCCCAATTTTCGCAGCGTTCCCCTCCAGAACACCTCCTGGAACGATTGCAATGCCCCCCTTTCACCTATCCAGATGGCAGGGTGATGGGTGGCCTGAGTTACATTGTATGGAATCGCAGACATGTAGTTTCTTGTATCTGTGCTTTTATGAGTATAGATGTAATTCTAGAATGAATTGACACTTGTCAAAGAGAACGAGTAAACACAATCAGTAAATAAACTTTAAGCTCATATGTCAAACCTTAGCCCAGAATGAAGAGAACTGAGGTGTAGTCTACACGAAAATCTCAGCTTACTAAGCTATCAATGAAAGATAAATCAATACATTATTTTATTCACAACATGTGCAACGCATCGCGTCGTGGCATATGGAGGACCGGTAGAGGGTATCATTCCGCCTGAGCCATTCGCTATGGGGTTCATAGCCCGCTTCAGTAAGGGTATAGGAATATGCTCTCACAGGTTGACATGATCGACAGCTTCGCTCTGTGGAATCTGATGCTGAGGAACCGGCAGTAAACGGCCGATTGATGATTGTTTCGACACAACTCTGGACCCAATTTCGTCATATGACGGTATTACTTCACGACTCGACCGGTTGTGTTCGGTCAGAAAAACGATTGAGTGTTACCCCAGCCTCAGGAAGTCTAGCTGTGCTCCAGACATGTTCCGAGTTTCCCCACGTCATCAAATACCAGGATCAACCAGGCAAAAATTGTATTTCCTCTTATATACGAACCAAATCCAGGCAACACTCGCATCGTATCAAATACTTGACAACACTGCGTTGATTCCCCTCTCACGAAAGGAGACCAACCAAACTACATCGAGCTTCAACTTTGTATTTAGGAATTAAATCCAGGCAACACCCGCGATTTGGTAAGTTCCAATCATAAATTGAAAACTGAATACTTGACAGCATATTGACTTCCTTCCTACAAAAGGAGATCAACCAAACAACATCAACGAGTTGCAACATCCTCTCTTTTCCTCTTTCCCTGTTTACCAATTCCAAATTCAACACCCAGCACTGTTAAATTGAATTCCATGAACGTTAATCCGACATGATGCCGGATTCGAGTCTCCCATCCATCAGGAAATCTTTCTTCAAGTAACCAAATTTTGAGATCGTTAACACGTCCATCGAATGCAACCAGCAAAGTTGAAGCACTGTTCATATAGTACTTGTTTTGAACATATATATGGTTGAGAAAAAATAACATACTTGGTGCTTCCGAATAGTTTATGGATGAAGTCAAGCTTGAAATTTGTATTCAGGGTTTGTGCTTGGATTCGGCGATTAAATGAGAATTTTGAAATGTCTTTGGATGTAAGGATAGGGTCTCCTGTTTGTTGATCTTTACCAGATGCAGAGGATAAGAGGCTGGTGATCAATTCCACATGAGGATTGCCTTGATTTGGGTTGATATCGGTATCCTCACCTGTTTATAGAGTATCATACAGTATAGGTTTGTCGAATCATAGGACTTACGACATAACGAAGCATCATGTTCAATCCCATTATGCATATCTAATTCGGATAAACTAATGGTATCTTGGTTGTAATCTTTGCCTAACATCTGAGCTGCATAATGAGGAACGATATAACAATATGTTGATGAGAAATTATATGTATTTCGTATGGCTTGACCCATTTCTTTGAATCGAATGTTCTTCCCATCATGTGGTAATATACCTTCAAAGAAACGTCATTTGTCAAGGAAAGTCTTCGACCCTGAAAAAGACGTTACCATGGTTTGCTAAGGTATTTAAAGCAGGACATGAGCATCGACTGTCGTCCTTGTTGGGTGCGACATATTCTGGCCATATGCCCCTGAAACCAGGATATCCTTCTGGAACGACATGACCTTGTTTCTTTTTTGGCGTGATGACGTTGATCATGGTCAGACTTGCATCCCATGCAAATAATACAATATCGTGGATGATTCTGAATAAGATGTTCATGAGGGACTTAGATTGGTGTATTGTGAGAAACGGACGAAGGGAACACCGTTTTATGGGGACGAGAAAAGAGATAGGAGCATGATTATAATGGGAACAGGAGAAGAGAGATTATATTGGGAACGGGAAGATAGATAAAACACATTACATGGCGGATCTTCTGATATCAAGGATGTCTGTTGAGTAGTGGGAATTCCTCTATCCTGCGGTTTTCTGGAAATGCACTTGCTTGGTCAAAGTCAAAATGGTGTATTTGTTTATTTTCATCCAGTACCAAAAAATCTTCCTTAACTCTAGTGGCCTGAATAATACGATGATTACAAAAAGTGTCCTGTGGAACAATCATAAGTTATGAACACGGCTTGTTGCAATGACCATTTCATTCACAAACTTAAGAACACAGGAGCGTTAACACAGCGGACAATCAGCTGTCCACTCGCCGGCCTTGTGATGCTGTCAACTGATCTGTCACTTGGCTATCCACTAAATCTGGATGTCACAAATGTCATGCACTTCCAGGGACCTGCTATTATAGAAGCCTTAGATAAATGCCATATTAGTCTAAAATAAGGCTTTCATCCAGGCCTATGGCCTGGCTTGAATCCTCTACTAATGAAGAATGGCCTCATTAATATCATGTACCTCATCATTTCTAGAACAGAGAATAATGCAATCCAAGAAGTATTGATTGTCTTAATCTCTTGGATTGCCAATTCCTGGATAGATCCTATGAATGAGAGTGTTGAGATTAGTATAAACCATAGACTGAGGAACTTGTATCATCTCATTGTCATTCATAGTTGATCCAGCACCAATTTCCAACAACCACTGAGCATGTTGATTGTTAGCTTCAGAGTGGCCCAAGTGCATATTGTGTCTGAGATATAAGAACTCAATATGTCTCTATAGGTTTCTTCTACAAAGAGATACTACCACTACTTGTTAACATATTCCTTTAGGCACCACAGGCAAAGTTTGACAAAAATTCCCTCCAAATACTACTGTGATTCCACCAAATGGATGATCATTCTAGGTAATATGCCAATTCAATAGCTATCAAGTGTAAGTGATCACTTACTTCAAGCAAGTTGTAAGAGGATTGCACTAAACTTCACTTCTGACCTGCTAGTGGTGATCTACTGGAGCAACCCTGCACTAATTAAATACTATTACCTAATACTTAATTAGTTTAGTTAGCTCCCTCACTCTTCACCTTGACTACTAGAACATTCCAAGATAACCAGGCTTGTATATAGTATAGAGTATCCTTCTAGGAGCTTTATTCTATTCTCTAAGGTTTCTCCTGGAGGTGAGTTGTAATATACTCTGGAGTATATTTATAGACTGAGGAATCTCCTGGAGTTACTCTGCTCCAGTCACCCTTACACAAGTCTCTCAGGCATTGATTAACTGTTATGGGCCACCTTGGCCATAATAACTTTTATTTCTTTAATCCTTTATCTTTTACTTTACTTTACTTTTAATTAGATAATAAGGGAGTCATATGACCAGGATCATATAACCTATCACATTTGTCACAATTGGTCACAAGATCAGTTATATTATACAAGTTACATATCAAGGAACATTCTAGTAGATTTTATTGTCATGAGTTGCCTTGACTATAACCAAGAAGATCTATTTATAGAATGACAGACAAGGGAATGGAACTGGCAGCCTCTTGGCTGATTGTAAAATACCATCAATATAAATAAGGGCAAATAGTGTACTTGTATAAGTAGATAGTACAATCAATTGAGAATCCCATTGAGTTTTCTTTGTAACCCTCAAAGACTTAGCTGCTGAGTCAACTCAACTTAAGTCACATAACAGAAGAACTTGATATCATACTCCAGGCACTGCTTGCTTTGAACTCTGCTTAAACTTTACTCTTCTATCATCCTTAACTGGTAATCAGCTTGATCACTGGTCCTCTTGGATAGTGGGCCCTAGCTGTAAAGGGGACTTGGTAGTCAGTTAGGGACTGCTAGTGAAGACTCAGTACCAAACCCAGGTATCATGTTCAAGACCTGATCTAGCAACTGGGTAGTACTTAGTAGATTACTTGTACACTTTTGCATTATAAACCTTGTGCTGGGGGTCCATTGTGATCCATACACACAGAGGAATAGCAGCACATCCTTAAGAAGCTACTTAGAGTAGGGATCCTCTTCTTAGAGGTGATAGTGTAACCCTAGTACTAGGGCAGTAGTCAGTAAGGCAGTAGGTGTCTGGCTAGGTGAAGATCTTGTGCTCTAGCAGACATAACTTAAGTAAGATCAAAACCTTTCACTTTGACCTTAAGGCATTAACACTATGTCTCAACAACAATATAACAACCTATTGAGCAGTATGCTCAGAGAAAAGTGAGCCCTTGCTTTACTAAGGGCACAGTTAGAAGGAAGGAGAGAAAGAGAATATTGGAATTGTAGGAAGTTCAGGCACCTGGTCCATAACTGCAGGACAAAGAAAGAGAAGGAAAAGGAGAAAAGAGAAAAACCCCAAAATAGATATGAGATGTTGACAACTAGAGTAGTACAGTGTGGAGTGAGAGACAAAGTAGAAGTGAGATAACAGGAAAGAAGGGAGGAAGTAAAGTGTTTTAGGTACTGGGGAGTTGGGCACCACAAATGGGAATGTCCAAACATAGAAGTAGAAAAGGAGAGGAGAAGAAGTAAATGGGTGGTGTATGTGGTTGGTCCACAAAAGGCCTAGCAAGAGAGGAGGCTAGTATGTTCTGCATGAGAAAAGGTATAGGAATACTGTAACAAGGGGAACATGCCCCTAGAAGAGACTCTCCTACTCGAAAGAGGATAGATCACAGAGGAGATAGTGGCAACCTACATAGAGTGTGGAGGATGTAAAGGCAAAGGGATTCAAACCTATAAAAATCAGGGACAAGGATTTCTCCTTGAAAGACAAGTAAAAAATATATGGTGCAACCTTTTCCAGGAAGCTTGGAACTGGAGGGAGGAAGAAGCAAAGAGGGGAGAGATAACAAGAGTGCAGTGTATAAAGTGTAGAAGAAAGGATGCAATAGGAAGGAAAGTGCTAGAACAAGAAAGGAGAAAGATCCTATGCCCAGAATGTAGGACAGGAAAAAAGAAACCATGGTGAAACTGGGGAGTGGTGGCATGCCCCATAGAGGGAAAGGTGCAGCAGGGCAGCGCATGGACAGGAGTTCTGAAAAGTACAGCAAAAGAGGAGAACAAGAAAAGAGATGTCAGGAGAACATTCAAAATGTTGAGAGAAGTATGGCTGAACATTGGGATAGAAAAAGTGGATACACATGAAGGTGTAACAGTGAAAGCACTCTTTGATAGTGGTGCAACAGGGATGTTTATGGACCGAAAAATGGCAGCAAGGAATGAATTCAAGCTGTAGAAGTTAGAAAGACCTGTAGTAGTGAGAAATGTAGACAGTACAAATAATAGTGGAGGAGCAATTATATACCAGGTGGAGGTAAATGTGTACTACAAAAGTCATGTGGAAAGAATGAGGATGGATGTATGTGATTTGGGGAGGACAGACATTATACTGGGTATGCCATGGTTGCAAGTGTATAACCCAGAGATAAATTGGGAGACAGAGAAAGTCAAGATGACAAGATGCCCACCAATCTGTAGGAGGAGTATAGCAGCAAAACAGAAGACAGAGAAAAGGAGAAAAGTAGAAGGGAGAATCAGAGCAGTGGGAAAATCAGATAGAGATGAATGGAAGCTGTTGATGGAGGAGAAATTTGATGATAAAGTTGAAGTAGATAGAGAAAAAGTAAGGAAGATGGTACTACAGAGATTTCACAAGTGGCTTAAGGTATTCAAGAAGGCAGGTTTTGGAAAGAATGCCAGTAAGAAAACCTTGGGACCATGTAATAAATCTGAGAGAAGATTTTGTGCCAAGAAAATGAAGAACATATCTAATGTTGAGAGAAGAGAAAGAGGAGATGAGAGAATTTGTGGAGGAACAGCTGAGGAAAGGATACATTAGGCCCTCAAAGTTGTCCCAGACATCACTAGTATTCTTTGTGGAGAAAAAAGATGAAAAGAAAAGAATGGTACAGGACTATTGGTACTTGAATAAAGGAACAGTCAAGAATAACTATCCATTGCTATTAATTTTGGACCTAATCAACACTATGGGTACAAAGAAAGTGTTCACAAAGATAGATCTAAGATAGGGGTACAACAATATATGGATCAAGGAAGGGGACAAGTTGAAGGCTGTGTTCATTATACATCTAGGGGTGTATAAACCCACAGTTATATTTTTTGGTCACAAACTTGCCAGCAACCTTCTAGGTGATGATGAATGACATTCTTAGAGACTTAATTGATACTGGAGACATAGCAGCATTTATGGATAATGTGTTGGTAGAAACAGAGGATGAGAAAAAGCATGATGAGATAGTAGAAGAAGTATTGAGGGGAATAGAGGAAAACAACCTCTATATAAAACCAAAGAAATGTGTTTGGAAAGTCAAAGAGATTAACTTTCTTGGACTGGTAATGGAGGCAGAAGGAATTAAGATATAGGAGGAGAAAGTAGCAGGGGTTCTTGAATGGCCTAGATCTAAGACAGTCAAAGAGATATAGAAGTTCCTAGGATTGGCAAATTACTATAGGCAATTTGTAAAAGATTTTGCTAAGCTAGCCAAACCGTTGCATAAATTGGTCAGGAAAGATAAAAAGTGGAATTGGGAAGAGGAACAGAAAGTGGTGTTCAAGGAGTTAAAAAGGGTGTTTACAACAAGACCAGTACTAGTGGCACCTGACTTGGACAAGGAGATGAGAGTAGAAGCAGATACATCAGAGTATATAACAGGAGGAGTATTGTCAATGAAGTGTGAGGATGGAAAATGGAGGCCAGTAGTCTTTATCTCAAAATCATTGAACAAAGCAGAAAAGAACTATAAGATTCATGATAGAGAGATGTTGGCAATCATCAGGTGTCTAGAAGAGTAGAGACATTTACTGGAAGGTACACAAGGTAGATTCAAGATCTGGAGCAATCATAAAAACTTTGAATATTTCATGAGCAGCCAGAAGTCAAACAGGAGACAAGTACAATGGGCTCTGTATCTATTAAGATTTGATTTCTACCTGAAACATATGCTGGGAAACAGTATGGGATGAGCAGATAGCCTAAGTAGATGACTGGACTGACAGATTGGTGTAGAAAGAGATAATGAGGATAGAGTGCTTGTAAAAAAGGAGTAGTTAGAAGTGAGAGCAACACAGGTGACAGAAGTAGTAATTGAAAGAGTAGATCTGCTAGAGGAAATCAGAAAGTCAGATGCAAAAGATGATGAAGTGATAAAAGCAGTAGAGGAGATAAAGTGAGCAGAGGTGAAGATATTGAGAGATGAAAAATGAAGAGAAGAAAATGGCCTAATGCTAAGAGATGGGAAGGTATATGTACTACAAGGTGAGAAGTTGAGGGCAGAAGTAATCCAGCTACACTATGATACGCTGGTGAAAGGACATAGAGGACAGTAGAAGATAACAGAATTGGTCACCAGGAACTTCTGGTGGCCAGGAGTAACAAAGGAAGTTAAGAAGTATATAGAATCCTATAATGCATGCCAAAGGAACAAGAATCACACAGAGGCACCAGCAGGAAAATTAATACCTGATACAGTACCAGAAAAACCCTGGAGTCATATAATGGTAGACTTTATTACAAAGTTACTACTAGCACAGGGATATGATGCAATCCTGGTAGTATGTGATAGGATGACAAAAATGGCACACTTTGTGTCTACTACAAAAAGAACTTCAGTAGAGAGAGTAACAAGACTGTTCTGGGATAATGTCTAGAAATTATACAGACTACCAGAAAGTATTATAATGGATAGGGGAGTATAGTTTACAGCAGGAATGATAAAGGAGTTAAATCAAATGCTAGGGATTGATACCAAGTTGTCAACAGCCTATCACCTGCAAATAGATGGTCAGATGGAAAGAATGAATCAGGAGCTAGAACAATACTTGAGAATTTTCATTGATTACTGTCAGGAACAGTGGCCAGATTAGTTAGTGATGGCAGAGTTTGTATACAACAACAAAGTGCAGATGAGTACAAAAGTATCACTGTTCAAGGCAAATAATGGACAGGATCCATATATGGGATTTCAGATGAGAAAAAAGAGAAAGTTTGAAAGAGCAAAAGACTTTGCAAAGAGGATGAAAGAAGTATATAAGGAAGCAGAGACAGTGCTGAGGAAGAGTCAAAAAGAAATGAGGAAATATACAGATAGGAAAAGAAATAAACCAGAGGAGTACCGAGTGAGTGACTGGGTGCTTTTGAGCACAAAGGATCTTAAATTCCAAATAAAGGGAAAATGTTCAGAAAAATTGATGGAATGATTTGTAGGTCCTTACAAAGTAAAGAGGATCATGTCAACAAATGTAATTGAGCTAGAGCTACCAAGTACAATGAAAATACATCCAGTAGTAAATGTCAGTAGAGTATATATGTACAAAGATCAAGTAGAAGGCCAGAGAAAAGAATGACCTTTTCCAGTAGTAATCAAAGGGGAAGAGAAATATAAAGTGGAGAAAATACTAAATAAAAGAAAGTTTAGAGGAAAAAATAGGTACCTGGTATGATAGAAGAAATATACAGTAGAAGAAGACACTTGGGAACTGAGGGAGAATTTAGGGAACACAAGAGACTTGGTAGAAAAGTTTGAAGAAGAATATAGAGAGAAGTCAAAATGAGCAAGGAAGGAAAATTACAGAGAGTTTCATAGAGGGGAACTACCAGAAAGATATATGGCAAAGACACTATATAGATAGGATAACAGGAGATTTGATCATGAGTATTGGGGATGATTAGAAAGAAACTGGAGATGTTGGAAGAGAAGACAACAGGAGGGAAGAAGAATATTGGAAATGATTTAGGAGGAGAAAGAACAAGAACAAGAAATTGAGAAGCTAAGGATAGAAGAGTGGGATGAAGAAGATGAAATGGGTAATCTACAGGACCCATATAATGAACTGTGAAGTCCTTAGGACAAGGATCTTTAAGAGAGGGGTACTGTCATAAGTTGTCTTGACTATGACAAGAAGCTATAAATAGAACAGACATGGACTGGAGTTGAACCAGTAGCTGATAGACAGCT
Source organism: Leucocoprinus sp. KB1807203 (assembly GCA_019327925.1). Lineage (NCBI taxonomy): Eukaryota > Fungi > Basidiomycota > Agaricomycetes > Agaricales > Agaricaceae > Leucocoprinus > Leucocoprinus sp. KB1807203. Next base: position 170,765 of record JAHTMQ010000428.1, read on the forward strand.
TGTAGTTTAAATGAGGACAAATAGTATACTTGTATATATAGTAAACTATAATTGACTGAGAACTCCATTGAATTCTCTTCTAACCCTGAAGCACTACCTTGAGTTAACCCCTAACTTAAGGTTCTTGAGTCAGTCACTGACACACCTCCTCTTCCCTCCTCACTCTTGTTTCTGCAGTTTTGGACCAGGTGCCCAGAATTCCTACAATTCCAACATACTCTTCCTTTCCTTCCTTCTAGTTCTGCTCTTAGTTTGGTGAGGGTGCACCATTGGTTGAGCATGCTGCTCATGAGAGAGTTATATTAATCTAGAGACATGGTGCTATGTCTCCAGAAAAGTTGGATAAGGAAATGATCTCAGTAATGTTATGTCTACTAGAGCACAAGATCTTCACCCAGTTAAACACCTACTGCCCTACTTACTACTGCCCTAATACTATGGTTATACTATTACCCCAAGGAGAGGATCTCCAACCTAAATGCCCTTCTAAGGATGCAGTGTTACTTCTCTGTATGTACAGTCCACAATGGGACTTTAGCACAAGGTTTATAAAACAAAAAGGTACAAGTAACTACTGAGCACTACTCAATTATAAGGTCAGGTCTCAGACACAATACCTGAACTTGGTACTGTGCTTCTACTGATAGTCCCTAACTGACTATCATGTCCCCTTAATATAAGGGGAACATTTAGAGACATCATCTAATAAGCTAGGTAGAGGTTCTAAAAGCTAGTGTGATATTTGAGTAAAGGTAAATCTACCCATACAAGCTCCTATATATACTATAGAAGACAGTCTGTGTGTAGTCATGTAAGCTACAGTCCAATAGTAACACTTCCTATCTAAGTTAAATAGAATGATCAGAGTGATATATAGACACAAGGGTAAGAGAGTAAATGGAAGGGTATCAGAGATAAGATAAGCTAGGTATATGCAAACCAAATACTCAGCTAAGCCCAGTCCTAGAGTGACAGCCATCCCCTTACACTTGGGCCTAGGGCCTAGCTATGTCATAGTAGTCCTGAGTTGTGTTACCTAGATACTGAAGAAGATAAAAGAGTAAGAGATAGCAGGGCTCTATGATGAGCAGTACCAATGAAAGAATTGAGTTCTAGTATAGGGACTTAGACTGAGATGTCTTAAAACCACTTCTAGTCCAAGTTGACAAGGAGAACTCAATAGAGTTCCCATTTGATTATAGTATACTACTTATACATATTCTGTATTAACTTCTATTTATAAAGTTCTGTATATCCCTTTTGAGTCATTCCCTCTTGTACATCCACTGATTACCTAATTAAAAGAAATATAAATATAAATATAAATATAAATAATGACTTAGCCATTTTGGCTATGTCATGACAATGACTCCCAAGAAGAAAACTATTTCTCATGCATTTATTAACTTAATAGGAAACATCCAAGAATACAATGTGGGAAAGATATAAATAGCATGAGAAGGATTACGTAAGATATAGATAGTTCTTAGTAAGAGTCATGACCATAGAAGATAGGTGTATAGACCAACTAACATTTGTATAAGTAGCTACTGGAATCCAACAGAGAACTCTATTGAGTTCTTTCTAAATAACTATCTTAGTTGAGCTCTAAGTCCTCATGACTACATGCTAACAAGGCTACAATTGAGCAAGAACCCCATTGAGTTCTCTTCTAACCCTGAAGTACTATCTTGAGTTCAATCCTAACTTAAGATTCTTGAGTCAGTCACTGATAGTACTTTACTATTTAACATTTTAGTACTTCTTTCAGAGCAAAGCCAAGAGAGCAGAAGGACACTTAATATAGTATATAAAGAGATTTTCAATATTATTAGATTATAGATTGTATATGTATGGACAATGGACTTGAGATTAATTTCTACTATAATATCAGAAGTAAGTGAGTAAAGTCAGTCAGAATAATTAAGTCAGTAAATTATTGAAAAAATATCACAAAGTGTACAAAAAGTTAAACAAGGAAGTATAGCAAACTGACTTCAACATATACTTAACTATTTAGAATTAGTAGAGGATTTAAGTTGGACTGTTGTTATGAGTCAACTCCAAAGAAGGAAAATATCTCCCACACATTCATTAACTGGATGGGGAATCTCCAGAAATATAATATAGGGAAGATATAAATAGCATGGGACAATATTATATAAGAAGTATATAGTTATTAGTAAGAGTCTTGTGACTGCAGGAAGTAGGTACACAGACTATAGAATATTTGTATAAGTAGTAGTAGGAATCCAATAGAGAACTCTATTAAGTTCTTCTCTTTCAATTATCACTAGTTGGGGTCAGAGCTTCTGTTAGAGTTAAACAATCAATAATAATTAATTCTAACATTATTCTCAGTATTTTGTAATAAATTAGCATAACTAATGAGGAGTAGAGCACTTTTCTTAGCCTCAAATTGTTATAAACTTAGTTGTTTATTCTTGATTTCCCAGCATTTTGAGGCTCACCTATACTTTTGATCACTAAACCTTGCCTTGCTCTGCCTTGTCTAGTCCAGTCCCATCCTGCTATCTACTAAATTCCTTGTTGAAAAAATTCCCAAACAACCTAGTGCACCATGACTCATCCTACTATACACTCCTAGTCTATCCACCAAATTCCAGAAATTGATGACCTAAATGAGAACCTACAGATCACCCCAGAGAGAAATCCTGATCAAGAAGACAATACTGACACCAAAGTCTCTAGACTCCAAGCTCAACTCATCCAAATCCAGCTGGAATTAGCTATACTTAAACAAAAGGAAAGTACCAACAATACACCCAAACCAACATCATCTGCTCAAAACTACCATTCCATCACTCCCCTTGACAACACCATTAAACACGAGAAAAGTCCTACTATCCAACTCTTTTATGATGACCCCAAAGACTTTGATCAATTTTTTGCAAAAATAAATAGAGCTTTCCTTCTTGCTTCTCAGAGATTTACTAGTAATATACATCATGTTGTCTATATCTGTCAACATCTAGAAGGCAATACTGTCTCCTGGATTGAACCCATACTGACAGATAAAGATTTAGAACTCCAAGAAGACTGGGGAAAATTCTTTATGGCCTTTTGAGAGCAATTCCAGGATCCCAATGTCTATGATCAACTAACTGAATGTCTTTACTTGCTAAAACAAATCTGGTCAGTCAGGGAGTATACAGCCAATTTTGAGAGCTTAGCTTGCAAAACAAATCAACCTTCTAGTACCTGGAGAAATATATTTTATTGAAGCTTAAAAGACAACTTCAAGGATCTTCTAGTAGGAATCCCATGTAGAAAAAGTGACTATCAACAGCTAAAGCAAGCTGCCCTTGAAGCCAATAAGAGATGGTTCTTTCATTATCAGAAACACCCAAGCCAAAATGCCCTTCCATGCCCTATAACAAGTTCCCCCACAATTCTATCATCTTCCACACATATAATCTATCCTTCCCCTACTACCACTCCTGTCCCTCACTGAGCTGGTCCCTTGACTCAAGAAGAAAAGGACTGTTATTGTACCAACTGTCTGTGCCTATACTGTAGGGGCTCAAGACATATTGTAGCATCTTGTCCAGCTAAGCCATCTTGACCTCAATTCAATGCTATTAATATTCTTCCTTCTGACAACCTGGCTGGAAACTTCAAGGACATAAATGTGGGAAAAGATTAAACTTGGTACAGAAGATGGTCTCTGTACTAAGTCTCCAACCCAGTCAAGTAAGCAATAACCCTGTTACAAACTTTCTTTGTGTCCTCCATGATATAATTACTGCACCCTACCTGACAATAAATAGGAGAGCAATAAAAAAAGTCATTCACTATCTACTTGACTGCAGTGTGACTGCAAATTTCATATCAAAAAATTTAGCGAAGGTCCTGAGCCTCAAATCTGTTTACTAGCTAAACAGCTCCATGAGAGAACTCAATAGAATGACCATAATGACAGGCCCTTTACCAGTCCACTACCTCTAGTATATGATCCAAGGGATGATAATAGACAACTACTTCATAGAGGTACCAACAGGTCAATATGAAGCTGTACTAGGTATGCTATAGTTCAAGAGAACAAACCCTCAAGTTGACTGGACCAAGTACTGAATTAAAATAAAAGGGCATACTAATGCTAACCTAGAGATCCAAGAAAAGGACCTCATTCTCAGCCAGTCTACTCTCAGAGACAGAAATATATAGAACACTAGAACTAGAGCTAATATACCTCCACAATATAGCGAGTTTTCAGATGTATTCGACTCAAAGACAACCCAAACCTTACTCCCCTATAGAGAACACCTCGACTATGCTATCAACTTGATAGAGGGCCAAGTACCCTCATGCCATTCAGCCTATCATCATTCTGAGAAAGAAATATATATATTGAAGGAATTCCTAACAAACATAAAATCTTGGGGCTTTATCCATTGAAGTACCTCTCCTGCAGCCTCTCCAACCTTATTTGTGACAAAAGAGGGAACCACAGACCTCTGCTTATGTATAGACTATTGAGCACTAAATGCAATGACCATAAAGAACCAATATCCTATACCTTCTATTGATGCATTACTAGACTGACTTCAGAACACGAAATACTTTACAAAAATTGACCTATGTGAAGTCTTTCACCTATTGAGGATTCGAAAAAATAATAAATGGAAGACTGCTTTTAGAACTCCATTCAGCCTCTTTGAGTTTCTAGTGATGCCCTTTGGACTCTGCAATACTCCAGCATCCTTTCAAAGTTATATAGACCAGGCACTACAGGGGTTAGAAGAGGAGCTAATGGCATATCTAGATGATATCTTAATCTTTGGTATAACACTCAAAGAACTCCATACCTGCACTAGATGCTGTTTATTGAGACTTCAAAAACACAGTCTGTTTGTAAAACTTAAGAAGTGCAAGTTTGAAGTGACAACAGTGAGAATGCTAGGGTTTATAGTAGATGGAGAGGGCATATCTATGGAACCCAAGAGAGTGAACACAATCTTGGACTGACCAGAACCAAAAACTCTAAAACAGATACAAGAGTTTATTGTATTTATAAAATTTTATCACTGATTTATCTACAACCTATCTGGCATGATGAAACCTATCATAGACCTGACCAGGAAGAATAAATAGGACTTTTATTGGACATCTGAAGTTACTTAAGCATTTGAAAAGATCAAATGCTACTTTATATCTAAACCTCTGCTCAGACACTTTGATCCATAAAAACCTATCCATCTGTTCACAGATGCTTCTGGCTATGCTGCTGCTGCTATCCTAATGCAAGCCCATGACAAACACCTCCATCCAGTAGCATTCTGGTTCCAAAAACTTACAGTCCCAGAGTGAAATTACCAAATCATGGAGCAAGAGCTCCTATCTATTGTCAAAGCCACATCTCACTGGCAGCACTACTGCAAGGGTGCACTATACCCAATACAAATATATACTGATCACCAAAACCTAAAGTACTTCAATACACTTGAATGACTGAATGGCAGACTCATAAGATGGTCTCTGCAATTACAGTGCTTTGACTATATGATTCATTACAGACCTGGAAAGCAAAACCCAGCAGATACCCTATTGAGACGTCCTGACTACCACATACCTGAAGCAGATAAGAGTCAACCTACCATGTTCAACTTAAAATTTCACACAACCTACTCTGACAACAAAAACCAAATACTCAAACTTTGACTAAACACTACTATATGCCTAGAGGATCTCCACTAAAGGATTATAGATGCCAACAGGAATGACATACACCCAAAGACAACAAGGTTACACTCTAAACCAGAAGACTAGGAAGAGCAAGATAGATTAACATACTACAAAGGAAAAATCTACATACCAGAGGACCTACACATTGAAATCCTTAATCAACACTACAACAATCTCTTAGCAGGACATTTTGGAAGAGACCAAACCCTCAAACTCATGAAGAGACAATACTGGTGGCTAGGTATAGCAAGAATGACAGCCAATTACACTAAGGTATATCAGTCATGTGCACAGAATAAACCACTATGAAAAACTTCTCCCACTCCAAGTTCTAAGTACACCCTGGCAGAAAATAGGGATAGACATGATTATGGACCTCTCAACAACAAAAAAAACCCACTATAACTGTATTCTGGTTGTTGTAGATCACTTCACAAAAATAGAACATTTCTATACCTTATAGAAAAAACACTAAATGCAGAAGGTGCAGCCAACCTATTCATCAATACAGTGATCTGCTGAAGGGGGCAAAAAGGACTATTAGCCTAGCACAGGCTAAATACACAGTATCAGGTCCCAATTGCATGCTAAAGAGTTTGTGGGGATAAATCAAGAATGAAGGTATTAAAAAGTGAATATAGAAACTTAGTACAGTAAAGTAAAGTAAAATTGTTCGAAAAGAGTGTGAGCTTGATCCAGATCCACCTTGCATGGTATTCCCTAAAGTGCCAACCTTTACACACCATAACAAGCTCACTATCAAGATAGTCAGTAAACTACTTCTGGACCTTACCACACTCAACCAAGCCCTCATCTGTACCCCCAACACCAAACCTTATAGGTGTAATATGATCTGAGTGGATGGCTAGCCAGACTTTTCAAGCCTGCTACCTTGGAGAAGGTTGTCCAAGCAACTACTATGTCTTGTCTCCAAAAAGAGTAAGAATATAGAGAAAATTCACCTTAACTACCCAACTACTTCACTTAGAACTCATACAAGTGCCATAAGACAACTCTAGAGCCCTTGAGATGATGGCAGGTGTCAAGATTGTATACCCTCTCTCACTGCTCTCTGAGTATTGTATTAAAATTACAAAATTGATGAGACTTAATAAGAAAATGAATAGAAAAGGAAAATATTTCTTTTTTCAGCCTCTCTTACTTCTCTTCTTCACAACTGCACCATGTGGATATGTCCAACATTGCCTTCCATCCTGCTATGCTATTTTGTTACCACCATGTGCTCCTGCTCTACCTCTATACTACTACTTCCTATTAATGTCTCCTGATCTTCCAACTAGCTACTTCCTACCCAAGTACAATCTAGAAAATGGCTTTAACACATGTGAGTGTCCCAGCTCATGATGTCATTGTGTACTGTGTCTGCTTCTTGGTTGAGTTTAGCAGTGATAAGATCACAAGGCATTGATAGACTTTTGATCTGTTGCTTTGGCATCATATTTGTCTGAGTCCATTCTAGATTGAAAGTCTGCAGTATTCCAAAGGTGTTCCAGAGTTTCTAAGATCTAGAGCATCAACAATGATAGTCTATCTCTAAGAAACCTAATGCTAGCTCATCAGTTTTGCCTCCTGAGGTATGTGCTATTCAACAAGTGACAGCTTAGTAACCATCTGGTAGGAGTGACCTTTGGTGGTCTTTTATATGTCTAAGAGCTTGTAGGAGGTTTCTAGAGTGAACTCAGATACTGAATTCAGGGGTATAAAGTGTATCCTATGTTACATTTCGCAGAAAATTCATTGGCAGCATAACACCACCATGGGGTACTGTGACCATTGTCTCAGATAGAGATAAATGTTGGATTAACAAGTTCTGGCAACACCTCTGTACCTGTCTAGAAATAAAACAAGCACTCACCAGTATATATCAAGCCCAGACAGATGGTCAAACCAAACAACTCAATACCATTGTTAAGTCATATCTTTGAGCCTACTGCAACTAGGAAACAAGATGATTGGGAACAAATACCTAGCATCTGCAGAGTTTGCCTACAATAACTCAAAGCACTCCTCAACTGGACTCTTGCCCTTCTTTGCAAATCGAGGATACCACCTGAGATCAGTCATAATAAAAAAGGATAAAGAAGGCCCTCTAGATGAACCAACAGTAGCAGCACATGCAACTAAAATACAAGAACTGTTCAATACATTGAAAACAGCACTAGAACATATACAATTGGCCATGGCAAAACAATACAACAAACACAGGAAGGAAATGACCTTTGCTGTGGGTGACAAAAGTCTGGTTATGAATAATTGATATCTAGACTAGAAGACCTAGCCAAAAATTAGATCAGAAGATTGGCCCATACACCATCACAAAAATAATAAATAGAAATTCATACTAACTAAACCTCTCTGCCCACCTTCAAATCTGGCTAGTCTTCAATATTGATTGACTTGAACATATATACCTTTCACTAGATGGTCAGCCAATACTGGACCTACCAGACCCTGATATCATCAACAGCAAGGCAGAATAGGAAGTGGATACTATTATTGATGTAGAACAACACAATGGAATCTATCTCTATAAAATATGCTAGATGGAATTAGCACACAATAATGACACCTGGGAACTGGCCTACTACATGTGCCATGCTAAAGAGACTATAAAAGAATTCCATCAAACTCACCCAGATACTGAGAAACTACGATGACCTTTGAGAAACCAAGTAGATGTAAGGGGACCCTACCAATACCACCCTCTAGAACACTAGACCAATCTCCCAGAGTGATCCTATGCCTAATTAAATACTACTATATAATATTTAATTGCCTTAGCTTGACTCGCGACTCCTGACCCTGCCAGATAGGACCATAGGATCAGGGATACATAACTGTAGTAGTATATATATTGTAGAGTACACCTCTAGGAGCCTTATCCTAAACTCTAAGAATTCTCCTGGAGATAAGTTGTAATATACTTAGGAGCTGTAATATTACTAAGGATTCTCCTGGAGCCCACTCTACTCCAGTTACCCTTATAGCAGTTTAGGATCTCCCAACAGAATCTTGGAAGAACATAGTGGACAGCCTTCTCCCAGAATGCCCTCCTCTACCTTTGTCCAACCCTCTAGAACTACTCTACTCCACAAAAATGTCATATGCAGATACACCCCTAGACTGTGGCTGATGCTCTAGTCTATCTGCAGCATCATTTGCAAGAAGTCACTGAGCAATAGAACAACTTGGAAAATAATATTAACAACATACTCTCTGCCCTAACTGCTCAACTGCAATAGCTCACATAGTTGGTCTTAAACTCTCAGTCTCCAGCTCTGGCCATACCTCACTCTCTGGTGCCTGTACTACCATCCCCTTCTTCAGTAGCTGCAAGATCATAAGCTCACCCAAAACTCTTGTCCTTTTCCAACTTCTATAGAGAGTGGAACTCAGGCTGGGATCTTTCTCAACTCCTGTGCCTTGTACATATGACTGGCCCTGGAGTAATTCAGCTGTGAGGAAGAAAAGATCCTATGGACACTGATGTTCTTCAAGGGAGGTTAGGCCACAAAGTGGTCCAAGAACCTCTTTAGACAGGAACAAGACACTGGCATATTCCCTATCCAGACCTGGGCTGACTTCAATCAGCACTTCCATATCCAGTTCTTTTTGGTGAATACAGAAGCAGATGTGATAAATACCTTAGAGGGATCATCCTACTACCAAGAGAGCCAGACAGTGGACAATTACTTGAATAGCTTCTAGGTCCTGGTCTCCAACATAGATTACATGGATCCATAGACCCTGGTTGTAAAGTTCAGACAGGGACTCCAGGTGAATATACAAAGTCAAATTGCCACTATACCCTATAGAAGGCCTGCTGATACTGACCCCAAAGGATAGTATCACATGGCCTAGAAAATTGACTAGGCCCAACTTGCCAACAAGGCCTTCCAGTCTTCACAATACTTGGTACCCACTCTCTCGTTCAGAATCCCTGCTCCTCATCTATCCCTCTGTCTATAGTATACTCCCCTAGTTTTCTCTATGCCTGTCCCTCCAAAATATTGCCTCTGCCTCTACCTCTATCCCAGTCCCTTGGAGTCCCCATAGATGTTGACATAACACAAAAGTCCAGACCTCTCTCTCTATGCAGTTACTACCACTGTGGAAAGACTGGCTATCTTGTTAAGGACTGCCTACACTGGCTCAATGTACAACAACTAACAGCGGAGCAGAGAGAAGAGCTGATTGAAGATTTGATAGTCCTGAAGGATATAGCTATAACAGAGGAAGCAGAAACCCCCTTCCAAAAAGGATTTTCTCTAGAGTGACCAGTGAAAGATGTGCACTAGTCACTCTCTGTAAATAAGTTTGCTGTACTTCATATAGAAAGTGTAAATACAAGTGACAGTGAACCTAAAGACACATCCTTCCCTTTCTCTACTCCTATTATCAATATACCTCCCCTAGAAACCAAGATAGAAAAATGACTGCCCAAGCAGCTCTCTGCTAATGCTCTTGATGTATACAGAACATCCTTGGTCCTCTCTATAGAAGTCAGCACAACTAATACTAGCAAACTCCACTTTGTCAAGGCACTTCTGGACTGCAGAGCCACTGGAAGCTTCATAGATTGAGATTTTGTCTGCTCTAAAGGAATCAACACCTAGATTATATCTCAGCCTATATCTATCTTTAATATTGATAGCTCCTCTATGAGGCTGGTCAAATATTAGAAGTTGTAGATGTAGTCCTCTGCTAAAAAACCCACTCAGAGCAAATGCTTTTGGCCATCTCTAGCCTAGGGAAGCAAAACCTAATCCTAGGCTATACCTGGTTCAAGGACCACAACCCCAAAGTCAATTGGGAAAAGGGAAAAGTCTGTATGATGCAATGCCCACCCCGATGCAAAGAATACCACACCCTCTGGAAGGAGAAAACCTTGAAGAGGAGGCAAGAGGTCCAAGCTATGCAACACTGTCAGACCAGGCCCCTCCTTCTCTTGAACAATGATAATGAAGGACTTGAGGCTCTGTGCAGAACCAATAGACAAGACTGAAAAGTCAGAGACTAGCTGTTTATTACTAGGCTGCTCCCTGAACCCTCTGAGAAAGCAATATGAGCCTTTGCCACCATTTCTCAGCAGTTAGCAGAAGGAGCTCAGCAGAGTGCAGAGACACAAGTGACTTCTACCCCCTTGCTCCCTTACACTGGGGGCTTGGAGTCCATGTTTGCAAAAGATAACTTTGATATCCTACTAGAGCATTGTCAATAGAATCATGCAATAGAGCTTCTTCTGGGTTCAAAGCCCAAATCCACCAAGGTTTACTCTCTCTCCCCAGTCGAGCAGAAGGAGCTAGATGTATTCCTAGAGGAAAACTTGCACACCAGATGGATTCACCCATCCAAGTCACCTATGGCCACCCCTAGTATTTTTTATCAAGAAGAAAGATGGCTTCCCTCTGGTTGGTACAAGACTATCGATCCTTGAGCTCCATGACAGTGAAGAACAAATACCTTCTGTCCCTTGATTTCCAAACTCATAGCTCAGCTCCATGGAGCCAAGTACTTCACTAAGCTGGATGTCTGTTGGGGTTTCAACAATATACAAATTAAGCCCAGAGATGAGTGGAAGACCACCTTTCATACCAACTGCAGACTGTTTGAACCCCTAGTAATGTTCTTCAGGATGACCAACAGCCTAGCCACCTTCCAAACAATGATGAGCAACATCTTCTGGGACCTCATTGTGGAAGGGAAATTGTAGTAGTCTAGCTAGACAACATCTTCATCTTTACCAGGACTGTGGAAGAGCATGCCAAGGCTGTCCAACAAGTGCTGGAGATCCTGGCAGAACACAAGCTGTATCTATGCCCTGAGAAGTACAAGTTTTAGAAGAAACAGATTGAGTACTTAGGATTGGTAGTGTTCGAGAACAAGGTCTCTATGGATCCAGTCAAGGTCACAGGAGTCTGGGGGTGGCCAACTCTGGAATTGCAGACTGACATTCAGACCTTTTTAGGGTTTGTTAACTTCTACAGATAGTTCATATAGGATTTCTTGACCATAGCATGGCCCCTTTTTGATCTCACTCAAGCTGACAAAGCTTGGAACTGGGGAGATAGCAAGCAAACCACCTTCGAAGCCCTCAAAACAACTATGACAACTGCTCTGGTATTGGTCTCTCTACAGGATACAGAGCCCTTCCAGATTGAGGTAGATAGTTTGAACTTTGCCACAGGTGCAGTCCTGTTCCCAGCAGTCTGCCATGAATAGCAAATGAAGGCTTGTGGCCTTCTACAGCAAATCTCTGTCCCTGGTGAAATAAAATTACAAGATCCATGACAAGAAGATACTGGCCATCATCTATGCCATAGAGAAGTGGAGACACTTCCTGGAAGGCACCACTCATCCAGTACAAATCTGGATAGACTACAAGAACTTGGAGTATTTGATGACCACAAGGAAGCTGAACCACAGGCAAGTATGATGGTCCCTCTATCTGGTCTACTTTGACTTTACCCTCTGCCACTGTCCAGAACAATCCATGGGCAAGCCAGACACCCTATTCTGAAGGCCCAACCATGGTGATAGGTCCTTGGACAACAAAGATATTGTCTTGCTCCATCCTGAAGTCCTGGCCATCTAAGCCCTTAAAGGAGCAGAGCTAGTTGGAGCTAAATATAGCATTTTAGCCAAGGTCCAGAAGAGAAACTATACTGGAGATCTAGAAGAACCAGTGGCCAAGGCCACCATTAAACTCCAATACTTTACTAGCAAGATGGTGTACTCTTTGGAGTGGTCAAACATTGACAGGCTGCTCTACTTCAGAGGGAAGATCTATGTTCCTTGGACTCTGGACCTATGCAGAAAGATCATTGCTCTGTGTCATGACACCAAGATCACCAGACACCCCAGTCATTGGAAAACATTGGAACTGGTATCCCATAACCATTGGTGGCCCCAAATGTCCTGATATGTGGGGCAGTACGTCAGCACCTGTAATCTCAGACTATAGACCTCAGTTTGTAGCTTTATTCACAAAAGAACTCTACTGACTACCAGGGATACAATTGGCCTCCTCTACAGCCTGGCATCTACAGACCAATGGACAAACAGAGCACATTAATCAAGAGCTTGATCAGTACCTATGTTGTTGCTTAGTCATGAAGGCTTATGGACCACTTGAGATGAGTGTTCAGGAAGAACTTAATAGAGTTCTCTGTTAGAATTACTAACTACTTATACAAATGTTCAATGGTCTGTGTACCTGTCTTCCATGATCACAAGACCCTTACTAGGTACTATATAGTTTATATAAGCATTCCCACACTATTTATAATTTAAGTCCTTTATAGAAACCAGTAAAGTCCTTCAAGTTGATGAATATATGAGAAAGAGTTTCCTTCTTAGGAGCTATCTCATAATACTATGCCTATTTGTCAATGAGTAATAAGATGACTGATACAACCTGTTGCCCATGGTGGAGTTCTAGCACAACAACCATGTGTATGCCTCCACCCAACAGACTCTATTTCTGCTCAACACCAGATATACTCCCTGTATGGACTTCAAACCCAAGCAACAACCCTCTGGACTAGAGACAGTAAATGAGTTTACAGAGCAAATGAAGGCAGCAGTTGAAGAGACCAAGTCCACTATCTGGAAGGTACAGGAAGACATGATGTGCTATTACAACCAAAGAAGGTCTCTAGCCCCAGTGTTTCACCCTGGGGACTAGGTATTCCTAGATGCATCCAATATCAAAACAACACGTCTGTCTCTGAAACTGTTGCATTGTTGCCTCAGACCCTTCATTGTGGAATGCCAAGTAGGACCCTCTGCATACCATCTCAAAGCTACCACACACAATAAAGAAACTTTGTCCTGTATTCAATATAGTAAAGCTCTCCGCCACTCTGGAAGATCCCATACCAGGATAAGGACTGCAACTGCCCCCCCCACTGATCATCATTGACAAAGAAGAGAAATGGGAGGTAGAGGAGATCTTGGACAGTTACTGGCACAGAAGGAGGTTCTAGTTCCTGGTGAAATGGAAGAGATATAGAAGGGAACATAACTCTTGGAAAGCAGTCTCTGATGTTTTGGCCCCCAACCTCATAGCAAAGTACTATTGCAAACACCCTGCAGCCCCTAGATACATCTGCTGGATGGACTTTGATGCAATTTCAACCCCAGAGCAATTGCTTTGAGATACAGCAATCTTAGAGGGTGAGTGTAAGGGAACCCTACTAATACCACCCCTGGAATACTAGACCAACCTCCCAGAGCGACCCTGCACCTAATTAAATATTACTATATAATATTTAATTGCCTTAGCTCGACTCAGTGACTCCTGACCCTGTTAGATAGAACTATAGAATCAGGGACACATAACTGTAGTAGTATATATATTGTAGAGTACACCCCCAGGAGCCTTATCCTAAACTCTAAGGATTCTCCTGGAGGTAAGTTGTAACACACTTAGGAGTTGTAATATTACTAAGGATTCTCCTGGAGCCCACTCCACTCTAGTTGCCCTTACAGCAGAGCCATGAGAGCTGTGAGAACACAGCATTGAGAAGAGAAGGAATGATGTTAGAGTTAAACAATCAATAATAATTAATTCTAACATTATTCTCAATATTACATAATAAATTAGCATAACTTACAAAGAGTAGAGCACCTTCCTTAGCCTCAAATTGTTATAAGCTCAGTTGTTTATTCTTGATTCCCTGACAGCTTCAGTCCTAAGTCTATACCTTAACAGCTATAGGCCTAGATGAAAACCTCATCTATTATGTATGCAAGACCAAACATGGGATGATGCCTGCTTAGCCAATGCTTAGCCAATGCTTTACAAGCATTTGTCAGCATACATTTTCTCTTTTCACTCAAATATTCCAATAAATTTATTAAAAATTAGAAAAAATTCAAGAAAAATTGTAAGAAATTATAATAAATTATACAATAAAATTGAAACAGACAGTGAGCAAAGCAAGCTGACTGTGATCTGATAGGCAACACTACCTGCTGTTACATAGACTGTTGTAGGAAGAGAGCATAGCAACCTGACAGACAACACTACTCACTGTCGCATGGACTGTTGTAGGAAAGGAGCACAGTGAGCTGATAGACAACACAATATCAGCTCTACTCAGAATTAGTAGAGAGTTTAGGTGGGCCAGAGGCCCAGATGAAAACCTTATCTATTAGTATGCAAGAACAGATGGGAATTGATGAGAATTTTGATAAATTACATAACTGCTGAGTTTCAAAACTTTTTCCATCTCCTACACTCCTGTGAAGACTGACTAAGCAGTTATTGTAACAACACACTTCAATTCTACAAAATTCTACAAAATTCAAATAAATTCATTAAAAATTAGAAAAAACTGCAGAAAATTGAAATAAAATAAAATAAAATTGGAAGAAACTGCACCTGTCCCCAAATTTTTTTTCAGAACACTCCTTTCACTCAAAAATTCAAATAAATTCATTAAAAATGGAAAAAAAACTACAGAAAATTAGAGAACATAGTACACTACAGACAACACTACTGCAAACTGTTGGAGGAAGAGAATATAGTGCACTGCAGACAACACTACTCACTGTGCACATTGCAGACAATACTATATACTATTATATAGACTATTGGAGAAAGAGAGCACAGTAACCTAACAGACAACACTGCACACTGTTACACAAACTATAAAAACTTAGACTGAGATGCCTTAGAACCACTTCTAGTCTGAGTTGATAAGAAGAACTCGATAGAGTTCCCATTAGGTTCTGTATACTACTTATACAACTACTATATGGTCTGTGCACTACTTTCCCACACTCATCATGTAACTCTATTATGTGACATGACCCTGTAATATCTTGACATGTGACTGTGACATATGACATTGTCCTGTAATACTTTTCCACACTCTTTCCTTGTGTAGTAAGTCCAAATAAGAAGAGAAAAGAAAAAGAAAAGAAAAAAAATATAAATAATGACTTAGCCATTTTGCCAAGTCATGACACAAACTGTTATAGGAAGAGAACATAGTGACCTGACAAACAACACTATCTGCTGTTATACAAACTGTTGTAGAAAGGAAGCATAGTGTACTGACTTCAACACAATGTCAACTCCACTCAGAATTAGTAGAGGGTTCAAGTTGGGCTGGAGGCCCAGATGAAAACCTCATAGAAATGATGTGAATTATCTAAGAGAATAACTACATAATTGTTTTATCACTTAGCACCTGAGAACTTGATGGGAAAATGTGGGAAGTCACCACACCAAACTTTTTCCCAGCACTTGGTTTGGAAACCTCTCCCAACACTTCCCAATTTGGGAATTCTCGGGGTCAGGTAAGGGCACGAGCACCAACATTAGGTTTACTTCCCCATTTGGTTTTGTGGAATGGCACAGTTAAGATCTGCAACCATGGCTGTTTTACAGTGATATCAGATGCTTAAATGCAGGGAAATAACAATCTTCTCTGCTGACTTTTCACTCATAAATGTCTACCCCCAAACTTTTCTTCCTGTAAAATCGTCGACGTTGACCACATCGCAAGCTTCCTCTTCCATAAAAAGTGGAGTGCCGCTCCCATCTCTACTGGGTCTAGACGACCTGGATGATATCCCAGAGTCTTGTTCAGGACAATCGTACACCACAACAGTATCTTCCGCCAAACAGCCAGTCTCTCCTACTTTGTTGAGTTCCAAACAAGTAGTGATTATTACATCGAGCCCAACATATACGACCATCGTTCTATCCAACAACAAGCACGAAAGTAAGTGCTTGACCTCAGATCTCCCCCAGAGAACACAATTGGGGTCACAATATTGTCACATCAGCAGAAGGAAAGTTAATATATCAGATACATCCACACACCAGTTGGATTGTCCTTCAGCTTCTTGGCGGGGTCAAAACACAAGTGCAAAGTCTCGGGATGATGCACAGCAGAAAGTCATTGGTACATCACCAGAAGTAACAGAAACACAGAATCATACCAAGAAAGTAAGTCGACCATCTCTTGTGCATCTCCTGCGCATCTTTAATCTCTCCTTTTCCCTCTCCTTTTCCCCCTAGCGCGTTTCTACTGCAAATAAAATCTGTTCTCAATGTTTCTTTGGATGTTGCCCACGTGCTACTCGTCCTTGGATCAGATTTTCTCGATCTGGCTCCCATTCCGGGCCTCTCGCTTGCAGCAAGGTTGTTAGTTGAAATCTGGGATACAGTACAAACAGTCAATGTAAATTTCTTCCCGGAATACCCTATCGTATAGATCATCAGATATGTTTTAGCAAAACACTTGACTTGTTTACTGTTGAAGTGAACCGACGAGTCGATGACGTCCCTTTCTTTCCTACCTACGTCATGATCCCATTCTCATATAAATAGTTTTTCCTGCACCTTTGTACCTCAGCCGTCTACCACATCGGGTGACGACTGAGGTGAGTTTTTGTCCTCTATTCTCTGTATTATCATAGTTACTCATCACGGCATGTAGACTTACTGTTACTTCTAGGTAATGCAATATAGCCGTCTACCACATCGGGTGACGACTGAGACTTACTGTTACTTCTAGTTTTTACAATTGACTGGACGGTGTGCTGAAACTCTCATTTCAGTTCATCAGGAAGTCAATGATGCAGGAATTTCTGTCACTCTCGAGCTGCAGGGACCCTGCAACAAGCTGCACGAGCTGGTATCTCCCATTCATCAGTTATCTCAAATCTTATGGTTTATCAACAGAGCTTTTGAAAATGTCAAGCGATTCTTTATCAAAGAGGCACATCGATCCTCCATCAAACCCTACCTGAAACGAAGTGATATCATGCATAGCATCAGCTCCTGCGATGCAGAAATACGATCAGCATTG
The DNA here is from genome assembly GCA_019327925.1 of Leucocoprinus sp. KB1807203. Taxonomy (NCBI): domain Eukaryota; kingdom Fungi; phylum Basidiomycota; class Agaricomycetes; order Agaricales; family Agaricaceae; genus Leucocoprinus; species Leucocoprinus sp. KB1807203. The sequence goes on from JAHTMQ010000428.1 coordinate 188,323, forward strand.
GACATGTTCCATGTATGTATTCCCCTCTGGTTTATGATCATTGATATATCCCTGTTACCATCTACAGATCTCTGTTTCAATTCGCATCCTCAAGCAAAATCAGGAGTCGGAAAGAAATCGACATATTGAAAATGAGGCTCTCCTTGCTGCCGTGTCCTCTCGAAGGGGACAGGAACCGGATTCTAGTGATGCCCCCATTTTATTGCTGGAGTGCCGACCTGCATTAAGATATGCATATTGTTCCTGGTTGGGCAAGTTCGTTGTTGTATTGCTCACAGTCCTTGTTGTATTTGTTTTACGCTGTCTTTTCATCAGTTATTTTTCTCTTACTCTATGGTTTTCCTAAGCATAAATACTGCAGCGTTAGCACCATGTTCTTGCACGTCTTCAACAGACAAAATGTCGCTTTATCTCATATTTTTTCAACTATTACATACATACCAATCCATTTGTCAGTGACAAGCATATATGACCGTTCCTCCCCTCAGCTACACATACGCAATATGCCCATTTGGTCTGCAAAAGTTCCAGTGTGCACTGCTTCCCTGTCATAGAACAAATTCATTCACTGAAATAGCAATAAATACAACGTCATCTCCCTCTTGTTGTTATCACCACAATTTTCACACATATAGCACAGTGGACCATGGGAAACGCGCATCTGAGCAGATGGTGACAAAAAATCACAATCACTCCCATCCTTGCGGATATTGGTTGTCTCGTTCTGGGTTTCCATGAGGACCTCTCTACGGCTACCTCTAGAAACAGAGGGTATAGGATATGGAAATGAGTCAAGATAGTCAAACGGACCTGCGACAGAGAATGTAGAGCTTTGACGAACGATGGGTTTTGTGGCGTGCGGGCAAGGTCTGTGGTAAAGCAGGCGGTTGAGTGAAACGTGAAGCGGGACGGAGAGGTTCTGACATCGTAAAAGGTGGTACGGGCATGTCTATAGGAGGACAAGGTCTGGATCGTAGCCCTGTCATTGGTCTTTCTGTAGGACTTGATTGTAGACTTCTTGTCCAGCTTGTTCTTGAACGTCACGGACGTTGACTTGTCAGCGGGGATGACAAGGCTCCGTGCATAGACGATCTTCTTCTTGACTTGAGCTTAACAAGGGTCAGCATTGGAAGTCGCTCTATGTGGGTAAGAATGATGACAGTGGTGGATAAAATGGTAAACGAAGCCTGCTGGGCATGTCCCAAGCGGAGCTCAGAGACAGGGAGTTGCTGGTGTGCAGTGGAGGCATTTTCTCAAGTTGGAGATGAGGAGCACGATGGTGGACTAGAGATCCCGGGCGCCAGCCTTGTACTTATCGAGCTCTTTGAGAGTGGCAGCAAGGAAATGGCGAGAGGAGGAGGGCATATGTGATGTCCGACGAGCAGAACTCGAAAAAAGTCATTTCTACTGACAAATGATAAATAAATGAGAGGGCGCACTTGTTACTGTATCCTCACCACCAGACATTATGTCAATCTAAGGCACATGTAGAAATACTTCAAAGTTTGAGAAAGATACAATCGAGATAATGTGACTTGACGACCTGGAAAATAACATCCTTTCAAATGCTCTAATGAATCATTTTCCGAAAATATTCGCTTGTCCGCATGTTCCTTTCTTTCCGGCGCAGAACGCGTGGCAGTGAGCAGGGTGTCTCCATCTGCATTACTCTATCCAGAATCAATATTTTTCAGGAGAACTTGCCCCTTCTCAGGTCACTCGCAAGACACCCAAGATTGATTCAAACATCGTTTCCGACTTATAGCGAAAGGTTTTTTGCTCTTGGAAGGGATACGCAGAAGTAGACGAGATGAGATGGTTGGCTCGGATAGGGGATATGGGCATTGGAGCACCAATTCTGCTGCAGCTGATGAACTCGGAATGGAGGAAGGTGAGAAATGTTGGTTAGATGGATATACGGAAGGAGATCTTGAGTAGTCTTCAAGTGGATTAAGTCTTGATAAAGGGAGGAAAATAGTTGCAAAAGAAGTATACATTAAACACAGGTTCTGAAAACCGTTTGTCAAATAGGCACATGCGATGGCTGGACTGACATGTTTTGTTAGAACTTGGTCATAATTCTACATATTTGAGATCTGGTCGCGTTGCTTGCTCGCTGTCAGCATGTGTGTGAAACCTGCAAGAGACGACATGCCAGGATTGATTCGAGTGAATTGTCCTCCCTTTTTTGCCTCGCGCGGGAATAAATATCGTAGGATTATCGTAGGATTCATCATGTTTGTCACAAAAGCTTCGACATTGTGTACCAGGAATTCACACCACTAGATCGGCGTGTCAAGGTCTTCTATACTCATTCTCCTCCGATCCCCCCGTAGACGCCCTTGATGATGATGTTGAAAAGCTTGCTACAGGCATTCCAGTTTCCTCTTTCTGTCGCCATCGCATTTCCAATGAGTCATCTGGCAAAACTCAACGGCCATGTCCAGTCGCCCCGTGCAGATTGTTCCGCAGCGCCTATTGACCATGATGGCAAAGTCAATGCCAAAGACAGAGGCATGCATGCTCAATAGCTTTCAGACTCGCTGAGGACGGCGCGTTAACCTTGTTGCAGTTAGTTACATCGAGCAATCCAGGTCTTTCTGTCATATTCGTGCCTTCTATGGCAGGTAAATCTCATCACTGCTTATTTGTTTAGACGCGATTCCTATTCACTCTCCCAATGGCATTTCTGGAGACTTTATGACGTGAAATCGGATGGATGGCGTCTGCCATGACGCTCATATTGAAAATGGTGATGCCTAGCTATCTACCCCTGCTCAAAAATCTGACAGTGATCTCCATTTCTCGTTTCCACCACGCTTGGGATTGCAGGCAGTGGATGGGGAGCATCAACCACCTCCTGAAAAGTGGCCGAGAGTGCATTTGGATGCAGATAAGGCATCTTTCTTTCAGAATGTGAGTGTTCTCCTGTTATGCACCGTTGTAGGCGTGCTCATGTTTTGTCACTTGCCTTCATGAAGTCTGCAACCCCACCTCCAGCTTTTGTTGCCCCGAGCTCTGTGCCTCCCCTCAGTCAATCCCTCTCCAGCTCCGTTCTCAGATGCTCAGCTATGTTATGCCCATTTCAGATTCAAGGACGTGGCCCCTTTCATACGGCTCGTCGAGCCTGTCGCACTTATTTCAACGTTATATATGCTCCAATGCATTTTTCCATCACTTATTTACAGGAAATCCTTGTTATAATAATGCTGACGAATTTATCAGTCATTTTGTCTGATTATTGAGAATAGCGAGAAGTTGCATGATGCCGACCACCCTGTCACAGCTACGATGAAGCGTGTCAAGAAACAAATGCCTCCTCTGCCAGAAGTACGTGGGCACTCTTATCTTGATGACTGTTGACTCAGCTGTGTGTCGGGTCTAGACTCGTCTCGTTTCTTCTAGACTCATGTCGTTCGAGCTATCACCTAGGAATCTACTACGCAGATTGTGATTTTGTAAGTGCGTTCAAGATAGCTACATTTTTTGATTTTAATGTCTATGATGTGCACATTCATATTGACTGTTTGCACTTGATATAGGCAGTTTTCCCCTCATTTTATCGCATTGCCTCATTATTTCTAATAGCGGAAATCATTCGTTGTGCTTGTAAAAGTGTTCTTCCAACCTCTCTCAACACCAGAGCTTGTCATGCCTGCACACAAGTTTAAGTTTATGGCTTGTCTATCTCTGGTTCCAGGTTATAGTCTCAAGATATCTCGAGTAAGCTACCATAATACCTAGCCTTTGATTCAACTAATGCTTTGTCAGATGAGATTTTCCCTGTTTCTTATGTCTCAATCTTTTAGTCATTCGTCTCAGGAACGGATACCATGCGCCTCTCTCCACAATTTCCCTGTGCATTGAGTCAGTCAAACTTCTTCCCTTCGTTGACAAAGGTTGATGAATGGAATACCTGCTCTCGACGTGTTATGCCATAGTCAATGCAAGTTCAGAATAGACAAGTTTGGGTGTTGCCTGCACCAACGATCATCTGACTAATTAGCCTACAACGAGCCGCAGTCAGCTCTAAGCCAACTTGGACTCTGGCTGTGTTGGGCAAATCGGTAACACTGTAATTGGTTACCTAATTTGAAAGACCTGAGTGACCGGATGTCATTGGTGACGTTAACCTGCTTAGTAATCCCGTCAAGTCGGCTCGTCGGCTAGAGAAATGCCACCTCAACATCGATCAATGACTTGGTGTTGAAATACGAACGGGGGAGGGTACAAGGTACAAAGGGTAGGTTATAGTACAAATGAATGGTGAGTACAAACTAATTACACTACATATATACCTATTCTTCATCATGTAATGTAGCTACCAATATCATTTATCGCCTATTTTTTAGTGTAATGCTTGACATCCCAACACTTGGTGTAGACGACGAGATTAGGATATTCCTCAGACGTTATAAGATAGAACAGCTCATTATTATTTACCTGTAGACGATGAGATTAGGATATTCTACAAGGTAAAGAGTAAGTAAAATAATAAGAAAGAAGTATGTAAAAGATGCTCACCCTCAGACGTTATAAGATAGAACGGCTGAGGGGGAAACGAGCGACGGTGAAGTTTTTATATCGATCAGAGAAGAAAAAGAAAATATATGTAAACACTCAATCATGTTTCACCTAAAGTTATTCCGGCAACACTTGGTTCATCAATACATTTGAGCTAATCTTTGCAACAAGTTTGAATTAGTGAAATATTGGATATTGTCCCTCGATTCGCTTTAGGAACAGGTTTCTCCCAAACCGTTACAACGGTATCCGTCATAATATATACAGCCTGGACTAGGATAGTTAGAACAGGAACTGAACAACTCGAACCAACTTCTCCCTTTCCAATCTTTCAATTTCTTCTGAGTCCATGTCACCTGCCTTGAAGTTCCCGCGGAGCGTCTCTAGGAGATAGCCAAGGGGTAAATCTATCTCAGTGACTTTACCCTGTCCTCTTCGCGACACCGAGAGAGAAAAAACTTGGGGTAGAGAGCAATCAGCTCAGTGGAAATCGTCCTACTCTTCAGTCTTCAGTTCACTTATTTACTTGAACACTTCAGCTGAGGACGAGACGCACCTTGTTTCCTCACTCCAGCAGGTTTCCCATTTCCTTTTCCTTTTTCTCAAGTTCTCTCAACCACTCTTTGTCAATGCATTCTGTCCACTTTCTGCCGAGCCTTGAGTTAGACAAGTCCAGGGTGGTTGAAATTTGGGGCGCCTCAATCACCATTTTGAACGGTGGCACATGAAGATGTTCCCTGTGCTCAACTGGGACCCAAATCATTGGCTCATCGTCCTGACCCATCACCCATCCATTCGTCATGCCTTGTAGCACATGTTCATATCCATGAGTGGAATGCCGGTGCTCAGCTGCTATGTCCCAGATTCTCAAACCAAAGTCGGGGGAATAATATGCCAATGCTGTTCCATTTTGTACAAACGCCATGTTTGCGCTTGCTTGACCCAAAATCTGAGCGTACAGATGGCCGTTATAGGCATCAAAGAGACCTATTGTGTATTGTGTTTCCATGTTTGAACCTCAGAGCAATGAGTCTGTCGCCAAGGGAATGGTCAGTCAGAGCAGGCGAGAGGGCAATGTCATCCACCTCGGACGCTGGGAACTTGGAAACGAGCTGGCCAGTTCGCGTGTCCCAGACTCGGACGTGTAAGTCATAGGGAGACCAACATGCGAGGAATTTCCCGTCAGATGAATACTCAGGTGAGGGATCGTCGTAAATATGCTCTTGATCGTCAAAATAGACAGAAACAAACTGAGCGGCGGCGTAATTCCATGAATGAAATGCAGCAAAGCCAAGTATGGACATGACGATGACGGTCAAGCCATCAGGTGCCAGTAATATGTACGAGTATTCTTCGATCTCGATGTCTAAAGAATATGTGCATTCAAAATCTACGTGATCCTGTCGATGCCAAACTTGTAGTAATCCTGAGCTGTGGTGTGAGGCACATATAACCAGGTCATTACATGTTTGGAAGGCAACCTTCCCAATCGCGACATCTTTCTTTGGCCAGGGGTTGAATGACACGCGATTATCCGGGTGCATTATATCACATATGGTGATGAGAGACTCAGACAAGAATGCCACCTGATATTCATCTGGGGATAATGCAATCTCCATGTCATCTTCATACTCGTCAAATTCCATACGCGTTATGACTTCCCCAATAGTTGTATCCAGAAATTGAACATTGTGAGATTGCTGTGATTTTGTGACCACCATCTTTCCAGAGCGTGAGATTATAATAACTCGTGGCACATCTGTAGTATCTTCAGTGGTGAGAGCCGGATCGACCGCCAAATATTCGAGGTCCAGGTTCCACATCCTCACACTCCCATCACGATATCCAACCAAAAGCCTGTGGCCATCGCATGATGGACAGGTACTGCATACTTTTGAAGTGGCTTGATACTTTGTCTCCCGAATCATTTTCGACTCCGTCGCAGATATCTTCCAGATCTCCACTGTGTTACCTCGTTCGACGGATAGGTAATCGGTGAGGGGTGAATGAATAATGTGCAACGCATGGTCAAAATCGTGGCTGAAAAGCGTCATTTCCCTTGTGTCCAATCTCAGATAGATATGCGGAGGTCTTTCAAGTACGGCCATCAAAGAGTCACCGGTTGGAGAAAAGTGAAGGGATGACAGATTTCCAGGAGAATATAGGAACCGTTGGGGATCCTTGCCACCGTCCAAGTTCCATAGTTCAATGACATCCTCAGACTTCTTTCCTATGGCCAGAATACGCCCATCAGGAGAAAATCGGGCAACAGCAACATCGTTCACCTCCAACAGCCTCTTTGATATAAGTGCACCATTGCTAACGTCCCATAACTTGACCAGAATCCGAGTTCGACGTCTAGAGTTTCCATCTTTATCTAACCAATGCGTTGAGGCAATTTTTCCATCATGACGAACGAAGACAAAATCAAAGCCTTTAATTTGAAACCGCCCCTCACCCGTCTCAATGTCCAAAACCACTGCATAAGAGTAAAATTTGAGTAGAATATGCTTTCCATCAGGACTGAAGCAGGCATATCTAAACCCATGATCAGGCAGCTCGAATGGACCTGAAATGCAATGACCTGTTTCGGAGTCGCAGACATACATAGTTTCAGATTGTCCACTTAGTCCTGATATAGAAGCAAAGGTACTTTCATCCAGAGAGAGAGCTACATGATACACAGGATTCTTGTGGTGCTCTGCAGTAAACACCACCATTGGCCACTGACTAGGTTTCCCTTCCGTGATCACAAGAGTATTAGGAAACTTCGCACGGAAATTTCTGGCAACACGAGATTGTGATGGTGCAAAAGGGAGGGCTGACAGGTACACATGAGGGGCACGCTGAGAGATTGGAATGATGAATGCAGAAATGAATCGGAGAGCATCATGAATAAACAATGTTAGCTCATTATTGGGATTAAGGGACTGGCCAGCCGACATCAGATGTATCACAGAGAAATGACCTGGAGACACACCTTCCATGATAAAGCCTTTTTCAGGATCGAAGACGTCTCATATGCTTTACCCATTAGACTCATTATCTCTATCCAGAACAGTAGCTTCTCGTACATTATGAATTCGACCGCTTCCATCAGCTTCCTGTCAGATAGCTTGTCGGATGGAATATGAACAAGGTGGTCTGCCCAAAATTGAGATGAATATGAAATGAGAGGGACAGTGGATTTAACGGTAGCCTGAATATCAACGTTCTTTATGGTCGAAGAGTCCAAGCTGTACATGTTGAAGTGGAGCTCGGATGATACCAGGGCTTTTAAACATAACACGGCAAGCTGACGCTCATTATAGCCCCGATCCTGAACAGCAGAAAGCTCAGGAAATTCTTGTATAAATGAGGTTGAGAGAAGATAGTCTTCAAATGACTTGTGATGGAAATGAAGAATATTGCCAGAGTCAATGACGGATGTGAGACCTTTTCGAAATAATCGCATTATATCTGAGTCCCCAATCCTAACCCCAGGAAGCATCACAAGCACATCGTCACTCAGTGGCTTCTTGGCAAAAATCATCGCGCCCATAACAGAGACGATCCCCTGGATCTCTTCTTTGCAAATCCGTCCGAACGATGCTTTAACAACAGTCAAGTACAATGAGTACAACTCATCTAGCCCCTCTATGTTGTGCCCTCGCTTCTTCGACTCGAGAATCACAAACCGTATCCTGGGATCCACTTCGAGGAAGTCGGCCACAGTTGTTGCCCAGATGAAAATGCCTGCAGCACGAGGGACCAGACGATCAAGAGCCCTTTTGATCCATGCACTTCCCTCCCCCATTGAATCAAATCGTGACTTGAGGAATATGCTGATATCATGGGAAGTATTATCCCCTGGCTTGACATTGCTGCCAGAGGGAATATTGATATGGACGCTGATGGACTCGGGAAACATCCGCTGGATAAAATCATCATGCCGGCTGGTAATGACCAGCTTAAACCTCTTCAAGTGATCGACCTGAGCCCAACGTTTAAGTGTATGCAGAAGACCCTTGTGATCATCCTTTTCGGACGAGTGGTGCCTCAGACCACCACACTCATCCAATGCATCAATCACAATCACCGGAAGCTCCTCACGTGGAATAGTGTCACCAAGCATGAATAATGGTACCTCGATGAGTAATTTGAAAATCCGGTCAATATCCGATGAGCTGCGCCCTTGAATTCCTTGAGCTAAGTGTTCCCAAAGAGAGGGAAACAGGCGAGCAAGATCACATGCGACAGCGTGCCACAAGGCATTTGTGGTGATCGTTGTCGATTGGGTACGGTCGAATCGGAATGAGATGACATGACGCTTCTTGTCTACTAACCGATTGGCAATGCTAGCCGCCAAGGCAGATTTCCCAACACCAGGGGATCCTCTTACCAAAATTACATTGGGGCCATCGATGTTGTTGATCTCGTCTTCAATCTCTTGTAAGATGGTAGTGCGGGTGCCTTCCATACATGATTTGCATAGGGGAAGCCTATTCTCCCCCAGAGCCCTCACTAAATCATCCAGCTCCTTCTTTTCGGCAGCCGTCTTCACATTTTTGGCCATGGTAGCTGATATCACGAATCAGACAATTTGTACTATGGATATTAGACACGAGGATTAGACCTTGCTCTGCTCGGACCTCTATAAGAAGATTCCGGTCGAAATTCCCCACAAAAGCATCTAGTTCCTGCCGTAATTCAACAGCTTTGTCCTTATGGGGGACAACGAGGATATGTTTGGCTGTGACCAATGACTCGGTCGTCAGTCCTTTTCACATGACAGAATACACACCTGGCCAACTTTCGAGCCACTTCTCAATAAAATCCACTTCTTCCATCATTCTAGGAAATTCACTCATAGTAAGATGCAGTTCACTTGATTTTGGAACTTCCTTGAGCCGATCCAGCTGTGAAGCTAGGATTCTGATGCCCTCTGCCAAACTTTTCATTTCTCTGTAGGATTCCTCTTGAGCCTTGAAATGCTGCCAAATTTATCAATGTCATTCAGGTTGGAAATAAAAAAGGAAGCCAACTTTGTAAACAACATCAATGCAGGAAAACACCGATTTCACTATAGAATTCAGCTGCTTCGAGTCAGATAACACACATGTGCGCTAGTCAACGATGATTTACCCCACCGACAGCCGTTCCGAACTCAATGAACATCCTACCCACATCACTTGCAGAATTGAGATGATCCATAATAGGCCTGAAATTGTTCAGGTCCTCAATTGTTCTCTTTATTCGTGTATTAAGGGCACTCAGGTCACATTCACAAGCCTACATTTGGACTTGAGCAGGAAATCTAGATCTTCACAGTAACCATGATAGCGTACCTCAGCGACGATCCAGAAATGTAATCCTGGAATTTCATTAGGGAATTCCACCTTGAAATTTGCTAAGGTACTCACTCTGAGTGGACTTGAAGCGAATGAGGCAAAGATCAACCTACATTTGGTTCCTTCCTCTGTTTCGGATACCAGGTGATCCCATAAATCATCATACTTGATGCTGACTTTACATGGAGAATCATCCTTTGTAATCAGCCCAGGACTGGAGATCTTCCATCGCAGAGGATGCTTTCTGTGTATTTCAATATCCAGGTTACTTTCTTGTTTGAGAATACTGCATCACATGAATGTTGAGCACTGCCTAGGCATGAGATGTTCAACTCACCATTCGCTTATCAACTTGAGATGCTGCTCTCCCTCGATATTTTTCTTGACTTTCCCCTCAGTAACTCGAAGATGGCTGGGGCTATTCGCCTTGTCAGAGTGTTTGACAATGAATGACTGTGGTAATTTATGATTCAGCTTCACGATGAATTCTAGATGTAGTCACTTGAGCCTTCTGAAAGACTAAGCCGATAAGACAGAGTTATACTCACTGACAATTCGCACAGTTGGTACCATAGTAGCAATTTCCCCTGGGTTTACCATTGATTCAGCTTTGGGTAGAGGGAGCAAGAAACAACGTTGCGAAAGGGCATATGATGTTATCAGGTGGACAAAGCCGTGGAAGCAGCTGCTAAAGCCCCACCAAATACGAGGGGTGAGAGTTTGATCATGATTATACAGATATGTCAGAAGCACGGCGAAGTCACAAGTGCCTCGGCTTGCACCAACCGCTTTCTTTCGGCAGACTCAGTGTCCAGTTATAATTGGTTATCTCGCTGCATCTTTTATCAAAAGCATGGGAGACCTCATGCCTTTGGGTGAGTATTGCCTCCCGTCGCCAAATGGTTTTTTTTACCACTGTTTGATATACTCAATTCAAATTGACTGAGCACCATGAAAGGAAAGTCCTGCCAGTCCCGGTATCAACCGTAAGAGAAGGTTGTTTTATCGCATCGACCACGATCAATATTTTTAGGTGCTAAATTGGCATGGGAAAGAAGGGTAGCAGGTGCGATGGCGAAAACGGATATTTATTTCACGCACCAAGCATTTGGGCAACGACATCACATGACTATCATGTAACCACGTTTAAAATAACTGTCGTCTCCCTCATAGACCTCTTCTCTCCGGGGAACGTGAACCAGGATCAGTGTGCTCCATTGCTTCCGCCAAGACACAGTGAGCGACTCACAGGCAGACTTCAGCTAAATAAATAAACATTAGGCTACTATGACCCATCGTCATCTACTTTGATAATCCACGGCGTTGACTTCTCCAAGAAAACAAAGCAAGTGTGATGACAAAGTCCCTGTCCGAACCCGGTACCAAATCATTCATGTCTGGCCGAGATCCCCTGAAGAAACACGTCGCCACACCACTTAAGCGACGGCCCTCACTAGCCCTAACTAATACAACATATACGATCACCCACATCTTTAACATGATCAACGCATCTGGATAACGCGAAACATGTTATGTGCGCAGGCTCAATTACTCCAGGTTCGGTATCGCAAACTTCCAAATGCGCTTAGTCTTTAGATCGAAGCCGGTGAGTAAACACCGGCCAACTTCCCGCAAGTATGTAACGCCCAGGATGCGATTGCCCTCCCAACTGCCCCGATTGGTCTCGGTCAAGTACATCCTCGCTCAAAAGGATAAATAAAGTGAGTTACGAGACAAGCTTGACTGTTTCAGGGACAGATTTCTGTCGATCGTGTAGAGATCCGAGTAGAGCAAGGGCTAGTCTCCACACCCGTGATCCAAATCATCTGAGTTGTGGTATTAGCCATCCTGGTGAATGACGTAAAAATGGTATGAACCAACAATGCGAAGACAGTTGCTGAAGACAAGGAGTTGAATGATCTAGTAAGTGCCCTCGGGTAGTTTCTCCATGAACCATGTACGAAAGGTACTATTTTAAAAGAAATCGAAAGGCAGGCCAAGAATGTAAACGGTCGCAATGTGATGTGGTTAAGGAAAGTCTCCTGATGTTGGAAAATCTGTTCTAGCTGTTAGCATTGCTACCCGTTTACAGAACCGGAATCTGCCATCGTCACTACAGATGCTCTCTGGTGCGCTGTCACCTGTGATCTTTCCCGCTTGTACCCCTCAATACGCCAACATGTGCAACATCTATGAGGCACTACAGGGCGGATGTGCAGCACACCGTCAGACTGATGAACACGGAAGTGTTAAACAGGCATTCCAATAAGCTTCAAACCATGGACTAGACGAGGTTCACATCGCAAAAAAGTTCGATCTTCGAAACAATCCAACGGCCTAGCTTCTGTAGCTTACATATGGTAAACTGCTTTGAGAGAAACTCTAGTATTCTCACCTTAACATAATGTGACGAGCCTGTGATAATCATATGCACGTTGAATAAAAAGCAAGACCAAAAACATTTCTGGTACTTTCACTTCTCATTGGCCAACTTTTGGAAGACATCGTTCCGCATATCATTTTCCAAACATGAGCCGTACACTGATTTAAAGAAGAAGATAAGCGTTAGTGTGGTATAACCCAATAGGCAAATCTCCTGTTATCACATACATTAATGGGAGGTGAAATGCATATAGCAATAAATTAAATTAAATCGAAATTTGAACTAAGATTGGTGCCATTTATATCATTTTCTTCAAGTGCACCCTGGGCGAATCTGATTCAACGGCGAGGGGTTGTATAATGCTCTTCCCCAGAACCCAAATAATCATGGACGGAACAATAATCCATAGTCTGGAAATGAAAGGTCGATGATAATATATTTATATTTCAAAACACGATATGAAAAGCAAAGTCACCCATTGGGTAGGATCCAATAGATGATCAAGATTCAGGTATCGTTGTGACAGATTTGACAAAATCCACAATAGTATTATTTGGGCCAGTACAGGAGTGTTTTGGAAAGTGCCATGAGGGCAGCGCCAAACCCAAAGACTGGAGCACCAGGCCATTGGACACTGTGTGTAACATAGACATATATGATGCTGAGAATAGTCTTGGCAAAATCATGAAAGCTGGATGTGAACATCAACCATAAATTGAGTACACAACAGGAGACGAAACCAGGAAAGGCGTACACTGGGTATTTGTAAATCATCACTTTCCAGAGCCGGAAGACAAAGTACTGTCAACTCGAGCTCAGGCATACCAAATTCCACAAACACATATAGTCGATCTGTCAAAACCGCAGCCAGAAGATATATTTAGGCGCATTTCTTGTAAGTCAATGATATGATGAAGTGGAGCTGTCCTGATCCGTGGGTGTCTGTGAGTGCGCACATACCTCCTGATAAAGCGCGTACGGGCGCCATATCTAATGCGTTGAGACTACCATGGCTTTTGAGTGGCAGAGAAGGCTATTGCTTTGTCACGGCATTAGCATTGGGAATCCCGCGCGACATCGAGAGAATTCATACAACTCTTGAGCGGTTCAACTGTACTGCTGCTTATTGAATTTCACAGAAAAGGTGCAAAAACATCCTCACGACGTAGATGGATACTGATTGTTCTTCTCAATACTCCATTACCGATATTCAGCTTAATGGTTATCGCATTTGTGGAGTGGGATCTTAGTGGGAGGTGGATTTTCATCTTACCTCGGAACTAATACACCAGACCAGAGAAACGATGATGATCAACAAGAGATGATCATGAAATCAGGTTTCGATTCCAATACGATACAAAATCACACTGGGCGCGTGATTCGAGACATTTCCCGACTTGACAGTGAGAAGTCTAAAGTATGTCCTCGTCTGCATGTGGCAAACAGCTTTCACCCCTGCATCTGTCTTCAACGTACACAATGTTGCATCTGAAACCTTCCGCTTCTGGCAGTGCGCATAGGTTTTTATTCAAAAGTGCTAATAGATTGGATCGTTTCAACCAATCGCTGGCTATTCAAGCAATTCCTTTGGAACAATATCAGAAGAGGAATCCAAAAACAGAGGAGCTGCGCACTTGAGATAGCTGTCATGGTGGAACATTGGATACTTGAAACTTTTGTTGGTTTATCTGACGTGCCTCGGGATCTTGCCGACTGGATCAAAACCTTTTGCTTGAAGAACGAAAAAAGGTGAACAATAGAGTCTCAGGAAATAGGTGGTGGAAGTCTTTCCAGAGTAATTTCACAGAATGAGCTCCGTTGTGATACAGAAACAGGCCATCGATCATCAACAAGCTTGAAAAGATAACAACTGTATAGACGCACTGCCACTATTTGCTGTGCTTGTTTGTCTTCTGCTTACAGCTGTTGTCTTTCATTGCTTGATTGACATAACTGGACGACACCACTTCTTATACGATTCTTATACGATATCGTTAAATTGTCTGTCCATTTGTTACTTTACTCAAACTTCTTGGACCCTCTCTTCTCTGTGTTTGGTTACTGCTCATGTGCTGAACACTGGATAGGAATGTGATCAGAACTGTCTGTGGCTCCACCTGTGCTGCATCTGCTCGCTGCGTAGCCACATCTCAACTATTTCCGACATTGAGGCTCACAGTCCCTGTTAGCAACGATATTAACATCGCCCTCATTGACCTCGTTGACCACTCTGACGCCTTTCTCATTGTTGCTGTCATCCCCTCTTCCCTCCACTCGAAACAACGCTGCCTCGGCCCTCGCAGAGTGGGGCATAGCTGCTCGGGTCCTTTGCATCACAAGCCTCCGACACGCAGTCTGAACCAGGCCTGTATTGTCTGTCTCGTTTTGTCTGTCTCCTCGCCCTCCATCCTTACCCCCACAATCCTTCTTTCTGACTATTTACACTATTTACACTATTTATGACTCCAATATCTTCCCGCAGACAAGGTCCCAAATATTGGGAAACAACTGCACAGCTTAAAAAGGCCGCTCTCCGACTTCTCGACAGACTCGCCCGCGATGCCCTGGAACCAGCTAGGAAAGAGGGTTACAACAGGATCGCCACCATAATGGAAGACACAATCGATTCTCGCACCCCTTGGACGGCCGACATCTTCGTTACCAGTATTGATACTGACTACAGCGACAAATTGGGTTGATCGCCCTCCCTCCCTTTCCTCACATCATCCATCCAGCCTTGCTCGACACTCCAGCTTGTTTGTCTCTTGCCTTTGACAACTTCCTCAAGGAGGCCTTCATATCTGAGGTATCAGAGAAAAAGCTTCTACCATAGATGAGTCGCTGTTCAAGCAGTCAAAAGAATTCTTCTTGCGTCAACAGCTCGCAGTCATTTGGCCCAAATTTTCAGCCCTCCAAAGAGGTGTCAGTGATCCAGCTGCATAGAACCCCGCCAATAATGGTGCCACGACTAAACTGGCTAGCTATAACCAGCATGAAGTCTGGCCGATCTGAAGGAGATCAAGGCTATGCGATCTGGCTCTGAGGAGAGGAAGACAGGCATTAGGAAAATGGAGAAGGCACAAAAAAACTTCCCAGTGGAGCGATGAAAATCAGGAGTCATGTACGCCCTTTCATCCTTTTTCATCGACAACTCCAGTCACATATGCTATGCAGCTTGAATGCCTTAAAAAATAAAAGCCCAAATCTCTTAAACCTGTGGTTTTTTTGCATGTTCTTGCTTGGTCCAAGTCGAAATCGTGTACTTGTTGAATCGTTGTTTTGTTTCATTAAGTTCATGTTGTCATCATGAAGAAATCTTCCTTAAGCTCAGCGACGGCGATGAGTTGTTTTTACCAACAATATATTTATCATGAAAAGTCTCCTGTAAAATGATAATAAATTATACAAACAACACGACTTGTTGTAGCGTTCCGTTTGCAAGCTTGAGAACCGTGATCTGTTCGACCGCAACAAAGGTTTTTTTTATGAAAAGGTAACTGAACAACTCAAAACGGCGTCTCCCTTTTCTCTCACTCGTGCTTCCCATTTTCTTGTTCTTTTTCTCCTACGTGAACACAATGCTGGCTCTTTTCTGAATGGACTTATGTGGTCTTTTCCAATGATGAAGATATTTTCTGATTTTGAAGGAATTTTCACAACCATGGCGGTATCGGAGAACATATAGATCCTGCGAAACAGACGACATTAATTTTTTTCTCAAGGTTGTTGGAGGACAAAGTCAGGGGTTCTTCGTTGGATCGTGGTTGTTGTTCAGTTGGAATGAACGAAAATACTTGTGTGTTGACAGTCAGAATGAGATTCTTGTGTTATCAGAGGAGTCATTTCTACTCGTATCGTTATCGTTGTCCAGAGATAGAATGACACCTGTATTTAACCAAGGGTACACATATAACCGTGCTTCGAACAAGAACACTGGGGCAAGATCGTCATTAAGAAGTTGACTCTGATGTATCCATTGACCTACCTATACCCCTCGGAACCAGTCTTTCCAGGCCTGGAAGCCAGCTCAGGATCCATATAATACCACGTTGGGGGATGAGACCTAGAAGTCAACTCATGCGCTTTGTTGGCAACTGGAAAATGTAAAGGATCAATTAAGAATGTAGGAGATATAAGATAAAAAAAAATAAAACCTTGCGTGTTGCACCTCACCAAGAAATTGGAAGACACATCAACTGGCATAGATGAGTGGTCATGGCACTGTTACATCAAGTTCTGAGCCCATACAGCGTGCTACTTGAGCTGCAGGAACATTGTTGAGCCAACGGAAATGGCTGTTACCCTTTCTTGACTAGGCCTCGGCCTTCGCGACATCCCTCAGCACTCATTGACTATCTCATGTTTACCTGGTCCCTCACTGTCTCCTTGGCCCCTTGAGAGGTGGGTGTAAGCAACCTAGGTCTCGCACCTGAGCTGAGCGTCGAACACCGCACCCATCTCTTATGGACTCAAGAGTACATTCAACCCTCCTCAGGCTTCAATCTATGCACAAGATCGTCTGGCGATAGTGCAAGCTCTTGAACGAGGTGGAGTGACCTGGCAGAGGTCTTATCGAACAATGTAGCTGAAATGCAATCTGTAGGGTCGTATTTCAATTTTCATCAGTTGGATGTGTTGACTCCATTGGTAGCGAAGCAATGGATGGAGAATATTCGTCTTATTTCTTCAGCCCGATCGCCAAGGGGTCAGACCCAGAATGGGAGCCAGACAAAGAGAATCTGATCTAAGGACGAGTATCTCATGGACAACAACCAAAGAAACATTGAGAACAGATTTTATTGCAGTAGAAACGCGCTAGGGAGAGAAGGAGAGGGAAAAGGAGAGGTTAAAGATGCACAGGAGACGCACAAGAGATGGTTGACTTACCTCATTTGTATGATTCCATGCTTTTATTACTTCTGGTGATGTATCAATGACTCTCTGTGGTGCATCTTCCCGAGACTTTGCATCTTCCCTTCGCCACATATCGCTGATGTACCAATATTGTGACCCCGATCATGATATCTGAGGTCAAGCGCTTGCTTTTTTGCTCATTATTGGATAGGGCAATGACCGTATATGTTGGGCTTGATGTAATGATCACTACTGATTTGGAACTCAACGAAGTAGGAGAGAGCGGATGTATGGTGGTGTACGATTGTCCTGAAGGAAACTCTGGGATATCATCTATGTCGTCTAGGCCCGGCAGAGACGGGAGTGGCACTCCACTTGGTATGGGAGAGGAAGTCCGTGATGTGGTACCCGACGACGATTTTACAGAGATTGAAGTGGGGGGGGTAAACATTTATGAGTGAAAAGTCGGTAGAGAAGATTGTTATTGCCTTACGATAGCTTCTTTATAACAATGGAGTTTAAGACGCGACAGAGGCCAGCCAAAGAAAGACAACATTTTGCAGAGTTCATGGCTTACGAGCTCAGTGGACAGAGGCCAAGGGGCTCTGCTAAACTAGAAGTATCATTTACATTTACATTTACTTATGTAAGCCCAGAAAAATGCAGAACCTCAGCCGGACTGTCAGCCGGACTGTCTACGTACACTGTGTAATAAATTGCTGAATTAGAAAAAATATATAGCCGAACCGGTGAATAAATCAAGAGATATCAAGATTGATATAGTGGACGCTGACAAATACAGTACAGTGGATAAGGACAAGATAATTCCCCCCATAAACATCCATCAAAGTTTCGGGAGAGACGATCCCATCAGGAATGCAGTCGCTGGATCAACAACGTATTCTAAGATTTAGCGAATTTGAATAGCACAATAAATTCAAAAGATATTCAGAGATGGTAAGCGCTGATACACAGAGTCCCACTCAGCACACACAAGCGATTCCTCCTGTCGGCTCCAATTTTGATGTCAGACAACAAGCAGGGGCACTTTATTTTCTGAGGAAAAGATTGAGGGAGGGATTGAGAAAGTCATGAAGAACCTATCAGGAAGAAATGGAAAGGATCGAAGGAAATCAAGGGCGTCTTTGGTTTGGCTGTAAGATTTACACAACGCGTGAGTCAAAATCTTCCCCCGTAGTCATTTGGACTTGAGCACTTTGGCTGAGGACAAGACGCACCCTGTTCTCTTACTCCTGAAGGTTTCCTACTTCCTTCTCACTCTTTGTCAATGCATTCCGTCCACTTTCTGCCGAATCTTGAGTTTTTCCATGGATAATGACAGGCGACAGAGTCAAATGTGGGCATAATGACACATTGGGTGCCAGACATCCTCGACAAATATCCGAAATCGATGTCTAAAAAATACGTACAGAAACCTGCATGATCCTGTCGATGCCAAACTGGGGCACATATAACCAGGTGGTTACATGCTTGGAAGGCGATCTTCCCAATCAAGACATCTTTTCTCTGCCGGAATCGAATGAGACGCACTTCCTCAGCAGTTATATATAGGGATTCGGTGCTATGCGATTGCTGTGATTCTGTAATCATCATCTTTCCAGAATGGCATTGTAATGGCTCACGGGACATCGGTCTTATCTTGACCATTCGCAGTGACTGCCGTTGCCAGATTCTCCAGGTTCCACTTGACGGTAACGATGAAGATATTTCACAATATGTCCAACTCGCTAAGATTATCCCAGTGCAAGATAAGTAGTTTGGAACCAATTGAGATCGCTTTTGCAAATCGGGGGTGCACATATGTTATGTTATGTTTTCTTGAAAGAAGGCTAAAGTTGAATTGCAGGGCCGAAGGTATGAGGGTTTCAAATTCTATATCTGCTCTGGGAATAATACATCAAAACGGCATTCAATCTGTCGAGAAACAAATGGATTTCTAATGTCCGGCAAGAACATCAATGTAGGGAGCATCAATCAATCCAAAGTGTCTTGTTGGCATGACTGATGCATAGTTGGAGCAGAGAGATGGACATAGAAAATGGCAGGGCACCAGAACGTGGTAGCCAGGCAGAAATTTACGGGAGAGGTGCTGTTTTCTGTAAACCAGCAGCAGGGGTAACACTATTCGGAGGAATGAAAATGTTGAGTGAAGTCGATAGCTCAGCAGGAACTCAAACGTGTCTTCTCCAATGACTAGAGACTTGCCCTAACAATAGCAGTGCCTCTCGGATACACGTAGCAACAGTGTCGGCCACCGGAAGACAATGTTTAAAAGAATTCAAGGAACCTGCGTATGGGAGAAATGTGTAGGCACGTACAAACTCGAGCTGCGCACCCTCACCTTATCCAAAAAACCTACTTCCTATCTGAAGCTGTTATATCTGTATCCACGGCTTCTCGTCCTCCTCTATATGAGTTTGAATTCAAATAACTCGAAGAAATCAGCCGAGCTAGTGCAATGGTAGTCGATGAAGTAGTCTTGCGAGGAAAAAATTTCTTTGAGAATTTTCGGCCCGACACGGGTTCGAACCTAGGGTATACCATCTGTCAACCTACTTGATTATCAGATTAGGTTGCTTTGTTTTGTATGAGCAGGCAACTATAGCTTATGGTAGCCTAATGAACTCTTGAGATGTCTATACATCGCTCGCCGCGTCTTGGTTGAAGATCAATAAATTTGGCACGACCCTCCCACACTGATCCCTGTCCACGTGACTCTGTGTCCGCAATCGTAGAGTTGGCTAGACATGAGATTGATGGTGATGCCCCATCATCCCAGTCATCTTTGCCGCTATTCTAGACAAGTTCACATGTGGTCACTTTATGGTCATCGACTACACGGCACAGAAGCGATCTTATCATTCTTTTTCTTTGCCATCATACCTGCTACTATTCTTTTCTACGCCCATTTCACAGCTATAAATCTCCCACTTGCGGTCGATACGAAGACTAGCACGAATAATCACATTTCCTTTCCTTTCATAGTGCTCGCGAACAGGAACCTATAGGACAGTGGTGGGAAAGTATTCACTCAAAGGCATGAAATCTCCTTGCAAAGGAGATAATCCAACAGTGCTTTTTATAACGGGTCCAATCGTAACTCTTTTTCTCATGTCAGCCGGAAGAGAACGGCTGATGCAAGCAGAGGCACTTGTAACTTCGCCATCTATCTGGACAATGATGATCAAATTCCCACCCGTCGTATTTGGTGAGGCAGTAGCAGCTGCTTCAGATGGTTCCACAGCTCTGTCTATATAACATCATATCCCCTTTCGCAACATTGTTTCTTTCTCCCTCTATCAAAAGTTGAATCAATGGCAAAACAAGGTGAAACTACTACTATGGTACCAACTATCCGAATTGTTAGTGAGTATCTGTCTTATCGGCTCAATTTATCAGTAGGCTAAGCTGTATCTAGAATTCATCGCAAAGCCTGGTCATAGATTGCCACAATCATTCATTGTGGGACACTCTGACAAGGCAGATGGCACCAGCCATCTCCGAGATACTGAAGGGAAATTCAAGAAAAATATCGAGGGAGAGCAGCATCTCAAGTTGACAAGCAAATGGTGAGTTGAATGTCTTATGCCTAGGCAGTGCTCAATATTCATGTGATGCAGTATTCTCAAACAAGAAAGTAACCTGGATATTGAAATACACAGAAAGCATCCTCTGCGATGGAAAATCCTCAACCTTGGGTGCATTTCGAAGGATGATCCTCTGTGTAAAGTCAGTGTCAAGTTTGACGATCTATGGGATCACCTAGTATCCGAAACAGAGGAAGGAACCAAATGTAGGCTGATCTTTGCCTCATTCGCTTCAAGTCTGCTCAGAATACTTCAGCAAATTTCAAGGTGGAATTCCCTAATCAAAGTCCAGGATCACAATTCTGGATCATAGCCAAGGTATGCTATCATAATTGTTGTCAATATGTAGATTTCCTGCTCAAGTCCATGTGTAGGCTTATAAATGTGACCTAAGCACTCTGGATGGACGAATCAAAAGCACGATCGAAGACCTGACCAATTTACGGCCTATGTTGGATCGTCTTGGTACTGCAAGTAATGCGGGTGGAATGTTTACTGAGTTTGGGAAGGCTATCGGTGGAGTAAATCATTCTTGACTGGCACATACACACATTTGCTGACTCGAAACAGCTGAATTCTATAGTGGAATCGCTATTTTCTTGTATTGATGTCATATATCAAGTTGGCTCTCTTTTTCATTTCTAACATGAATAATACTGATAATTTCGGCAGCATTTGAAAGCTCAAGAGGAATCTCACAGAGAAATGAAAAACATGGCAGAGAGTATCAGACTTCCTAAAACGATGAAAGAAGTAGTGGACTTTATTGAGAAGTGGTTCAAAAGATGGTTGGGTGCATATTCTGTTGTATGGGATGGATTAACTACTGAGTCATTTGTTGCAGCCAAACACATCCTCGCTCCCCCTCATAAGGACAAAGTTATTGAATTACGGAGGAATGTGGATGAGTTCAGGGAGAGATTTGTGGTAGATTTGATGGCAGAGGTCCGAGTAGGACAAGGTCTGGTCTCTATGATTATATTTATTATTTGACTTGTCTGAACCATGATTTCAGCTACCATCGCAGACGGCGTTTCGAACATTCAACGTAGGCTGTTTTTGATTCCTGACCAGTTCTTTTAACGCGTCATTTATTTACCAGAAGCCGTCTATGCTACGCAAGCCAGTGTTGAGGGTCTCCAAGGTGTGTTTTCTATCTTTTCTGTTTAGCTTCCCATGTGGCGCAGAGTTTTGTATCAGAGAACTTGAAGGTAGTTTCTGCAAAGGAGTTCGACGATCTATTGCGAGCCCTTGGGGAGAATAGGCTCTCCCTGCGCAAACCATGTATGAAAGACACCCGCACTACCATCTTATCAGAGATTGAAGACAAGATCAAGAACGTCAATGGCCCCAATGTGATTGGGACAAGGGGATGAAGATGGCAACTCTAGCCCTCCGACTTGAATGCTGGTCAAGTTTTGGGATGCTTGTCTAGACTTCAATCACTTGGAATACCCAATCCTGGCACCCAATGGCTTGGCCGTCATCGTCATGTCCATATCTTACTCCGCCACATGTTATTCATGGAATCATAACACTGCCCAGTTTGATCCTATCTACTTCAACGATCAAGTGCATATTCGCTGGAATTCCTCATCTGAGTACTCAGCCGATGGGGAAATCTTTGCATGTCGGTCTGACGATGACTCCCACGTCCGAGTTTGGGACATACGGACTGGCCAACTCGTCTCCAAGTTTCCAATGTCCGAGGTGTATGGCATTGCCCTCTCACCTGCTCTGATTGGCCATTTTCTTGGTGGTAGACTCTTAGGTTCACACGTGAGAACGCAATACGCCTCTTTGATCCCTTGAATGCTCGTCTGTATGGTCAATTTTTGGGTCAAGCAAATGCGTATATGGCGTTTATGGATGTGAGCTTATGATGCAAGGCATGGTGGATGGATGGGTGGTGGGCCAGGACAATGAGCCACTGTTTTGGGTCCCAGTCGAGCACAGGAAAGATGTGTATGTACCACTACCCAGAGTGGTGATTGAGGCGCCCCAAATTTCAGCAATCCTGGACTTCTCTAACTCAAGATTCGGCAGAAAGTGGACGAAGTGCATTGACAAAGAATGGTTGAGAGAACTCGAGAAAAAGGAGAAGGAAGTAGGAAATCTGTTGGAGTAAGAAACCAAGGTGCGCGTTATCCTCAGTCGAAGCACTTAAGGTGTTCAAATAAATAAATAGGTGAATTGGAGAGAAGGACGACTTCTGCAGGGCTCGCTGCTCTATCCAAAATTTTGCTCTCTTGATGTCTCGAGACGTGTTTTCGCTTCAGCGAGTCTAAGGATACCCACTATTCCCTGTACTTAGGGCTGCCGAGCCTCTATCGAAGTAAATATAATGAATTGTCTCAACGTACTTTGGTAGCTAATATCAGTTGCATGGTTCAACTGCGAGCGGAGGGTGAAAGGTAACGCTACAAAATCTTGCTTGCCGATTGCCTTCACCTCAGCTCTGAATACTTGACAAAATCACAATCAAGTACTTCCTGATGCAGGACACGCTGACTCCTTGGCCATCGGAGTGAAGAAATTACATAGCTAATATGAAAACACATCCGACTGATGACAATTGCCTTATATTTCAACTGTATCGTTCGACATCTGACAGGCCACCCCACCTCGTTCAAGTGCTCGCACTACCACCAAACAACCATATGCCTTGATTGAAGAAGCCTGAGGAGAATTTTGAGCGTACTCTTGAGTCCATAAGAGATCGCCTTGACTTGTGGAAGATGGGTGCAGCGTTCGACACTCAGCTCAGGTGCAACAACTCCAGACTCATCAACGCTTTTGCCAAGTCGCTTTTGCACATATCTTAAGAAGACAGGGAGACAGTGAGGGCGTCGTGCAAAGATGAGATGGGCAATGAGTGCATCGCGAAGGGCTGAGTCAAGGAAGGGGTAGCAGTCATCTCCGTTGGTGACACAGCTCAAGTAACGTGCTTTATGGACTCAGAACTTGACAAAGCAGCACCATGACCATTTATGCGAATGGACGTGCCTTCCAATCTGTTGGTGAGGTGCAACACTCGAAGTCGTTTTATTTTTATCTGATATTTCTACGTTCTTGAATTCATCTTCTGGTTGCCAAAACAGCACCTGAGTTGACTACGGATTCCATCCTTCAATGTGATGTTATATGGATCCTGAACTTGCTTCCAGGTCTGGAAAGACTGGCTTCGAAGGGTGTAGGCAGGTCAATAGATACGGTCAACTGCTTTATGACGATCCTGCCACAGCGTCCTTGTTCTAGGCAACAAAAATGAGATAACTGACTTTCCTGGCAGCGTAATCAACGTATCTTTGTCAACATAGGCGCCATTATATCTCTGGACGACGACGACGAAGAAGAAGATACGAGTAGAAAATGAACCCCTCACCCTTCGATAACATAACAATGTTATCTGATCATCAGCAAACAAATCTTTTCACTCATTCCAACTCAACAACACTCGAAAAAAAGCATTTCAGTTGTCAACTTCACAGGATTCATATGTTCTCCGATACTGCCATGCTTGTGAAGATGTCTTCAAAATCGCAACGTGTCTCTATCATCGAAAACCACCACGTCAGTCCAATAAAAAAAAACCACCAACGTGTTCGCGTCGGATGAAAAAGAGTGAGTGAATGGGAACCACGAGTGAGAGAGAAATTGAAAAGGGGGAGCGTTCTGAGTTGTTCGGTTACCATTTTTAATAAAAAAAACCTTTGTTCCGGTCCAATCAATGTTTACTCAACGCTTCTGTGTTCTTAAGCTTGCAAACAGAAGCGTCCTAGCAACAAGTCGTATTTTAAAATTTACTATTGTTCCACAGGACACCTTTTATCATGATAAAGTATTGCTCCGGCCATAAAGCTCAAGGAAGATTTCTTGGTAACGTATAAACTGGATGAAAATCAAAAGAATTCAACAAATACACCATTTGACTTTGACCAAGCAAGTGCATGATAGAAAACCGCAGGTTCAAGGACTTGCTACTACTCAACAGACATCCTTGACATCAGAAGATCCGCCGTGTAATGTTGTTGTTCCATCTATTTTCCCGTTCCCGATACAATCTCTTCTCCTGTTCCCCATTATAATCATGCTCCTGTCTCTTTTTTCGTTCCCATATAATAATGTTCCCTTCGTCCTTTCCTCACAATCCACCAATTTAGGTCCCCCATGAACATCTTATTCAGAATCATTCATGATATTGTTTTATTTGCATGGGATGCAAGTCTGACCATGATCAACGTCATCACGCCAAAAAAAAACAAGGTCATGTCGTTCCAGAAGGATATCCTGGTTTCAGAGGCATATGGCCGGAATACGTCGCGCCCAACAAGGATGACAGTCGATGCTCATGTCCTGCTTTAAATACCTTAGCAAACCATGGTAACGTCTTTTTCAGGGTCAAAAACTTTCCTTGACAAATGACGTTTCTTTGAAGGTATATTACCACATGATGGGAAGAACATTCGATTCAAAGAAATGGGTCAAGCCATACGAAATACATATAATTTCTCATCAACATATTGTTATCTTGTTCCTCGTTATGCAGCTCAGATGTTAGGCAAAGATTACAACCAAGATACCATCAGTTTATCAGAATTAGATATGCATGATGGGATTGAACATGATGCTTCGTTATGTCGTAAGTCCCCCGAAAAGCTATGATTCGACAAACCTATACTGTATCATACTCTATAAACAGGTGAAGACACCGATATCAACCCAAATCAAGGCAATCCTCATGTGGAATTGATCACCAGCCTCTTATCCTCTGCATCTGGTAAAGATCAACAAACAGGAGACCCTATCCTTACACTCAAAGACATTTCGAAATTCTCATTTAATCGTCGAATCCAAGCACAAACTCTGAATACAAATTTCAAGCTTGACTTCATCCATAAACTTTTCGGAAGTGCTAAGTACGTTATCTTTTCTCAACCATATATATGTTCAAAACAAGTACTATATCAACAGTGCCTCAGCTTTACTAGCCGTATTCGATGGACGCGTCAACGATCTCAAAATTTGGTTACTTGAAGAAAAAATTCCTGATGGATGGGAAACTCGAATCCGGCATCGTGTTGGATTAACGTTTATGGAATTTAATTTAACGGTGCTGGGTATTGAGTTTGGAATTGGTAAACAGGGAAAGAGGGAAAGAGAGGATGTTGCAACTTGTTGATGTAGTTTGGTTGATCTCCTTTCGTGGGAGGGGAATCAACGCAGTGTTGTCAAGTATTCAGTTCTTAATATTGGAATTCACCAAATCGTGTTTGATGCAAGTGTTGCCTGGATTTGATTCATATGTGAAGAAATACAAAATTTGCCTCGTCAAAGAATGACTAGTGCCAGGAGTATGATCCTGGTATCCGATGACGTGAGGAAACTCGGAACTCGGAACATGTCTGGAGCACAGCTAGACTTCCTGGGACTGGGGTAACATATGACGAGATAAGGTCCAGAGTAGTGTCGAAACAATTATCAAAAACATCAACTGGCCGTTTGCTGCCGTTTCCTCAGCATCAACTTCCCCAGAGCGAAGCTGTCGATCATGTCAATCTGTGAGAGTATAACCCTGTACTTATCCCTATAAGCCCCATAGCAAATGGTGGCGATTACCCCAATGGTTCAGGCGGAATGATACCCTTGGTCCCCCATATGCCACGACGTGATGTGTTGCACATGTTGTGAATAAAATATTGATTTATCATTAATAGCTTAGTAAGCTGAGATTTTCACGTCGACTACACCTCAGTTCTCTTCATTCTGGGCCAAGGTGCATTGTTTGACACATGAGCTTAAAGTTTATTTACTGATTGTGTTTACTCGTCTCTTTGACAGGTGTTAATTCGATCTAAAATTACATCTATACTCATAATGGCACAGATACAAGAAACTACACGTCTGCGATTCCATCCAATGTGACAACCCACGACAAGATTCATGTATTGCAGGGCACCCGTCAACATGCCATCTGGATGGGCGAAAGTAGAAACATTGCAATCATTTCTGGAGCTGCTTTGGAGGACAACCCTGCGGAAATTGAATGGCAATCTCTGAAACGTGGATTCCCGTTTCAAGGAAGCAAGAGAGGAAATCAAAGTTCTTCATACGCCATTGAGTCATCTGATTCTGAGGGTGGCCATTTTCTGGTTGAGCAATCCTCTAGTCCGCAATCAATTTCTAGTTTTCAAACTCCATTGCTTATCCAAGTCTTCCCGTCTCCCATGCCGCCCATTTTCGGTTCCGTTTCAACACTGCCGATGTCATCGACTTTCCTTACATCTACGTTGATGTCGCCTGATCGTCCTTCCGATGTTCTAATCCCTCCAACAGAACCCGGGCAGAATGCTTTGTCGTTATTTCTTCAGAGCAGCAAGAATCCTGTGGCTCCAATACAGAACACCAGGACGCTATCATAACACTCCTCTCTAGCAACGATCCTGCCGACAACTTTCATAGACTCCTCTGTATACGATCCAATGCCAGATTTGAATGGCATGGCTCTATTGGTTGTCTCCTCGGAAACTTTCCATTGTTCGGGTAGGCGCTTCATTCATATCCATCGACCAGGCTCAAAAGAACCTTTGACTTGAAGTACCTGATGCCGTATCAGATATGATGGAAGCAAATTGATGTTCGGGACGTCAGAATATACAGCTGCAAATGTGAGGAGACAATGGGCAGAGAAATTAGATGGACTCGAAATCGAAGGTGCAAGTAATGTGGAGAAGGAGATATCTTCCACTGCTGTCGCCCAATACCCCAGTGGGCAGCACGAGTTTATGTTGGTCAGCATATAGCAGCGAGGTCCACCGCATTGAATATGGAGAGGAATCAGGTACTGGCTATTTAGTTTGGGTTACTTTCCGTGCAGCATGGGCACAGCAGATTCTATTCTCCCCCGAACGTATACCTGATTTTGTCAGCTCCATGCTGGCTGAGTATCGGCAAGTACACATCTCTCTTCGATCTCGGATCTTACTGACTGGCTGTTCAGAGTCGTTGCCTCCCTATGTGGAAGAACTCATGCAGATTCCCTCGTTGCAGAATCAGTCCAGAAGAGTGCTACTGGATCTAATCGAGAGCTTGCTTGGCAAGCTTTATGAAATGCAACTGTGCCCCCTAGGAATGATGTGACAAGCCAGTATGGCGATAGAGAAGAGGTTTTGTCACTGTTCGCTTCAATTGCTTTAATGGTCTTACTGAATGTTGCAGTTTATTGACTACGAAGTTGGAGCTGATCTGTCAACGTCTTATAATGTCAAGGGGAAAAGATGCGTTGCTGACGATCTTCACTCTGAGAGTGCGTTTCGTACTCTTGACTACACCTGTAAGTCTGTTACCGAGCACTTATCCCTTTATTCTTATTTTGATTAGATGATGATTATGCGGCCCACGTCCTTGCGAAAAAAACTCGGCAATCCTGAAGAGGACTTCTTGGTAGAAAAGACTGGGGATGGACTTGGTCAGTTTGCCTAAGGAACATCGTTTTGCTCGATGTTCCTTAATTGATCGAAAAGCGTGGAGGCAAAGTGGAATCCTAGAGGAACATTTCAATGGTGGACATAATAACCACAAAAACAAAGTACGTATCGAAACAATTGCCTCGTACCTTTCCGCTGATTACTTTGTCAGCTCTCCCATCACATCCCTTGTAACTTTATATAAACAAGAATGAACATGCGAAATCACTCCTTCCAATTGAATAATACACCCCATTGGTCTCTCCAGGATGTGTCAATTCTCACTACTGATCCAATCCTGATCCCAGAATGAAGATTGCGGCCAGATGAGCGCTTCGCATCTGCCCTCTGGCCTTGGATTCTATCCTGTTTCGGGAGAATATGTTGTCGGATCGTAAGAGCCTAGTCTTTCACTACCTCCAAGTTTCCCTCATCGCTTACCCCGCATTTCAATCCGTTCCTTGATATTCAACTTCCTGTTCACCATGGCCCCTCCTCCATCAAATGCATCTCTTGCTGAATGTAGTATTTCATATCGGTGGAGTTGGGAGAGTGAATAGGATTCGTGTCTATAAAGATAAGCAGTGATGAGATTGAGTGATAGAAGACACCAATGTGAAAGAAAAACCTAGGTTACTCGATGTAACTAACTGCCTCAGTACATGTATTCTGATATGCTCAGGTATGCAGAGAGATAGGATTGAAGGCATAATGTGAGATGCTCTAAAGAAAATGCAGTAGAAAGTGGAGATACGGCAATTTATAGCTATCCCGACCTGAAGCCGAGGATGATTATGGTGGGCCAAACACTGTAGACTAGGGGTAGTCGCATTTCTCATATCTTTGATAGTATGTCTACGACGATCTTGGCACCTTTGAATAAAAATAAAAATCATCAATTCCCGCAGGAGATCAACCGAGTTCCTGGAGAATTGGTGAGTCACTATTTTCATACTGTTCAAGATGGAAACCCACTTTGATATGTGACTCAAGGAACTGTAGATATATTGACAAGCTCATTGATCGCTGAATGTCTACCATTGCGGATACTTTGTTAATCCTTGCCTCACTTGCCGATGCTCATCATTGTTGTACTTATTTCGCTTGATGGTCATTGTTTGCATGTTATTTATAGCTTTCATCTGACTGCAACACGAAACACAAGCTGTCCCGATTATTGACAGGTTATTGACACGGGCCTCCCTCGCGCACAATGGTCTGATTAACTGATACTGCATATGGCTCTACTGGCTTTTGCAGCTGTGTACTGCTCATGTATTCCGTGGGCCATTCCATAGGCGGATAGTGTGCACAATTCGATCTCATGTAGCGTTCCCATGGTGGGTTTCCTGTGATCGGTGCAACATTCCGTTATTAATCGCTGTGGTTAGAAATGTGATCCGAGTGGTCCCAGCCTCTGTGGCAGCATCGATACTGACATTGGGTTGGATTTAATCGTTGTCGCCCCTCCCTCCTTTTTCTCACATCATCCGTTTAGTCGTGTTAAATGGTCCACTTATTCGCCCCTTGCCGCTGAGATAGGCCTCCACATGTGAGGTGTTGAAGAAAGTAGCTTTCGCCATAAACGAGTAAGAGAAAGAATTCGTTTTGCGTCAACAACCTGCAGCTATTTACAACGACTTCAACAAGTCCATTACCTATCTGTAGACCCAACCTGAACCCATTCAAGTCCAACACCATATCTTCTCCATCTAGTTCCTCTTCCCTTGTATCTTTTCGTTTAAACACTCAGATACCTCCTCCTACAAAGCCCATGACAATTGTAGGGAGCGGATTATCTGCACACGCTCCTCCCTCATCAGCTCTAGCGGGCCATATCAAGTACACAATCTAATGTGCATTTGTGCCGTGGGTGGCAGTCTCCCTCCGCCTTCGCCAGTCATTTCCCGACCTGGAAAAAGAGACCCGGGAGATGTCAGCTCTCCAACGAGATGTCAGGAGTTCAACTACATACAACCCCGCCAACAACAGTACCATGAGTGAACTGGACGACGATAGCGAGCATGAAGCAGATAATTTGGCCGATATGAAGAAGAAAATCGAGGCCGTGCAATTTGGCACCGTGGAGAAGAAGGTTGGCATTAGGGAATGTAGAAGGTTTAAGAGAATATTTCAGGGGGGCATTGGAGACGGTGTTGTCAGGAGCTAGGTATGCCCTCTCGTCCTTTTTCATTTACGACTTCGCTTAAATACGCTATGCAGCTCGAATGGCTAACCTCAGCTCCCTCGCCTAACCCATCAACACCATCATTCTCTATTCCTTATGCTGTTATTCGCGACAATATGTTGCTCACAAACGCCTGAACTCAACCTGGCGTCAATCAAAAATTCAAGAAGCGAGTAATTAGCGAACAGTAGACCGTCTAAAACAATTCAGGGAAGCACGAGAAACAGCCGACGAGCCTGCTAAACGAGCTGAAACCCTGTCGATGCAGGTAAAGCTGCTCCACAGACTTTACCCTATAGTGATGTTTATCCTATAGTGATGTATCCTCCTGTGACAGATCTTTCGCCATCTGCTCCCCTTTCCAAACTTCACTCATCATCGATCAAGAGCCCAATACTTCTATGCGTTGGGTCACCAGGTACAGGCGAAACTTCTGTCAGTCAAAGTACAGCTCGTTCCCTTTTGTCGCCGATTTCAACGTATCTCTCTTGGTTAGTGTCCATGACGAAGCCAAAATGCGTGGTCATTGACGTACTCATATTAACTCAGGTCCTGGAATTATCGTTCAAGCATTCCGTGAAGCCTCGTGTGCTGATCCTGTCGCTGTTCTTGACGGAGTCGACAAAATTGGACAAAGTAATCCCCATGAAAAATCCTCGTGTTGCACTTCTAGAAGTATTGGATCCCAAACAATGTAATGATCATTATATCAATGTTCCGACTAATCTATCTCTTTGCTGTTACTTGATCGATGTGAAATAGTGCATATGACGGTGTATACGTGGTATGAGAAAGTAGTTATCTCAAGTTTTTGGTACCGAAGTAGATTGGGATGAAGAAGCAATATGTGGAAATAGCGAGGAAACACTGGGAAAGATCGTTACAGGACGGACAAGATAGGTTGGGTGGGCGGGCTATCGCAGGTTGTTATGAGGTTACAGTGGACAGAATGGGTGGAGAGATGTGAGTAGGAAAGTTGGGTATGTTTCTTTGTCGGAAGAATCGGAATCAACGTCATCATACTCAACAATTGTGATCTGTAATCTAAAAACCTATCCTTGATCTTCCTCGTTTCTCATCATCCGATTGTAATTCAACTCAGCTATAGTTTACGGTCTCGTTCTCATCGATCAAGGCCAAGGAAAAATACTGCCTGTTATAATGATACTTTTATTTGGTGACAGTATAAGGTTGGGAGTTTGGGTGAGGTAATCAAACAAAAGTGGAGAGCTGGCGTTGAGTTGGGGGTTGGTGTTGCATGGATCAAGAGTTAGTTGAGAATCTTCTTTTTTTGTGAAGATGTTGAGTAGAAAATTTTTTGAACCTGTTTATAGGTGTCGGAAGGAACGGACGCACTTATGCAATCCTAGGAAGGAAACTAAAGGTTAGGGTATGGATCGAGACAGGTCGGGATGCACACGCGAAGAGATAGGTTAACCTTAGTGAGCAGCGGCGAACTTAGTGGATGGGTTAGCAGTAGATGAAGTAGGCTGGACCCCTTGTAGTAACTCAGTCATCTACTATAGAGGAGACGCTGAGTCTATTTTTTCTATCAATAGGCTTGAAGTTAATGATGGCACATGAAAAAGAGCTCTGATAGAATGCCTGATGAGGAATCTCAAAGGTAGCGCAAAAAGTGACATTGACAAGAATCGATCTATAAATATATGATGGCCTCTGATGTACAAGACAAGGATGAACTTTGAGCGACGGCTACTCTTGTCTAGTTCTATCGAAATAATATATCTGTATTAAAATGATAATTTGATACTGGGTTTTATGCTCAACAAAAGGTTTTTGTCTTGCGATTATTGGTGGTGGTGAGATTTGTGGTTATAATTTGATAAGAGGGCTAGTTTGAAACATTTTGTGATTGTATTTAGCTTTAGGTTTGGGCGCAGTGATGTCTTAGTTTAGGATAGTCTCAGATAGAACAAGGGAATGGTGTTGTACTAACAAAGGCGGGTTTCACATGCATCGAACAAGGTTTAGATTGAAATTGTCTCTCTGAATGTAAATGTGAGATTGATGCCATGCCGAATAAGCTGACTTTTGTCTACTACTTTTTTTTTGGGAATAGTTTGTCTTGTCTTGGGTCGGTGATTCAGTTCAGTTTTTGCGAGATCTTATATCTCATGGAGCACGTCCATTGATAATTATTGAATTGGATTACAAGGGTTTGTCATGTACGATGGTTTTGGTAAGCGTAGTTTAGTTAATAACAAGATGGTAACTTTGACGTCACAGTGTAGTGTAGTGTAGTGTATTGTGAGCGGCTGAGGGAGTGATGGTTGCGAAGGGGGAGGATATAGGTACATCCATATGGCATAGGGCTCTTGCATGTAGTTACGTCACGTCGTGCGGATTACCTCCGCATGCCAATTACATCACTCCATTATCACCGGAATCTAGCGGAATGGAAGTGTTCCATTCCGGTATGTGTCACCGCTTGTACATTAGTCCGTTCTAAGAATAGTCAGAGTGCTTAACGGGTAAAGCTTGACAATGTTTGGAAGTATCGTGATGTGATGTGAAGGGAGAAAGTTGATGGTGCAGTGAAACTTGAGTATAATCCGATGCAGTGAATTTTGAATACAATCTGAATGGTAGGTTTATTAAGCTGTTTGATGTACGTCGATGATAAGCAAGGAACTAGATAACATAAGGTCATCCAACAGGACGGGAAAGGCAACATGTGAAACGTAGAATGATACGCAAGTTGAAGTCGTATCAAATTTATTCCAATCAACTCGAATCCCTCTACGCATCAACCGCCTTGTCCTTATCTTTGATTTTCGCCTTGTTCATTCTTTGATTTTCGCCTTGCCTTGCACACCACCTGCCTTCCTGAGCTCGTTCTAGAAGAAGACTCGCTCTAGAAAAAGATCGTGGTACAAAAGATGAATCGACTGATGGAGGAGCGGACTGATGGACTGATGGAGAAGAGGAGGAGGAGGAGAGGTAAAGACCTGAGAGGGAAAAACTAGAAGCTAGGTGAGAAGTGAAGTGAATCGAATCGAGGTGAAGTGAAGTGAAGTGAAGAGTTTGATTTTGGTACCTGGTACCTTTTACCTTTGAGTGCGAGGTTCAAGACAAGAGGCTTTGAGTGCGAGGTTCAAGAGGTCTAGTGCGAGGTTCAAGAGGTCTACTTCGAGTATTCATCTCATCGTCCAAGGACTGAATATGGGATTTGGGAGATAGAATCCCCGGGGTGCGGGTGTGGTTAGCTGTAGATAGAAAGGCGCTGGTAGAATTGAGAATTGTCCGATGCGGGTGGAAACCGAAGCTGGGAGAGCAGTACAGTGCCCTTGGAGAAAAGAATAGAGTTTAGTTTGGGATTGGGTAGTCTGAGACGAGTGTCATGAGGGACTTGCGGATGTGAAGATGCGTATTTAGATTTGGTAGCTTGCCTTTGTGAAACTGCGAGTGCGAATATGATGTAGTACTTAGCTCAGCCGGACAGGAGCAGTACGAAGAAGAGCGGAGATAGACTAGTTGTGTGTTTTTTGATAAGAGAAAAGTCTTGGGTTTTTTGTGTGTGGACCTTGTTTTACTGAACATGGTGCTGTGGAAGGGAAAATGAGAACAACTGTGCTTTTCTGAGCTGGTTTTTTTTTGCACTAATTTTTGTCTCCTTGGTTGAACGCTGGGCTCTCTGGATCTGGGTTGGACAGTTGAGCTAGTGATCTTTTTTGTCACGAGTCTGCCACTGTGGTGAGCGATCATTATATTGATGGAGATACGTGCTTGCTCTACGAATTAAATCTTTGTTCCTGGATCTTGCGACAGGGTCTGAATGTGAGGAGTCTTCAGCCATCGGAATATCATCCATAATTACAGTCCTGGAAACCTCAGCACTGTGATCGTGACTCAAGAGTGCATCTTCATTTGCTGAGCTTATGAGACCGTTGAATCTTGGACATGAATGAGATGAGAGTTCAAGCCAGCTTAGGGTCCAACAAATGCTGCAAGTAGTGTGATCGAGATAGCAGGAGCAGAGAGACCAATTTTTAGACACGGAGTCGGACAACGACATGATCCGTGACGAACGTGGAGACATGGGTCATGGGACGTGCTGGAATTAGCTTTTTCAATGGCAGAACGTTTAGCATCATTGATCTACATTTTTCGGCGTGACCCGGACTGAGACTCTTGTGGAACTTGCTAGAACGTTTGATCCGGTGCGTGAATGATGACTAATGGCTTGGTTATCAACTTCGCGTTGATAAAGTTGTGTCGTTCACTTTTTTTTCTTCTTTACTCACGACGATGCCATCCCTCCAGCATGGCCAGCGTGAAAACACACACCTTGAGCAAGAAACACGCCCAGCATCGTTCTTTGGAAGAGTCAGAGGCTACCTCGTCGCTCCGTTCTCATGGTTGATGGGCGCGAATGAGCAGAGGGACGCGAACGACTATGAGGAGAGGGACAGCGCGGGGCAGCAATCACCTGCGACCCCATCAGAGCCCGCAGAAGAAGAAGAGGTAATCACTCCAGTCAGGTACCAGTCCCAGCCTTTTCTGTTGACCAGCGCTCAGTCTTTTGTGTCTGCCAGTGTCGCGTCTGCCAGTGTCCAGCCAATCAGTGCCCGGCCTTTGCTTCCCCGTACTCGGCCTTTGATTACCCGTACTTACGCGTCTGCCAATCTGCAGCCTTCCGCCTCCATCCGTACTCAGCCTCTCGCATTCATCACTGTCCAGCATCCCACCTCTACCAGTGCCCGGCCGTCCGCGTCTACCAGTGCCCAGCCTCTCGCCTCTACCCGTATTCAGCCTTTCGCGTCCACCAGTGCCGAGTTTTTCCCGTCTACCGGTATCCAGCCTCTCGCGTTTGCCCATCCTCGGTCTTTCAAATCCATCCGTGCCCAGGCTTCCGCCTCTACCGGTACTCAGCCTTCCGCGTCATTGAGGTAAGAGCCTCTTCGTCTCCCATGTAGCTTCCACACTGACCCCGTATGTCTCTACCAGTACCCAGCCTCTCGCGTCTACCGGTACTCGGCCTTCCGCGTTTACCCGTGCCCAGTCTTCCGCGTCTACCGGTACTCAGCCTTTCGCATCTGCCAGTGTTCAGCCTCCCACATCTGCCAGTGCGCAGCCTGTTGCGTCCACCAGTGTGCAGCCTGTCGCGTCCATCCGTACTCAGCCTATCGCCTCTACCACTGCCCAGCCTGTCGCGTCCACCCGCACTCAGCCTTTTGCGCCTGTCCAGCCTCCCGCGTCCACTCGTACTCAGCCTTCCGCCTCTACCAGTGCGCAGCCTTTCGCGTCTGCCAGTGCGCAGCCTCCCGTGTCTACCAGTGCGCAGTCTGTCGCGTCCACCAGTGCGCAGCCATCCGCATCTGCCAGTGCCTATGAGGGGAACGGTCTTGGGAAGCGCAAGCGAACAGCTACGGTCTTAGCAGATATCGAAGAAGAAAGAGAAGGAGAAGAAGACATACAGTACTTGAGGAGACTTTCTCCTGAATTCAAACGGCACAGGCATGAATCTCCGGTAGACATCGTCCGAACTTTTGTATGTGTTTCTCTTCGTGTTTTTTTAATGTCCATTGACTCTTGCTTAGGATGGCGGTGAAACCGTTTCTAAGAGTCTATCTTCGTTCGGTAGTTCTGAAAGTTTGTCTACGGAATCAGTCCAGTTGGTTGAATCTGTGACACCGGCACCTTCAGTCACATCAGTCGCACTAGCAACACCTGTCCAGCCTCCCGCGTCCACTCGTACTCAGCCTGTCGCCTCTACCAGTGCGCAGCCTGTCGCGTCCACCAGTGTTCAGCCTGTTGCGTCCACCAGTGTTCAGCCTGTTGCGTCCACCAGTGTTCAGCCTGTTGCGTCCATCCGTATTCAGCCTTCCGCATCTACCAGTGTCCAGCCTCCCGCCTTTACTAGTGCCCGGCCTCTCGCGTCCACCAGTGCGCAGCCTGTTGCGTCTACCAGTACTCAACCTCTCGCCTCTACCAGTGCCTATGAGGGGAACGGTCTTAGGAAGCGCAAGCTCACAGCTATGGTCTCAACAGAGATCGAAGAAGAAGGAGAAGGACAGGAAGAGATACAGTACTTGAGGAGACTTTCTCCTGAATTCAAACGACACAGGTATGAACCAGGACCAGTCGGAGAAAATGGCCTTGAGTCCACCTCTGAAGCTCTTGAAGAGCCCGCACAATCTGTTTCTTGGCCTGGCCCTGAGTCCGTTGCCATTCACAGGCCCACTGACAGGTATTCTGTCCAGTTGGTTGAATCTGTGACGTCGGCACCGTCAGTCGTATCAGTCACACCGGCACCTTCAGTCGTATCAGTCACACCAACACCGTCAGCCACACCGACACCGTCAGTCAAATCAGTCACACCGGCACCGTCAGTCAAATCAGTCGCACCGGCAACATCGACAAGACCTAAGATCTTGACTCCTCAGTTTGGAAAACCTGAAATTAACCGGTTGTATCTGCAGTGCATGGCTCCTCCAAAAAATCCGGACTGGATTGATATGATATCTATGGATTTTTTGCAAAGTCATCCTGCTTTTGTTGAGCCTCTTCCTGACAGACATGGAATTCCTGTGTGGGAGACACTTGGGAAGAATCCATCTGTTGCTGAGCTTCTGGCATCAAAGCAAGGGGTTTGTTATTCTGTTCCAATATTGTGTTCTTTTTTCTAATATATTTCCTTAGAAAGAGTGGTGTGAATATTTACAGAGGGTTTTTCAGGGGCATATTGAGCAGAAGAACAAATTACTTCAGCAGAAGAAAGTATTGGAGACCCAAGCCAAAGCCAAAGCAAGAAAAGACTTTCAGTTACATTTACAGAAACCTGAACTTAAGAGACCATTGCATGTTGCAAATCTATATTCTCACTTGGAAGGTTACAAGCCATCCTTGCTTTGGAGGGGAATGGCTGACTCAGCAAAGGAAATAACAGACTCAGCAGTGGTGTCATGACATGGCCAAATGGCTAAGTTATTATTTATATTTCTTTTCTCTTATTTTTTATTTAATTAAATAACCAGTGGACATGTGAGAGAGAGTGACTTAAAAGAGGTGTGCAGGACTTTGTAAATAGAAGTAAATACAGAATGTGTATAAATAGTGTATAGCAATCAAATGAGAACTCTATTGAGTTCTCCTTGTTAACTTAGACTAGGAGTAATTCTAAGATATCTTAATTTAAGTTCTTATACCAAAACTTAATTTCTTCACTGGCACTGCTCATCACAGAGCCTTGCCAACTTATTCTCTTATCTTCCTTGGTACCTGGGTGACACAACTTAGGACCACTACAATATAGCTGGGCCCTAGGCTTAAGGGGACTTGATAGTCAGTTAGAGACTATTAGTGGAAGTATAGAACCAAGCTCAGGTATTGTATCTGAGACCTAACCTCATAATTGAGTGGTGTTGCCTTTAGTTACTTGTACCCCTTCACTTTATAAACCTTGTGCTGAAGTCCCATTGTGGGCTGTACATACAGAGGATTAATACAGCATCCTTAGGAAGGCATTTAGGTAAGAAATCCTCTCCTTGGGGTGATAGTATAACTATAGTATTAGAGCAGTAGTAAGTAAGGCAGTAAGTGTCTAGCTGGGTGAAGATCTTGTGCCCCAGTAGACATAACAGTAGTAAGATCATTCCTTATTCAACTTCTCTGGAAATATAGCATTATATCTCTAGAGCAATATAACTCTCTCATGAGCAGAATGCTCAACCAATGGCATACCCTTGCCAAACTAAGGGCAGAAATAGAGAGAAGGGAAGGAAGGGTGTGTTGGAAGTATAAAAGGTTTAGGTACCTGGCCTGTAACTGCAGGAATAGAACAAGGGAGATGAAGGAAAAACCAATTCTCCAGAATAAATTTGAGGTAATAGCAAGTAGGATGATATAATATGGAGTAAGAGAAGAAGTGAAGAGACAGAAGATGAAAGAGAAGGAAGTACAGTACTTCAGGTGTTGGAGAATAGGGCACTACA
Source organism: Leucocoprinus sp. KB1807203 (assembly GCA_019327925.1). Taxonomy (NCBI): domain Eukaryota; kingdom Fungi; phylum Basidiomycota; class Agaricomycetes; order Agaricales; family Agaricaceae; genus Leucocoprinus; species Leucocoprinus sp. KB1807203. The sequence continues at coordinate 226,631 of JAHTMQ010000428.1, forward strand.
AGTAGGAGTGCCCAAATATTAAAGTAGAAAAGGAGAGGAGAAGAAGCGAGGAGGCGGCACATATGGTTAGCCCACAAAAGGCACAGCAGGAGGAGAAACCAGTATACTCCATATGGAGAAAGGCACAGGAATATAGCAGCATGTGGGGTATGCCCCTGAAAAGTATAGTATTAGAAGAGAAGGACTGGAAGACAAGATAGGAGATAGTAACATTCATTGAGTATGGTGGGTGTGACTGTAAAGGTACCAAGACAGAGGAAAACCAGGAATAGGATTTTGTCTCTGGAGAGAAACTGAGGAATATATGGTACAAGAGTTGTCTAGAAGCATGAAAATAGAGAAACAAGAAAACAGAAAGTAAGGTTAAATGTACTCAGTGTGGAAGAAAAGACACAATAGTAGGGGAGAAAATATCAAAAGAGGAAAGAAGGAATATTTGGTGCCCAGAATGTAGAACAGGGAGGAAGCAACTATGGTGGAACTGGGGAGTAGCAGTATACCCTGAACAGAGAAAGGTGTAGCAGAGCAGCATGCAGACAGAGGCTCCAAAAGGCAGAGCAAGAAAGGGGGGTGAGCAGAGAGAAGTGAGGAGAACATTTAAAATGCTGAGAGAAGTATGGTTGAATATTGGAGTAGAAAAGGTAGATACATACAAAGGTGTGACAGTAAAAGTACTCTTGGACAGTAGTACAACAGGGATGTTTATGGATCAGAAAATGGCAGTGAGACATGGATTTAGGCTGCAAAAATTAGAAAGACCAATAGTAGTCAGGAATATCAATGGGACAAATAACAGTGCAGGGGCTATTACCCATCAAGTGGAGATAAATGTGTACTTGTGTTATTGGTGAACAGTGAATGTTCTTAGCGATCACTCTAGGTGGATGTTCAAGAAGAACTCAATGGAGTTCTTCATTGGATTGCAGCTCTACTTATACTACTACTACAGTGGCTGTACCCTAAAGTCCCACGATCACATGTTCCTTCCAGAATGTTCTATGATTACCTGACCTTGTCACGTGATTTTGACTTACTGCGTCCCCATCCTTTATATCCTTACTCCATTGTATGCTTTGAGGTTTTGGATTAAGTGTTCAAATGCAGGGGAAACCTTTTCCTGTTTGAAGCTCTCATAACAACTTGTCACAAACTTCATTCAGACCATAACTCTGGGAATACTTGACTGATTTCAACAATCTAAATGGCTACCAAAAGCCCTTAAGAAGACCTTTCAAACAGTACCAAAAACATCTCAAAGCAATTGGTATTTACTGAGTTATCAACAGATCAGTTAGTGATCACCAAGTTACCAGACACTAAATTGCTGATATCTCAGGAACTGCTTAATGTAATCATTTACTTCAACAACCATTGTGAAGCTCTCTTCAATGCGCTTCTTTCTGTTATAAATAGATCCCAAGGCAATAAGATCCCATGGAGATACAAGGTCCTCAATATTTGTACATGACACTGATCTTTACCTATAGATTATCATCTATCCTTGAATAGAACAAAAAACTGCCCTAAGATGGTTAGGTTATCTCTATTTCAAGAACAATAGCACTCCTATATATAGAACAATAGGTAGTGATCATGTGATAGGCTGTCCTAGTGCACAGACCACCACAATCATGTATTTAAGGACTGTATGTCTGAGGATAAACCTCAGACTTAACAACATCTTTTGCTACTGTCTAAACTTTGCTTTTTTGAGCCTTTTGATTATCAAATCAGTAAGTGACCATTTGTGATACTATACCAATCAGATTTTAGCCAAGGGATAAAATTGCCAAGAATGAATGCAATAGAGCCTATAAAAGCTCTGGTATACAGGTGAATAATGATATAATCCAAGGGAGGTGATGATGGGAAATAGGCCATCAAAGAACACTGGAGACGATGGTCCTTTATAAATTTGAATTAATATAAGTTGGACCCATGGATCTTGTTTGACAATGAGACAGTTACCACTTCATATGGTTTTGTTGTGGAAGTTTCTTTATTGGACAACTACTTTTATTCTTCACTGGATGATTGTGTTTATCCAGCTATGGTGGAGGTGCAGTTCCAATGGTAAAAACCACTGGAGTAGATACAAGAGACATAGGAGATGTGTTTGCAACAGGAGTGCTGAAAGGTAAACTGAGTGCTAATGGATTGAACTGATTGGGAGTCAACTGGTTGAAATGTATGGGAGTCAACTGGTTGAACTGATTGGGATAGGGCTGATTGAACAAATTAGGATTGAACTGATTAAAAGAATTAGGATTGGATTGATTGAAAGAATTGGAATTGAACTGATTAAACTGGTTGGAGTTAAACTGATTGAATGAATTGAAATAAGACTGATTGAATGGGTTGGGGTTAGACTGATTGAATCTGGCAGGATTGGGCTGATTAGAATTGAACTGGTTATACTGTTTGGAATTGAATTGATTAGGATTGAACTCTCTAGCACTTGCCTCAAATGGTATCTCTGAGCTGGAACCAGCAAAAACAGGAGATGGAACAGGAGTGGATTGGTTCAAAACTGAGGCAAAGAAGCCTGGTGTGAAAGAGTTGTTAGATGCAGACCAACCAGAATACTGTCCCATAGGAACCGGCATAGATGGTTGAAAGCCTTTGGTTCTCTGGGATGTTTGACCAAATGACTGGCCAAAAGACTGCAATCTGGCAATGGGTGTATTACAAATGTTGAAGCCATTGGAAGTAGATATATTATCTAGAGAGCTCATATCTATCTGGTAACCCTGATCACTATCATTGGATAAAGTGAGTTCAGAGGCTCTAATATGGGATAATGAGGGGTTGTTCACTATTAAGTAGTAAATACAATACTGAGAAATCAGACACAGGTAACTTACCACCATAAGATATAGAACCAGCTAGAGCATAAGCTTGTTGACCAAGCAACAAATTTTGAGTGTTCTCAGCCTTCTTATCACTGTCCCAGAATGGATTTGCAGAATCTTTGATAGGAATGGGAGGATTGAAATTGGCACTGGGAGTACCATAGCTAAATGGTATACCAGGAGCAGTACTTTTCTGGGCAAGTGGTACTCTAGATGTCAAGTGTAGAAGTGATCCAGTGTAGGACTCTCTAGCAGCCATGTCATTGTGCTGCATCTGGGAATAGATGTCAGTTAAAAAAAATCACTGGCTGAAGAATAACTCACATTCTTGGTAAAGTTGAGATTCATTGGCAGGTTGAGAACAGGTATATTCTTGGTGGCTTCCTCAAGCATTACCATTTCCCTATTTTGGTCAGACATGGAGCCATTGTCTTCTACTGGAGACCTAGCTCCAGAGTAAACTACATAAGGTGCAATATTGTTTTGTGACCTCACATGACCAGCTCATAAGAAAGACATTGGCAATAGACCTGTAGCAACAGTTGAAGGGGAGACTGGTAAAAGTTGAACATTTTCTGCTGATTTCATAGATACATCTACATCTATTGGGGAATAATATTAACTAGATTCCACAGATACATCCTTGGGCATTAAAGGCAAAGGTTGAGCACTTGTTGCTTTCACAATCATATTGCCAGACACCAGTACTGGAATCTGGATATTCACTACTTCTAAAATCACATCATTAGATACTGAAGTCAAAGACTGAGCTCTTGCTGCTTCTACCTTAACCTCATTAGTCACTGAAGTCAAAGACTAAACCTCCACTGTTTGTATAGCCACACTTTGAAGTACTGATGCTAAAGGCTGAACCCTTGCTGCTTCTACACTGACCTCATTGCTTGTTGAAGTTAAAGGCTCAGCCTCTGTCACCTTTACACTCTCATCCTCCAATACTGAAGATGAAGGTCTAAACCTTTGTGCTTGCCTCTGTTCTTTTTTCTTTGTGTCTTTAGCCTTTAATTGATTGAATTCTGTTTGATATGCAGTCTAGGAGAAAAGTGCCCTTCTCATGAGTTATGTGTTGGTATAGGAATTTGCATGATGTTGGAGTATTGGATGTATTTTCTTTCCTCTAGGATCATCATATGGAGCATTGTCTGAGTAAGGCAATAATCTATGGTGAGGCTGGAACAAAAGACTTGTAATATGCCACCAAACTGTCTTTTCCTTTGCTGAGTCTGTTATCCCCACTTGTAATAACTTAGACTGAGATGTCTTAGAATTACTTCTAGTCTGAGTTGACAAGAAGAACTTGATAGAGTTCTCATTCAATTACTATATACTACTTATACACATTCTGTATTTACTTCTATTTACAAAGTCCCATACATCTCTTTTGAGTCACTCCCTCTCATATGTCCACTGGTTGTTTAATTAAATAAAAAAAATAAAAGAAAAGAAGTATAAATAATAACTTAGCCATTTGACTGTATCATAACACCACCTCTCTCTTAAGATTCCTCATCCTGAGGATTTTTACAACTTGTAGTAGGGATCGCAAATGTTCCCTATCTCATTGTTATCTTCTTCTGCCCACTCCCTGAGTCCCAAGTTTTCCTGCTCAATTTCCTTCTTCTCTTCCTTTATTGTTTTCATTGTTCTTGGTTCTCTTGCTCTTGCTCCTTTCCATCATTTCCAATTCCTTTCTAACCTTGCCCAGTATTCCTCATTATATCTTTTATCTAACCATCCAAATTGTAAGGACTTAGACTGAGATATCTTAGAACTACTCCTAGTCCGAGTTGACAAGGAAAACTCAATAGAGTTCCCATTCAATTGTGGTACACTACTTATACACCTCCTGTGTTTACTTCTATTTATAATCTCCCACGCATCTCTTTCTAGTTGTTTCATTTCACACATCCACCCATTTCCTAGTTAAAAGAAAAGAAAAAGAAAAAGAAAATAAATAATGACTTAGCCATTTTGGCCATGTCATGACACCACCCCCCTCTCAAGATTCCTTGTCCCAAGGATTTTTACAATTTCATAGTAAGGGTCACAGATGTTCCCCATTTCATCATCATCTTCTTCTATCCACTCCTTAAGTCCTGAAACCTTCCTGTTCAATTTCTTCTTCTTCTTCTTTTATTGCCTCTATAGTTCTTTGCCCTCTTTGTCCTTCCTCCTTTCTATCATCTCCAATTTCTTTCTAACTTTGCCCAGTATTCTTCATCGTACCTTTTATCTAACCATCCAAATAACTTTCTTGCTGTGAACTGTTCTGGAAATTCTTCTCTTTTAAATGTCCCTTCCTCCTTTTCTTGCTTCCTTACATTCTCTATATCTCTTTGATATTCCTTCTCGTACTCTTCAATTGCCTCTCTTGCATTTTCTAGGTTTTCCCTCCCTTCCCAGGTATCTGATTCTGCTGTGAATCCCTTCCATCATACTAGGTACTTGTCTTTTCCTCGTATCCTCTGCTTATTCAGGATTCTTTCCACTTTCCACTCCTCTTCTCCCTCAATTACTACTGGAGCTGGTTGCTCCTTTCTCTGCCCCTCTACCTGCCCTATATATCTTCATATTCTACTAACATTAACTACTGAGTGTATTTTTACTGTACTAGGTAGTTCTAATTCTACTGCATTCAATGATACAATCTTCTTTATCCTGTAAGGGCCTACAAATCTTTCTGTTAATTTCTCTGTCCTCCTTCCAGCCATCTGATATTTCAGATCCTTGGTACTTAGCATTACTAAGTCTCTCACTTTATACTCATCGACTTCTGCTCTCTTTCTGTCTGTGTACTTCTTCATTTCTTTCTGTACTTTTCCTAGTACTGCTTTTGCTTTCTCCTGAATTTCTTTCATTTTTGTTACAAACTTTTCTGCCCCCTCATATTTCCCTTTTCCTTCTTGTCTTGAACTCCATTCTGGGATCTTGTCCATAGTTTGCCTTAAAGGGCAATGTTTTGGTACTCAAGTGTACTTTATTGTTGTAAGCAAATTCTGCTGTTTCCTAACCAATCGGGCCACTGTTCTTGCCTATGGTTGATAAACATTCTTAAGTACTGCTCTAGTTCCTGATTAACCCTCTCCATTTGTCTGTCTGTTTGGGGGTGGAACGCTGTTGACAGTTTACTTTCAATTCCCAACATTCTATTCAGCTCCCACATTATTCTTGCTGCAAACTGTGGTCCTCTGTCTGAAATGATACTCTCAGGTAACCCATGCAGCTTCCACACATTGTCTCTAAACAACCTAGCTAGCCCTTCTGCTGATGTTTTCTCTATAGTAGGGGTAAAATGGACCATTTTTGTTAATCTGTCTACTACTACTAAGATTGAGTCATATCCCTGTGCTATTGGCAGTTTGGTGATAAAATCTGCTGATATATGCATCCAAGGTTTCTCAGGTATTGAATTGGGCATTAATTTGCCTGCTGGCTGTTCTGTACAGTTTTTGTTTCTCTGGCAGGAGTCACACCCTTCCACATATCGTTTCACCTCCTTAGTTACCCCTGGCCACCAGAAGTTTTGAGTAACCAGCTCTACTGTTTTCCACTGTCCTCCATGTCCTCCCACAGGTATATCATGGTGCAGTCTAATTATTTCTGCCCTCAGTATATTGTCTTTTGGCACATACATCTTTCCCTCTTTATACATTATGCCATCCACTTCCCTCCACTCTTCATCTCTCAGCATCTTTACTCCTGCTCATTTCATTTCTTCTACTGCTTTGACTATTTCATTGTCTTTTACCTTTGACTTCCTTACTTTTTCCAACAAATCCACTCCTTCTATGATTACTTCTACTCTTTCTGTCCTCCTTGCTTCTAACCACTCAGGTTTTACCAATGTCTCATCCTCATTGTCCCTTTCTACTCCTACTTCCCAGTCCAGCCTCCTGCTTAAGCTATCTGCCTTTCCCATCCTACTCCCTGGAATATGCTTTAACATAAAATTGAACCTTGATAGGTACAATGCCCATCTGGCTTGTCTTTTATTCAATTTTTGTGCCTTTATGAAGTACTCAAGATTTTTGTGATCTGTCCAAATCTCAAATTTCATCATTGCTCCTTCCAAGAAATGTCTCCATGCTTCCAGACATCTGACTACTACTAACATTTCTTTGTCGTGGATCTCATAGTTTCTTTCTGTATCACTTAGAGATTTAGAAATAAAAGCAACTGGTCTCCACTGCTTATTGGAATCCTTCATTGATAATACTCCTCTAGTAGTGTAGTTCGAAGCATCTGCTTCTATCCTGAATTCTTTGTCTAGATCCAGGGCTGCCAGTACTGGTTTAGTCATAAAGATCCTTTTGAGCTCATCAAATGCTTTCTGCTGCTCTTCTTTCCACTGCCACTTTATATCTTTCCTCGTCAGCACATTCATTAGCCTTGCTACTTGAGCAAAGTTTTTGATGAACCTCCTGTAATAGTTGGCAAGGCCCAAAAACTTCCTGATATTTTTCACATTCTTTGGCTCTGGTCAACTTAATACTCCATCCACCTTCTCTTTTTCCATTTCAATCCCATCAGGTCCTATAACAACCCCCAAGAACCCGATTTTTTGTACCTTCCACACACATTTTTCTGGCTTGATATACAAGTTATTTTCTTCCAACCTCTTCAGCACTTCTTCCACAATTTCATCATGCTCTTCTTCTGTTTCCGTCCCTACTAGCACATTGTCCACAAAGGCCACTATTTTCCCTTTATTAATCATGTCTCTCAGAATTTCATTCATCATTGCTTGAAATGTGGCTGGTGAATTTGTCATTCCAAAGAACATAACTGTTGGCTCGAAGGACCTTACATGGGTCATGAATGCTCCCTTCCACTCATCTCCTTCCTTAATCCTTATGTTGTTGAACCCCCACTGTAGATCCATTTTTGTGAATACTTGTTTACTCCCCATGTTGTCAATTAAGTCTGTGATTAACAGAAGTGGGTAGTTATTCTTCACTGTTTGGTCATTTAGGTTGTGGTAGTCCATTACCATTCTCTTACTCCCATCCTTCTTGCCTAAAAAGAATACTGGCAACATCTGAGGGGATTTTGATAGTCTAATGTACCCCTTTCTCAGTTGGTTGTTTACAAAGTTCTGAACTTCTTCCCTTTCATTTTTGGATAAAGGATAAATTCTTCCCTTTCGTGGTTTAAACATTTCTTTGAGATCTATGGCATGATCCCAGATTTTTCTTGTTGGCATCCTTTCCAACTCCATCTTCCCAAACACTTTCCTCCATTTTAGGAACCTCTTTGGGACCATCTCCTCAATCTTCTTATAGTCTGTTTCGACTTCTTCTTCTCTGCCCCAATTCTCTTTATCATCTACCATCCATCTCACTATTTTCTCTTCTTCCAGCATCACTACTCTTTTTCCTTTCTTTGCTTTCTGCTCTTTTTCCAACTTCATATTCCTCCTATACAACAGAGGGCATCTTGTCATCTTGACCTCTCCAGTTTCCCAATTAATCTCTGGATTGTGTGCTTGCAACCACGGCATCCCCAATATTATATCTGTTTTCCCCAGGTCACACACATCCATCCTCATCCTCTCTACATGGCTTTTGTAGTACACATCTACTTCCACTTGGTGTGTAATAGCCCCTCTACTATTGTTTGTTCCATCTACGTTTCTGACTGCTACTGGTCTTCCTAATCTCTGCAGCTTATCACAAATGGCCACTTACTGATTTGTGATTGCTTGATTTGATAATCAAAGTGTTCAAAAAAGCAAAGTTAGACAAGCAGCAAAAGATGTTGTTAAGTCTGAGGTTTATCCTCAGACATACAGTCCTTAAATACATGATTGTGGTGGTCTATGCACTAGGACAGCCTACCACATGATCACTACCTATTGTTCTATATATAGGAGTGCTATTGTTCTTGAAATAGAGATAACCTAACCATCTTAGGGCAGTTTTTTGTTCTATTCAAGGATAGATGATAATCTATAGGTAAAGATCAGTGTCATGTACAAACATTGAGGACCTTGTATCTCCATGGGATCTTATTGCCTTGGGATCTATTTATAACAGAAAGAAGCGCATTGAAGAGAGCTTCACAATGGTTGTTGAAGTGAATGATTATATTAAGCAGTTCCTGAGATATCAGCAATTTAGTGTCTGGTAACTTGGTGATCACTAACTGATCTGTTGATAACTCAGTAAATACCAATTGCTTTGAGATGTTTTTGGTACTGTTTGAAAGGTCTTCTTAAGGGCTTTTGGTAGCCATTTAGATTGTTGAAATCAGTCAAGTATTCCCAGAGTTATGGTCTGAATGAAGTTTGTGACAATAGCAAACTGTAAACTGTTGGAGAAAAATAGTATAGCAGACTGGAGACAAGACTACTGGCAGTTATTGGAGGAAGGAAGTATAGCAAACTGGAAACTGTTGGAGAAAAGGAATATAACGGACTACATACAGTACTACTTACTTTGTACACTGTAGACAACACTACTGGAGGAAGGGAGTATAGCATACTGTAGTGCATACACAAGACTACTTACTGTTATGCTTACACAGACTGTTGGAGGAAGGGAGTGCAGTGACCTGACAGACAACACAGTGTTAACTCCACTTAGAATTAGTAGAGGGTTCAAGTTAGGCCAGAAGCCTAGATGAAAACCTTGTTTGGACTTACTACACAAGGAAGGAGTGCAGGAAAGTGTCATATGACAAATGTCACACATCACAGTCACATGATGAGTGTGGAAGAGTAGTGCACAGACCATGTAGTAGTTGTATAAGTAGTGTACAGAATCCAACTCCATTGAGTTCTCCTTGTCAACTTGGACTTGAAGTGTGATTAAGTCATCTCAGGCTAAGTCACTACAGTAGTCTTTTTTCTCTCCTCATCCTAATATAATCAAGGAAATTTGATATATTGTCTGCTCTTGAAAGATTGGGTCAACAATGCAATGAGTAATGGCTGGTCATCAATCAACCACATCAGCAAATGAATACTGATTGTGGATAAATCAGTCATCGATCAGTAAAGGATTTACTAATCAATTAATTAGTGATCAATAAGCCAAACCCTCTCGCACCTCTCTCATAAGTACAGACAGTAAAATGTTCCCTTCCAGAATACTGAGTGTGGTGACCTGAGTTCTTAGTTCGATGCTCCCAGACACGTCCTCCGCTTATCAGGCTTATTTCCCTTATGCAGGTGACTTGGAAAGCCCAGAGCTTTTCGATGTCTCTAAAGTTGGCTGCAAGAAGAGTTTGGTTCATCCGGACCACAAAATTGACCCTGGCCATCGTCAGTGGTCCTATTGCAGCCATGTCGCTCAACTTGAACAGGAGGGGAATGCCTAAGTGGGTGTGATGCCGTCAAGTGCGTCTGCGGAAATCCAAGCACAGAGACACTACCTCCCCCACACATCTTTCAGCTGGCAAACGACACCTATCACCTCATGCGCAGAACCACCCAGGACAAGAGCATGCTTTCCATGTGCGTGCTTTCTGTCGGCCATGTTTTGGTTCCGTCTGACAATCAATACGAATTTTTCTTCTTGATCACAGGGGCAAGTCGGGCAGCGGTGAATCCGAGAACCGACGGCTCACCATTAAAACCCTCCTCGAGCTCAGCGTTTACTCAGGTTCATTTGATTGATTTTTTTTCTCTATGCGTACAGTAACGGGAAACTTCCCACAGCAGGACACCCTCTGATGGGGACAGTCACTCCTTGGCCGTGAGGAGGATGTGCATGAATAAAGCCTTGCACTCTTCAAACCTGGGAGCTTGAGACGGAAGAAGGCACAATAATCGGTACCCATCAGTCAGCAGCCTTTGCCAGACGGAAAGCGAGGTCGTTGGAAGGGCCCTGACCCAAGTAGCCCATGGATGATCTACTGCCACATTATTATGATCTGAGTTCCGACTTTTCTCATGTGTCAGTGTGGTGGGTTATGATGCCGTTGTTATCTGTCATTTCATCTTGACGATCCTCTCGCTTTAGGTCTCTGCAGTTCAGAGCAGCAACGTGCATAGAGAATATGGGCCTTCTCAGTCTTATCCTCACCCCGATGGCAGGCGTCGGATTCTTGAATTTTGCCTTCATTGAGGCTATGCGTGGGACACCCGCAACAAGGTCCCCGGCTTGTGGGATAGTGTTTCGAGTATGTCCGTTGTTATTTGCGGCTATAGTTATGACTTCACCAACTTTTAGGCTCCTGCCGCAGCGGGATTCGACGGCAATACCGATCCCATTACGACGGTTGGAATCTCGCTGGAAATAGTGCCTGATTCCCCTTCCAAAAGGTCAACCAGCACTGCCTTGGCGTTTTCACCAGAGCCTCTGGTCCAACTGGTGCAAGCAATAATTGGTATATTCCATGCAACACCCATAGCCGTACAGGAGGGACTGGCACCTGCTTGACTAGTTATGAGTCCGGGGCCAATTGGCACATCTCGGCAAAGGCTCATCCACTATCTAGGGACAGTCTGGCCAGGTTTACTATAACTGTCAAAGTTACTAATCAAAAAGAGTCGTATGTATTCATGCTTGGTTTTATATCGCTCAAACCAACGCGCCCTTGTTAGTTCTGTTCTCGATCTCGACCTTTTACCAACTATCCATCTCTGTTCAAGGAAATGGCTCATGCAAATGGGATCTACAATACCAAGGACCTGTCGATGTTATTCATGTGCACGGGTGAACGCAATGTTGGTCATCGCTCGCAGGATCTTGTCACCATTGGTCTTATCAATACGAACACGTTCAGCTGCGTTGCTTGCGAAGTTGTTCTCCATCTCCTTTTTGTCTTCATTAATTTTCCGAGAGAGAGCTACGAACAGCGCATGCAATGATCTGCCGAAATTGAAGACTGGTCTAGCAATATCTACCGCCTCGCCCTGAGCCAATATTATCCCAACGTTGAAACCAGACAATCCTGGCAAATGCGACAGCCAAATTGTGTTGATGGCATTCTTGCAGAAGATGATATCCAATGAGAGGATGTCGACTTTTGAGTACAAATTTAGAGAGGAAAAACAGGCGTATTTACACCAAGTACTTGCATCGGGGTCGTCTATAGCGGGATCGACATTGCGCAAGGTGACCTTGCGCATGAAGCCATAGATCTAGAAAGAAGAAGAACGTGGGATTGGGGAGAGAATTGAATGAAAAAAGACGGACATTTAGCTGCCGGGAGAAGCTCGCGAATCTCGATTGACGATAAATACTTGAAAGGACATGGAGAGCGAGCTGCTCTGGGCGCTCGACGATGACGTGTTCGCCAGCAGGGTCCCAGCGAATCATGTGGTGGTTCTCTGGGCGCTCGAGGAGGTTGGGAGGGGTGAGGGGTGTTAACTCGATGCGGAGGGTAACTGGTGTTGCAAGAGAAATTTTGAGAATGAGTTGCGCAAGTTTTATTGGAGCATGGTACTTTTGCTAAGTGAGCCCTGTAATCTAAGCTGATGATTTACAGCCAGGATGCCATACCTTCGTCCACAATATCAACACACATCATCCACGCTGCTGTAGACAGACCTCGATCCATCCAAACTCAGTTGTGTTGAGGAGTCTGAGCAGGTAGCATCGATTACTAAATCGTCTTCACCCACACCGTCGCTACGACTCGAACCACAGTTCGGGTCAAAACATGCCTATTTCTCTCATGATTCCGTCAACTACACCTACTCTGACTGATGCTCTTCCAACTTATTTCTACCTGTCTCAGTACGACTGCAACAATGATTCTCTCCACTGATAATCCTCTAAGACGCTTACCAGGCCACCTCTTTTATCCATCAAAATACTCTTCTCATCGCTGCTCATCCTTGGAGATGCCTGTTAGAGGACGGGATCGATCGTGCTCAAGTCCACTGATGTTGTTCATACCCTCGCTTTCCGCACCTGGAAAGGTCTTCATAACGGCAACATCAATGTTCCTGTACTCTATCTCAAGAGCACCATGATGACAATAGGCCCCATCAACACCCTCCTACATCATCTCAAGACCACGGCGGTGGCTATAGTCAGCGGTCTTATACTCTGCCTCGGGAACGTAACATCGACACTCTTGCATTTTTTCCCCTGTAAACGTGATGATAACCATTGCCCAACATTTACACCTTGCCCTATGAGTGCAATGACGATCATTCGCAAACCATGTATGGAAGGCACCCGCACCGCCGTCTTACAAGAGATTGAAAACGAGACAAAGAATGTCGATGGTCCCGATCTGATTTGGATAAGGGGATCTCCTGGTGTTGGAAAATCGGCCTTGGCAGCTAACGCGACCATCTGACCAGATCAGTGTGATATCATTCAGGTTTGAGGTACAAAGACGTTTAACAAACAGGGACTCAGGATAAAGAAGACAGATAGAAGACAAATTACATCAGATGGTCGCCATTCCAGCATGACAGAGGGCATTTGTGGTGATGGTAACCATTACCACGAATGCCCTCTGGCGCGTTATGGCCTGTGATCTTGCGCGCCTGTACTCCTATCTTTGGCCACACTTAGCTCAAGGCAGTCAAGTAGGAGACTTAAGTTGAGTTTCTAACAAGTGTGTATGACTCTTTTGAGAGACTGAGATTTCTTGCAGATAGATCACCCTCGATCTTTAATTTTAAATCATCTCGTTCTTAATGCCCGTCTTCTACTGACAGATTCTTAGGACAATTCAAGGCCTAGATGTGATGAGCAGCCGAATTCTTGATATGAGGGACGATGGCAACCCAGACGACCTGTCAAAAGTACAGCAGATCGTTCA